>OY855908.1:36799304-37146804 GCA_963693305.1 Meandrina meandrites
CATTGTTTCAGATATTTCTTTGAAAAAAAGCAATTAAAATCTTCATTGCATTCTCTTCCGAGCGCAAATTATTATTACCACATTCAAAAAGATCTCACCGATACGTACCTCAAAATTTTAAATAGCAAACAAAATATTCACTGTGAAAGATGGAATATTCAACATGTCGCGAGCGTGAATCAAACTCATGACCTCCCAAACACCGGGCGGGCGTTCTATCTTGGCTCAACATGAGTTCTCCTAGCTCATTGGATAGAGCGCCCGCCCAGTGTTTGGGAGGCCATTCCCGTCGGGGACTCAGATTTTTTCTTTGTCCCACGCTCATGACATGATGAATATTTCATCTTTCATATGTCACTACCGAACTAAAAATTTACCATCTTTTCTTATTTATCAAAATATGCAGCGATTGTTGAATATACCACTCCAGGCGTTAGGTAAGTCGGGGACTGGAGCGAAGAACGGCTAATGCAAAGAAAAAGGGGAGTTTAATCTTTCCACCTCTCTATGCACTCGCCATTCTCTTCACTACTGCTTTTCAAATGCAACTAACCGGAACGTCTGGAACGAACTGACTTACTCTCATGTTAACTGAAACAGTATCGAAACAAAGAAACGTTGTGGATGCTAGGCACTAGCTTTCCGGACAAGGATTTCTGGGATCATTTTGGAACGTATAGCGTGTTTTGTCCTTGGTCGCGATGCACCTAAAGGCCGTTTTTCCACCTCTTAACTTGGCTTTAATGCGAATATCTCGATTGCATTTCAAGCAATCCAAAAACTCTATGCTCATTACTCGAACCGAATCTAGATATGTTTTGCCGTGTTTTGTAATTTTTGGGGATGTTATCGGGGATGTTTGGAAAGAGAACAAAGCATTAGTGAACTTAAGAGAAATAAGAAATAGTGAAGATTTAATTTGATTTTAAAATTAGAATTTGAAGTTAAAAGTTAGGAAGTGGACACCAAAACAGTCCCCTGGCAACCTGGGGTGCTCTTGCGTGGGGGTCAACTGTCTGGTGGTGATCCAAAAATAAACTCTCTTTCTTTATCCTTTCTTTAAACCTGTTAAAATTTCACTCAAATTTACGTTTACCGTGCCTTAATTCTTCACTTTACAAACGAGAAGAAAACTGAGACGAGTCTATTTGGGACCGTTTCTGATGACGGAACAAAAGATAAAAAAAGTCATGTTCTCCACAATAACGTTCCCACAAGCAACTGAGAGGTGCTTCTTCATTCTAACATGAGGAATGATTGGTCCATGGTTACCATTGGAAACCGCCAATCAATCATAGCTCGCGCAACGTTTGATCAGAAGTTTTCTTTTAGAGTGACATAGTTAGCAAATCTTCAATAACAAAGTTAACATATTTAACAAAGCCTAAAAGTGGAGGTCCACAGCTATTTATTGCTTGAGCACGGTGCAGACTTGTAAATAACGAAAATAAGTTTAAGTCCTGGAATTATCGCGTATTGCAAACAATAAAACCTCTGCAATAAACGGTTATTTCCTCTTTCATTTTTCTTGTAAATTTCCTTACTTTACTTTACTATTTTCTGCCCTCTTTCATTAATTTTTTTTAAGATATGGGGTTAAGCTCGCGCACGTGTATTGCAACTGGTGTACAGACGACGGACGCACGGACAATGACATGACAACCAAAAGTTTTCAGCTCATAGGTTAGTATGGGGCTCCGCTCGGTCACGCTTGGTTGAGCTCCGCTATTACACGACCAGGGTTGCAATTAGCTAGTTCTACTGACTGGTATATAAGCCTTCTAACTACGACGTTTTCAAGTCCTGTTGTTTGTTCTCCTTTATGTTCGCTAAGCCTTTTTTAGTAGGCAAGAAGAGTCCCCGACAAATTAAAATACTCTTAGCTTCAACAACCAACTGGCCTTCATTTCCCGCCTTCTGGCATCATTTTTTTTAGGTCGCGTGACCTATGACGTACAAGACGCTACAATTTTGCAGTGATTGTGAAAATAGATTTCTAGGCCACAAAGAATGTTATTTTTACCGGGGAGGTTAGGGGTGACATTTTAATTTGGGAACCTGTACAAAATGTTCAGTTTTCAGCCTGCACATGACAAAATGAATGTTGGCTGCACAACGAGAAAAAAATCAAATAATCATTCATACTACTTAGCTTTCTACTTTAAGGCGGGGGTACACCTGAAGCCTGTTTTTCCACCTCTAAACTTGGTTTAATACAAATATCTCGTCCGCGTTTCAAGTAATCCAGAAACTCTATGCTCATTTCACAGAGCTATGTTTAGCGGTGTTTTGTAAATTTTTTGGTGATTTTTGGGGATGTTTGGAAAGAGATATTTTTTCTCAAAGGATTAGTAACATTTGGAGAAATACGAAATATTAAAGACTTAATGTGCTTTTAAAATTAAAATTTGAAGTTAAAAATTAGTATATGGACACCCAAACAGTCAACTGACAACCTGGGGTGCTCTTGCGTGGGGGTCAACTGTCTGTTAGTGTTTCAAAACTAATTTTCTTTCTTCTATCCCTTCATTAAACCTCTTAAAATTTCACTCAATATCGGGTATACCCCCACCTTAAACACGAGGTTCGGATATATTTAACGGAACGTTTTCATTAAAAGGTTATACTGAATGGTCTACCTTATAAACCTTGGGGGGAAAATGATCCTACAAAGAATGACGTTTTGTAGAACGCCGGAAGGTGCTTGCTAGCAAGCACGTGGCTTTAAATTACCAGTAGTTATGAATGGGCTTCAAAACTGATAAATGAATCACAAAGCCACATCCACAAAGCCAGACGTAAATATTAGAATAAATGACAGTATTGACCGGCAGTTGACAAACGGTTAATGCCTTTATTTAAATTTTTATCCCAATTTCTTAAACACTGCTAAGCGTTTTAAATATGTGCAAGGCTTCTTAAATTTTTTACGGGGAAAGTTGCGCCATGTGAAAACTCATGTTTTGCTCTGAGTCACACCCCCTGCATGACAAAAGTAAAAAATTTATCCATACAAAATATTGCGCTTTAATTTCTAATTTCAAACAATGACCAGATTGGTTAAAAAAATCATAATCTATGCATTTACACGATGTAAAACGGAAAATACTACAAAATATTTTAGAAATAAAATACAATGTTATCATACATGCTTATACCTAACGGACAAAATTAAACATGATGTTTCCTTGTTTCACCTTTAAATTTAATTGTCAGGAAAAACGTTTTGCTCCCGAGCACGCGGTTTTAATTAGTTACACACAACAAATGAGTAGCACCGTGAGACCGACCCGCTCTCAAAAAATCGAGCTTTCTAGGTTCGAAAATACCTTGGTGGCATTAAAATTTCTTTCAGACTACCAAAAGATAATTGCTGAAATCGCTTCAGCACTGGGAAGATCATTTCATTCGCCTTTTCGTGTTTCAACAGTTCATACTCGCGTCTTTCATATAACCATTATACCTTATTAATTTTCATGTCTTTGTTTCCACGTAGTCTCTATGGCTGTTGACTGCTTTTAGTAAGAATTTTCTGCAGTTAAAATCATTGAAAGATCTTTCTACTTTGACCATTGTGCGTAGACTGACTGTGTCTTCACTCGAACTTCTGTCTGTTTTCCTACAGCCGCTTTGTGTCGCAGGTAAGTCAGTCACCAAAACATAATTTTTACCTCGTCAGTATTGTATTTACTAAAACAAATTAAGTTTCAGATAGAGGGGGCAAATAAATACAAACAAACTACCATTGTTTATACTAATAAAAGCCGGCGCTAACTGGAAAGCACGGGGGGAAGTTTAGGGGGAAATTTCAATTTGGGAACTCATGAAACAATTTCTTCGTCTGTTTTATCGATCGCCACAGAAGATGATACGTAACAGGACAGAAACAGTCTCAAATGGTCTCTCACGAATGGTTCGCTGCCTTTCGAGAGAACAATAGAACAAACACGAAATATAATCAATGCCCCTAGCCGCCAAAACAACATTAGCTGTTATACAAGAAAGTATTACAAGCTGACGACACCTGCTACACTACAGAATAGCCCTTATGCATGTTTACGTCAGACTGGCTAGTTTCACCACCAAGCCTCGCTTTCGAAGTGCAAACTTGTAAATTTTATCATGAACGAATTCCCAAAGCAGCAATGATGAAAACAATACCCACATGAAAACTGCACAAACGTGGCAGAGGGTTGAAAATAATTTGCGTAAACGAGGCTTGGTGGTGAATTTTGAGCAAAAGACGTCATCATGCATAAAGCCTATTATCGGGTAACAAACGATGGTTTTCTCCCAAATGTTTTAAAACGCTGTTTTAGGCTTTAGGCTGCGCTTTAAAATTTTTATCGGTTCGGTCATTCTAGGCGAACTTTAGTCTTCTCGAATTAATTTCGGCTATTTGTCCATTTCCCGAATTTGCGAGCTCTTGTTGCCTTTCCAAAAATGTTAGCTGGCCTTTTCGTGTACCCAAAATGACATTTCCGCCTCTCCGAAAACAAAATACATTATATGTTCCATATCACGAAAGTTGGAGGTAATATTTTCACGAAAGAAAATCTGAGGGGATTACTGGCCTTCTGAGGAGATAAATATGTTCACTAAAATGACCAGTCAGGTGATCCACTCAGATTCCTGCTTTCTGACATGAGGTTTGGATTGGCAATAATATTATTTGAAATTGGAAACACTGCAAAATTTAACGGAACATGTTATATAACGTTCAAATTAAAATGCAATGTCATCAGGTCCTTATATACCTTATAAACCGTGGGAAAATAAACTAAAATGATCCCGGCTACATTTTTATTAAGGAAGCCGCGAAATGACGTTTTCTTACGAACGAACGAACGAACGAACCAACGAACCAACGAACCAACGAACCAACGAACCAACGAACCAACGAACCAACGAACCAACGAACCAACGAACCAACGAACCAACGAACGAACCAACGAACCAACGAACCAACGAACCAACGAACCAACGAGTGAAAGGACGAACGAACGAACGAACGAACGAACGAACGAACGAACGAACGAACGAACGTGCTTGCTTACGACCAATCGCCTTATAAAAATTGATAAATGAATAAGCGCGCATCATCCAAATCAAAAACAAATATTAAATAGAAGGGGCAGCATTGACGGCAATTTAAGTCAATAGTCAAAATTAATGGCACTATATCTTTACCGTTTATCCCAACTCCTTTAACACTGCTACAAGGTTCTGTGTAAGGCTTCTTAATTTAGGGGAAGGTTGCCGAGGACATGTGGAAACTCAAGTTTTCAGCTCTGATTTACAAACCCTGCATTACAAAAATTGAGGTTTTGATTCACGTCTAAATTTAATTGCTAGGAAATACGTTTTCTTAAACAACAGCTAGCGTGTGGCTTTAATTTCACTCCTATATGACGAAAATAAAAGCTTTATCCATGCAAACTATTCAGCTTTTTAACCACAATGGTAGAATTAAATTTTCATAATTGCATTTAGACAGATGAAAGTGGTTAGGCGAACCATGCTGCAAAAGAGAACAAAATATGCCACAATGTGTAGGGCCCAAAATGAGTATTAATTAAAGTTACAATGTTATCAATTCATGACTGCCTTAAAGGAAAAAGAAAAGGTATTATGATTCACCTTTAAAATTAATTGCTAGGAAATGCGTTTTCTTTAACGACAGCGTGCAGCTTTAATTACACCACAAACGAAAAACTAGGCGATTAATCACAAATCTCCCTCAAAAATGACAAAGTAAAATAGTGATTGTTTTGTCATCAACTACAAATCATGACCTCTTCAAAGCAGCCAATCACCTAAGTCGAAATGCCAATAATAAATTTTCACATCCTCTGTTAGATTTTAATAACCACCGTCGTTATTCCCAAGTTTTAGTTTGTTTCGTGGTTGAAAAGGAAAGTGAGGTGAGGTACGTCGGAGTAGTTTAAGACGTAGCAATGTTTCCTTGAACTAAAACGGAAAGTGGTTCAAAAAACTGAACGCCTATTTTCATTTTTTCCAGGTCATTTGAGGCAAAGAAGCCATCAGCTTTAGAAAATATTCAAGGTAAGTAAAACGAAGTCACTGATCTCAGTGTCACTGACAAATACTGTGGGGATCGCTGTTCATGCAGGGCTAAATATTTGAACTTTGATCATAAAAATTCTTCGCGAGCTAGCATTTTACAGGAACCTTAATTTGCTAGTATAGAAGATGGATGTTGGCCTCGCTTATGTAGTGCATTCTTCTAACTAGAAAGTGTGGATTATTTTAAAATTTGTAGCTGACGGTGGGACGAAGTTTCAGTAGTTCCAGTAATAAATGTCTGCCGAAATATAATTTTTTTTTATTATTTTTCTTGTTAGTTAACTTTTGAGTATAGCGAACTGTTCGCCTTACTTTGTTAAAGACTTTTACAAGGCACACGTTAAAATGTTAAGGAACAATTAAAAAACGAATCAAGCTGTTTAATCAGCAAATGAACGCAGGAAATGACTTATGACTACATGCAAAACTGAATGTTTAATTTTTAATTTCCTGGAGCAAACAAAGTAATCAAACAAGAACACATCACTATAAAATGACTTTCTATAATTATTGCGCGATTAACTTGCCATCATATAAAACGTGCAATTACCTCAGCGTTCTGTTCAAATTCAATACTCCGTCATCTACAGCGGAATGCGAAGAGACAGGCAAGCGTGATTTATCAATAATAGCCTGCAAGGAGAACTTCCAGAAAGCATGGAATAAGTTGCTTTATGCAACCGGGCCCTGGTGAATTGTCGGTAATAGAAATTAAAGGTGTCCGTATTATAGAGGTGCTCGTAAGGATAGGTTCGACTTTTTATGTTTCTTTGCTCCATGACTGTTCAATTCCAAATAAAGCGATCATTTAACAACAAAAGCCTACGCTGCATGGACAGGTTACGTAGATCAAGTAGTATTGGGAATTATTTTAAGTTGGTTATAAATTTACAGCAATTTATTATCCTTGTCAAGAGAGGTTTATCTTTTGCTATCAACGACCCACGACGTTTGCCAACACCCACACCCCGCAACCACATCCACGCATCCACGCACCCACGCACCCACCCACGACCTGCAACTATGTACACGCCCACGCCTACCCACCCACCGGCACCCACCCACCCACCTCCTACTCACCCACCAACCCACGAGCCCCGCGTCACACGAAAAAAAAATCAGTCAGTTTATGTAGCTTGTGACAAACTCATCTCCCAGCCGTCGGGTTAGGAAAGCTCCTCATCAGAATACTATTTGTCTCAAGTGAGGCGAGCGTGATTTCAACCTTCTCACGAATTTTCTTTCCCTCAACACTTTATTTTTCTTGAACTTTAATGCTAGGTTGGCGAGGCCTGCTTTACGCTTTTCTCAGACAATTATCTGTATATTTTTGTAATGCGTACTTTCTGATGTTGTTATAAACTTAAGCTGCCACAAATGTGGCCAAATGTTGCTACAACTAGTTTCAAAAGCGTTGAGACACTCGCGCTAAAATTGGATTCGTTTTTCGAAAACATGCCCTCGCTCACAAAATAAACATGTAAATCTTCTTCTGAACCCCCATCTCGGTTTCAAAGTTGCTGCTTAAAGGTTTAAATATAATCCTCAAATTCAGGCAACATTGATCAGGGGGAAAGGGGAGACGCAAGGTAAAAATGTGAAAATATCTTAAATGGCATTCTTGACCAAGAGTGTCTCAACCCTTTTTGAAACAGGTTGTAGAACAACACGCGACCACTTTATAGAGGAGTTGTGATTTATTTAGAAGTATGAAGATAAAAATAACAAAAAGTCATCTTAAAATTCTATTTCAGGACGAATCTTCAGATAAGATCAATTATCAAAAGTAAGGCTGGACGTGACTTGCTGAAAATAAAATGAAAGTAAGTCTGACTTAACAATGTCATGTGATCAAGTAAGAAGACTTGTCTGTCGACTGCTGTCCTGAACTAATTTATACATGGATGTTTCTAACTGTAAAATATGCCATATGTGCCTGATAACTATTTCATTTATCTAATACAGGTGATTTTAGTGGTCAGCGTTGTGCTTGTAGCAGCATGCGCAGTATCTGGTAATCCTCTTGGAAAACTCAAGGTTTGTCTAAAAGCTGGAATTTTTTTTTGTTGACTAATTAATCAGCATTTTCGAAAACATTGAAAAGATTGAGGAGATGAGATTTAGTTTAAACGTTAACTGGGGTTGCATCAATGATTCTGTAACAGACGAAGGCGTTCAACTTAGCTACCCTCCGTTACAAGTTCGTCACCATACCGCAATCCCAGGGGTAAACTTCCCTTACTAGTAAATGCCCCTTTCCCCTGACAATATTATCCCCGCCCCCCGTGCTTGCCTCGAATTTGACCTGGAATGTAGGGTCAGCAGGGAAATTTCACATTTTAATTTAATTTGCCCATTTTTTTCTTGTCCAGCAATCGAAGGGCATAGATGGCAATTTAGTTCGACAGAAAAAGGCAGGTTAGTACCGCTGAATATAAATGGGACTGGAATGAAACATCTTTATTCAAATGCCTTAATTATCGAGGGTGAACACATAATAGTGGACATTCACTAACAAACTTGTGGCCCTCACTTAGAAAAATCTTTAAATATAATATGTTTTAATACGTATACGTTAAAAATTCAACTCATGAACCAGCAAAATTATCATTTACAACAACAGGCTATATAAATAACTAAGTAAACTAGCTAATTAACTAAATGATTAAGCAGTAGAGAAAGGAAAACCTGAAAAAATTTCACAAGTTCAGGATTTTATAGGCATTCTTTTCGCAACTCCTCAAGTTTCGTACATAGCTGCCGGATGATCTTTCCAGTGTTAAATCATTCTCCCGCAGTATCAGAGCCGAACCGAGCAAGAGCAAGACGAGGCACTTGCCTCATTTTGCCTCGTCTAGATTTTAACCCAAAATTAAAAACAAAATATGTTGGGGTAGGAAAATAATCCCAGTTGAACGAGATTGCTTTTCCTGAAGAATACCTCATGAAAATTCTGAAAATAGTGTTACAGAGCTTTCAAAATTCTCTAGGTCTCTAGGGGGGCATGCCACCACACCCCCCATACTTTTGCCTCGACTATGTCAAAAGTCTGGTTACGGTCCTGTTCAAATTATACTCTTTTATGATTCTATTTACCGTAAAAACTCTATCATGCCTCCCTCTAATTTTAAACCCCCTCCCTCTCTAATAAGTTCCACTCCTCCTATTTGAAAGTTCTATTACTCCCCCCCTCCACCGCCACCCCTGACCCCAGAGTACATTAAAAAGTCTACTTCATTACTTTTATATGTACTCTAACTGATGTACGATTTGAAATAATCGTCCACACCCGCCTCTAATAAACCCCTTCTCTACTACCCCCCCCCCCCCCCCCACCTTAAAAAGGAAAATAAAGCTTTAACTTACGGTATATTCAGTGGTATGCGGTCAGGTGAAAAAAATTCTCTCTGATGCCTTTTTGTTATCTTAATTTAGTTCAAGACAATTATGAACCTGTGGGCTGTTACAGTTTCAAGGAAATGAAGAAACGTAAAATCTTCGGTAAAAAAGCTTACAAGAATACCAAAGCCACATCGGGAACGCCTCTCGATCAGTGCATTCCAGAAGCTAATGAAAACAACTATGATATCATTGGAATCCAGAATATAGAAGAGAACATTATTTGTCGAAAAGGAAACAAGGAACCGGACGCTGCCACTGAGAAACTGGATCTGAAAAAATGTAAAAACTATGTGAGATCAAAGAAAACAATCTTTATTTACCGGAATTCAGGTAAAAATAATTTGAATTACAGCGTTCTAATGTGCATTATTGATGCACAATTGCGGTGCGTGTCTGGCTTCACATGATAAGCTAACAATTTTTTCCTAGGTTTGAACCACACTCAACTGTGTTTATATCGATGTAAGCCCTTCAGACAATTTTTCGCTCTTTCCCTCTTTCTTTCTTTCTTTCTTTCTTTCTTTCTTTCTTTCTTTCTTTCTTTCTTTCTTTCTTTCTTTCTTTCTTTCTTTCTTTCTTTCTTTCTTTCTTTCTTTCTTTCTTTCTTTCTTTCTTTCTCTCTTTCTCTCTTTCCTTCTTTTCCTCTTTTCCCCCTTTTCTCTTTCTCTCCTTTTTCTTTTTCTCTCTTTATCTCTATAGTCTGCAAAATCCAGTTTAATTCACCTGTGGGCGCATAAAAGTGTCGCGTCTGTGGAAATCAACCTTAAACAGATGTTAAATTTTCTTTGGAGACACATTCAGTCATTAAAAGTGTCAAAGGCATGCAAATGATATAAAATCGTAACAATAACAAAACAATTATGCGGAGGCCATTTTACAGTTGTCTGCTCAGTAGCCTAGCCTTTGAATGGTAGCGAGGCTGGAGGTGACCTTGCATTGATACAAACCTCTCTGCTTTATCATGTAAATGCAAACTAGTTAGCATCAGGACAACTTGATTTACAAAACAAAAGCAGTGAGGTTTGTATCAAAACAAGGTCAACTCCGGCCTCGCTACTATTCAAAGGCCATTTCACTGAGCAGACAACGGAAAAATGGCCTATAGCATTTCGTATTTTTACACGTAGATTAAGCTTTACCAAGCCGTTCAAGCACAACTCCTGCAACTAAAATATTGATGTCGTTTTCGTTCACAGCCGCGTGCAGTGCCAACAACAAAATATACCACCATGGAGAAGATATCGTTTTTCATAACGCGACTAATCCTATCCAAGATGCCGCGTGTACCAGCTGCAAATGTTCTGCTGGAAATATTACCGACTGCTCATTTATGTATTGTGATCTCGGTCTCGGGGGCTGGCCAATAGAAGTCTGCGATAATTGGAAAACAGCACAAGATGGAGTTTGTTGCCCTCGCTGCGGTAAGAAAAAGACAACGAGACAAGATCAAGGGAAGATTTAAATAGTCGAATAACGAGAGTTGCCTATTAATAAAAAGATGGCTTTTTAACAGAGAACGATTGAATTCCCCCAAATTAACTGTGGAATCTGGGGGAGCGACTTATTGAGCAATTAAGGGGACCGGAGGGGCACGGGAAATGACCCCTCCCCCGTCCCCATCCTCCTTCCTATGAAGGTTGAGCAAATAACCTAATAACGTTTGCGTTTTATTTTAGTGTGTTCGAAAAATGGGGACACCTGGGTTAAGCGTTTAAGTTCTGGTTTCTGCTATGAGTGTTCGTGTAACGATAAACGTGTTCACTGCTCAGACGGTATTAAGTGTCTTGACTGCCCTGGAATCACTGTACCAGTTCCTGGAAAGTGTTGCCCCAAATGCATTCCAAGTGAGTATTGATGATGGGTGAATCCCGATAACTCGAACCTTCAAGGGACATCGAAAAAGGTTCGAGTTATCGGGGGTTCGAGTTATCTAGTGTAAAATTAGTAAGAAAATGACCTGGAGGGGAATCAAAAAAGGTTCGAGTCAGCGGAAGGTTCGAGTTATCGGGATTCAACTGTATAACGATATTGCAGCTGGGTCTGCGGGACGTGCGGAACAGCTGGGTCTGCGGGACATGTGGAACAGCTGGGTCTGCGGGACGTGTGGCTCGTGAATCACGAAAGTATTAAGATGGATTCCGTTGAAAGATCGAGCAATAAGTGCAAAAGTTAATTACCAAAATTCTACTCAAAGAACAGTAACGTTTTGTATATTATTTGAAACATCTGACTGTAATTCATTTTTATAAGTGGCCCCGCGGTTAAATTCTAAAGCATTCTCGAAAACCTTAATGACAAACCTTGCCAAAATGCTTAAAACGGGTGTTGTTTTGTGTTGAACTGATGTGAAACGTCCACTTTAACCAAAATATAGACAACTTCTCTCGCGGGGTCAGCTCAGTTAGGGATCTTTAGGGCTAAAGTTTTGATACGTTCTTCTTAAATGTATTCAAACTGTTACCGTGCTATGAGTTTTTTTTGGTATCTTTTGTTTTGGCTTGATTGCTCGAAGGTTGAGTGGAACCGTCTTAACTTCTAATGTTTATTAACCAAAAAAAGAAGAAGGCGACTTAAGTGAAAAGAAAGCGAACGCGCTTCTTCCAGTTTTTAAAAAACGCTTGCAAAAGAAACATTTTGCCGAAATAGCCAATACACCTTTCAAACAAATTCGAGCTGATCAGAAAAAAAAAAAGCAGCTCAAGTGAAGATTCATTTGTGGATGTTTAGCTCATAGTTTTAGTTGAGAAAGGTCGCTGTTAGACTTTCAATAAAGTCCTTCGTCTTTATTATGGCGCGCCGGGACTTCGTCGCTCGCTAAACCGCTTCGAGGCCAACAGCTCGCTTCGTTCGCTTATTTAACTCGTGAGGTCGACTTGTAGCAAGTCTAGGTCGCTGTCTGTTGTGCGTGGAACCCAGTATAAAATATCTTGCGCGTGTTGATGTTATCCTGGGGGGGGAGGGCGCGCACAACTTCAAAGCTATTTCACAAATTGTGATTATCCAATTCACTTTACTAAAATAAGATTATTGTGTAATTAACTGTGCACAGCACCCAAACCGCCAACCACAGGACCCGTTTTTACGATCGAGTTGACTTCCACCAGGTCGCCGCCAGTTTTCCCACCTTTCCCATTTGACAAAAAGCGAGACGTGATATCACGTGATGGACAGTTTGATGGTGGAGATTTTGAAGAGATGCCGGAGCAGTAAAAGCCACGTGACTAGAGTAAGTAAATTAACAAGAAAAGAGACACTGAACTTCTCAGCCGCGGTCTCGAATTCAGATAAAGAGACAGTGTGCTTATTATGACAAAAATCTGAGCGTCAGCAAAAAAATCGAGGTTGTCCCTATAAACTGTTAAAAGTATATACCATAAAATTCTGGTTATAAGGCCTGGGCTTATACAACTTCGTAAGGGGTTTTGGGTGGGCTTATATCCGGGGGGGGGGGGGGGCTTATAAGCGGAATTATAAAAGAAACTTTTCAAAACAAGCCACGGCTGTGTTGATCGAAATACGTTTTTAAGTTAAAAAGTCATAATAAAGCAACATTTAGCCCTGTTCAGTACTGTCATCCAGCAGAGGAAGGCTTATATCTGGGGGGTGGGGGGAGGGGGCTCATAACCGGATGTATTTTTTTGTTTCCAGTTAGATGGGCCTATAAGCGGGGGGCTTATAAGCGGGGGAGCTCTGACCGGAATTTTACGGAATTTCTATAAACTGTCAGAAAGATATACATACATTTTATTTTCCCTTTCTTCACGCCACTCAAGTATGTTGTGTGTTCCCATAATTGCAGGATTTCAAGATAAATAACTTACAGAAAAGACGCTCGGACGAAGTCGTCAACATTTCTGTTAACGCAAATTAAAAGGCACTTGTGTTTTCGTAGGCCCACGGCCGTAGCTAGAAAGAGGCAGGACGAGGCACTTATCTGAATTTTAACCCAAAAAATACGCTTAGTTGGGTAAATAATCCCAAGTTACGTTGAACGAGATTGATTTTTTTTAAATGTAATCTATGAAATAGCGTTTCCGGCGGAGCTTCCTGATTCCTGATTCCTGGTGAGCTTCCAAAATTTTCTGAGGCGCATACCCAATAACCCCCCCCCCCCTCCCCCCTTTCCCCCAAACCTTAGCGATTTGCACCTTCGACGATCAGAAATATTGCTTCGTCTATGCTAGAAGTCTGGCTACGACCTTGGAGTAGCTTCATTATTGAATTGAAATTGCAATAAATGACTTTCTCACGGTTGTGGTTTGCACGGTTTTCTTTGTTTCATTAAGTAACGATATCGGTATATATAGTGGTCGATATCACTAGAAAAATCATAGCACTTGAATTATACAGACAGACAAGGCCACTGTTTACAAGGCAATACTTATAATACTCAAAAGATATTTACTTTTTGGTTATGACTTTAACAATTTTAGGTTGAATAGCCTGAATTGATACAAAGTTATCTGAAAACAATAATGGGAATTTAAAACGAATTTATACTGCAAGTGAGAAACGACAATTTGGCAAAAATTTCAAAATAATGGTTGTTCTTGAAGGAGGGTTAGAGAACGGTTCCATAAAATATTATGGCCGAGTCCTACGCATGCACAAGGAGTAATATTTAGGAAAAGGCCTGGTTCCTCCTGAATTCAACTGAAATATGACTGAATGATTATGGAAAAAGGAACTTGGTGGTACACCAAGCAAAAGGGTCATTCTACGTTGTATTGGGACTCTGCTTTTATATTCCTAATTTCTATAAGATCATTATTGATCCAACGTATACCAGCTGTATTATTGTCCAGTGGCGGATCCAGGGGGGGGGGGGGGGGGGGGGGGCGGACCCCCACCTTACTTTTTCGGAATAGCGCATTTTCTTTGAAGTGCCGGAATTATCTTCGCAGAATTCAACATTCATAGTCAAGAGCGCCCCCTCCTTAACTGAAGGTCTGGCTCCGCCACTGTTGTCCATGGCTGCTTGCTTAAACATTTTATAGTGGAAATGAAAATGTACGACAGTAAATAGGGCTTACGTCAACTGAAATTCTCCAAAATAACCATATGAGAAATGTGCGGACACCATTAGAGAGAATTCGTGTGTTGACATCTACAACAGGACTTACGAGCCAGCTTAAGGTCATTTAGCCCGTGATTACAAGGCAGTATCAGTGAAACCTGTGTTCACTAAAACCTTTACTTCTGGGCTTTCGGAGTCTCCAACAAATGTTTGGTGAGTTATGCCAACTTCTGGTGCTGCTGAGTGTGCTGCTGCTGCTGCCCAGTTGGTGCTGACGCCTCCATCACGCGCTTTCTCTGGATTTATCCGCATCCGGGAAATAAGGAATAACACTATGACTGATACCAGGGTGACAAAGTATGCAGCCACCAATCCAACTATCTTCAGGTTGGGAGATGTGGTTTTCTCTAAAGAAAAAAAAGTGTAACTTAGCCAAAATAGGGACGGACCATTAGAAAAGTGATGGGAGGAGGAGGATTTTTGGCTTGCAATAATGTTTTTTGGCCCATTGCCTGTGGAAGAACTTTTTTGACTGCATGAATTTTTTTCCGATAAAATCTGCTTTCTGCTATTGATTAGTTAAAAACAGTGCACTTTGATTTATTAAATACATAGCTTGTACTTTAAAGTTACTTACCATTTATTTTGTGACATAAAAAGTAAGTAGCAGTTTACACGCGTACAGTGAAAAAATTTGTAATTGATATAGTCAGATCTGTCAGACCCGTAGGAATGAATTTTGAGGTGAGAGGGCCCAAAAGTTAGCCCTGATTGTGATGTATTAAAATCGGCAGGGGTAATTTGCCGAACGCAGAACGCGAAACAAAATCACCGATAAGAGCAAAATCCGTTACCATTATTGAAAGCTAACCGTAAACAGGTTAACCTAGGCAATATTTTAGGACAACCTGAGCGATATTCAGGCTAACCGGAGTGCAAGGTACGCTCCGGTTAGCCTAAATAGCACTCCGTTTGGGTTTTGCTTGTTTTGGTGATTTTATTTCGCGTTCGGCATTTAGCGTTCGAAATTTTTCGTTCGGCGTTCAGCAAATTACCCTTGCCGTAGGGGGTCCGGGGCATCTTCCCCCGGAAAATTTTGAAAATCTTATGTCATTTGGCGCATTTTGGAAAACTTTTTTAGAAGAATTATAATTGGCCATGTTCTAAACGAGCAGGGGACTGGGTACGAAAATATTTTTTCTTGGTGCGAGCATTCAATATTGATTGAATTGAAAATGGAGCACGTCATCTGAAAGAGCATCCAAAAATTAGTAAATTCACCAAATTTGATGGTTATTGGTCTAAATGCAAAGGCATGGTACACTTTTAAAATAAGAGAGCTTAGTATGGATTGGAGGACGCCTGTCCCTCCAATCCATACTAAGTGTACCATGCCTTTGGGTTTAAACCAATAACCGTCAAATTTGGTGAATTTACTAATTTTTGGATGCTCTTTCAGATGACGTGCCCCATTTTTCAATTCAATCGATATTGAATGTTTGTACTGAAGAGAAAATATGCTCGTACCCAGTCCCCTGCTCGTTTAGAACATGGCTAATTACGATTTAGTATCAAAATGCGGCCTATCTTGTGCATAAATTATTTTATTTGGGTTTTTTCTTGAATGAATTTTTTTTTCGGTCATTTTTCTACGCATGTATTTTTTGTTGTTGTCATTCACTGATAGTCTGGCTGCATACTCTCGCATATATCTAGACAGCATCCAGACAGTTACTTATTACAATTTCGGGATTACAATGTCCAGATCTAAGTTTCCACTTTATGTTGTCGTCAATTTCATCCTAATGTTACTTCAATTAAATGTTACAAGTGGACTTGTAAGCCACACATATTCGCATTGCGGACCTATTTTTTTAATGGGGGCTGTTGCTAAAGGGTTAACAGGCTAGGTGAGTCAGGAGGTAACCATACAGCAGACAAGTATTTCATGCAGGGAGGAGTAGCAATAATACGAGTCGCTTTTTACTACTCAAACCCAAAGCCAAACGCGGTTAATGATGAGCGATGTACAGATTTAGCGATTTTAATCTCAGGGTTTGTTAGGCCTTAAGACACCTCCACGGAAACAGACCCACAACCCCCCACCCCCAATTAAAAAACATGGCTAACATGGCTAAAAGAAAGTAGAGAAGTTTCACCTGTCCCTTGGAGTGACGACGTGGGTGAAACAGTTGTAGAAACAGTTGGCGAAGATGGTGCGCTCGGGTGTTGACTGAGAAAATGTGATGTCCAAGATGATACTACACTACTTGACTGGACTGAAGAAGGAGAAGTTTGACTACAGCCCACAATGTGCGTTGACGAGGACGTCTTGGATGGTGGGCTGCTGGTCTGAACTAGAGCAGCAGTGAATTGACTACCAGATTCCACAGTGGGTGTTGACGAGGAGAGAGCATGTGTCGAGGTAGATGGTAGACTGCTTGTCTGAACTGATGAAGGAGCAGATTGACCGGACTCCACAGTGGACTTTGACGAGGAGGGAACATGTGTCGACGTAGAAGGATTAAGATTGCTGGCCTGAACAGGAGCAAACGAAACAGTCGCCAGGCTAGTGCGAGGGCTTGTTGTAGCAACTGCTTGGAAAGGAGAAAATGAATATGTCTGTAGTATTTTGTTAGAAAAAATGTTCAGGTTTGCCAATATCCCATCCTAAGAACTATAAAAGTCTGTGCTTTCTGAAACTATTTTCAAAATTTAACGTTCGGAACAACTTGTAAAGACAAGACCATGATCACAATTAGATGAGGCAGACGACTGTTACCTTCGTGGTTAGGTCTTCCCTCTTCGCGTTAAGTTCTTTACTACTGACGAGACCCAACAGCGATCCATGTGATGTCTCCAATTTATTGATTGCCACGCGTGCGCGCGAAAATTCAAAACCGAGTAATCTGCACGGTGCTCTGTATAGTTACCTCAGAAGCGTAAAGACATTGATACACACAAAATGATGTAAATGTGAAGCCCGGTGAAATAAGGATAAGATGTTTTAAAATTAGCTATGTGACGAGCATGGGACAATCGCAAAGACATCCAAAGTCCCCGATTGGATTCGAACCTAAATCATTAGAGTTCCCGAAATGGTTCGAACCTACCGGAGGGAGGTCATATTATTAATAATCATGGTTCGACCCTTTGGTGGAGTCTGAATTTTTTCCGACTGTCTCAAGCTCGTGACATAGCAGATTAACATCGATAGATAACCTTTATTGTAGCGCGATGAGTTAATTAAAAGCTTAAAAGCTTGGAACTCGTCTGTAATTAACAATGTATAACGTAATTATATGCGTAAAGTGTACAATAAAACTTTACTTATCCAATAAACATGCTGGACGGGTATATGTACAAACATCATTTCCATTCTTTAACGTATATTTAAATTAAATAAATATAAAATCGCTATCTCTATGCCGGGCAGTTAAGGCGGAAACTAGGCCGAAATTAAAATCATTACTGAAGTAGTCGTTTAGGTCGGCCTTTTTGCTTGCAGATGTGGAACCCCATGTTCATTTAAACCCAACAGTGTTCCATAAGATAAAGCCTCAACATAGGAGCGAGTCACTTATGTATGTAGTTTGTTTTGATCTGGGTACTAATAAACAAATCTTTCCCCCGTAAGGTATATCACCGGTATATTGCTTGCAACTTACACTGTAAGAAGAAGAAGGTTATTTCAATCACCGAGCTTCACAAGTACCACCTTTTCATTTCTAACATACCGTTGCTGACGAAATTAAAATCAACCAAAAACTGAGCAGTGTGATAAAAACGCCATGTCCCCGGAAACCATATCAAACGTTTCCGGGCATGGAATCTTCGCCAATTAGAGAATTAAAGTGTTCTGAAACAGTACAGTGGATGAGGGAAATCGAGGATAAGCGAACGGGAACGGAATACGAATATATATACTGTAAATGAACTGACTACCTATCAGCAAATTCACTTCCAAATATACCTCAGAATTTTGAAGTGAAATGATATTTTTCCAACCCCGTTTCCAGGTATCCGCATATCATAATAGGCCATTTCCGAGTTGCCCTTTGCCTCAGTTTCAAAACGAGTCTACGTGCGAAACCATTGAAATGAAAATGACTTTGACTTGCATGAAAATGGTCGTGAAGGTGAAACTCATTTTCATATGAATGGTTTCGCACGTAGACTCGTTTTAAAACAGAGGCAAAAAATAACTCGGAAATGGCCTATTATATAAGTATACAACGCTTTAAACTGTTCCTTGAAAATCACACGAAAACTCGAATACCATGTTTAATAAATAAAGCGTTGAAATCTCCCAGCCAAGAGTCTTAGTATAAAAACAATCTTCAAGTGGATTGGGTTCTCAATATACAGCGCAGCGCTCTAAATCTCGGCTGCAATCGATAATACATTAAAAGTAATTTTAAAAATTCATTATAAACATGATTTACACTCATCTGTGGATGAATAAGTAATCTCAACAGATACACATAGACAGAAGAGAATATATCGAAAATTTCGAGACATTTTATATCTTGATAGTGTGATCTGTAGTGCTCGCAGCACCTGGTTGAAATGACGTGTGCACCCGAAAAAAAATAAAAGTCATATTTTTATCGCTGTGGCGTCATCAATTTATATCTGTCTTGATTTCCGCCGGATCCGTGCTTGGATGGCCAAGACTGGTTTCCGCTTTTCATCACAGGCAGCTGGCCTCAGCTGCTTTGAGGACCCTGATTGTTAGCTAGCCTGCGTTGCAGCCGAACTAAACCCTGGGTTTAGTTCGGCGGCAACGCTGGCTAGCTATGACCGGGTTTGGAAGGCTTTTAATACCAGTGCCCATAGGTTAGCCAAAACCCCACGGGGGAGGTAAGGGTAAGCGTAAGTGTAGCTGGTGGCCTTTGCATGCATGAGCTATGCATGTCTGTCCCTGGGTATGTGTTGTTGATTGTTCAGGTCCAATGTACAACAACATAAAATTACTTTAAAAACACGTGCACCGTTGATGGTAAAACTTGAAGGGTACCACTGCAGTTTTAATAAACGGCACGCAATGCATGCAGAAACGATGACGTTTCACAAGGGGTCTTTAATGATTTTTAGATAATTTTTCAAAAAATTAAGGTAAATAAAAGTAGCTGACAACTTCAGTGCTGAATGACTGTTCAACGAAAGTGGCGTTATCTTGTAGCGTGACATCCGATATACGATATACGTAAGGTCAAACGCTGTCTTGAAATTGTTTACACCGGCCCTATTGTTTTAAAAGAATGTAAAGATTTCTGTTTACTAAATCTAATAGAACTCATCAAATATAATTTTTCTCTTCCGTTTATACTTTGAATTAGTCCTTTCTTACTGCCCGGGAGTATTTTGCTTTGAGTTCTACGCGACGATTTCTTGTCGAGTTAAACTTGATTTGTATCTACTGTTTATTCCTGTCGTTAGTTCCCAGTCCTATTCAGTTCCGCAGAATAGGACCGGGAACAGATCCCGCGAAACAGATCCCGTCCAGTCGCACGATGACATTAAGCGATAAAGTCATCCCTTAAAAGTGAAACAAACTCCCGGCACGAGTTTTCAAGGATAAAGCTGGGAAATGTACGTTGCCAGATGGGCGGAAAATGTGGCTTATAAACACTAGCATTGCTATATTCTTAAGGTTTATTTGCAGAGGCATGCCACTGTAGCAGACTAGTAAGAGCTAGCCTGCGAACAGGTTCACGTGATGGAATTATATCTGATTGAAATCAGGTGTTGTTGATATGTTCATAGAAACGATAAAGAGAAATTATCGAAATCAGTAAAATTGAACTTTACGTGATCGAGATTTGTTGTATGTACTGCAAAAAAATATATACAAGAATAAAAAAATATGCTGCATGTTTGAAGTATCTAGACACCTTAACATGAGCTACTCGTAGGTTAGGTTATATCGTTTTCACCTAGCATTTGCAATGGTCATAATATATAGAAACAAACATCATTTGTAGGCTCCTTTCCTAGAAATCCAGTTTTAATTCGGTTCCTTTCGTAACCTTAACAGTCAAACTCTCCTTACTAACGCTTCAAGAAATGTACAGATACCAGTTTAGAGAATTTCAGGGAGTTAAGAGGGTTTCCATAGTTAGTAGTTTTTTGCTTGCCATAACAATAATAATAATAATAATAATAATAATAATAATAATAATAATAATAATAATAATAATAATAATAATAATAATAATGATGATGATGTCTCCTTCATTGTTATATCATTCCCGGATTCACTGCATGCTTCCGATGGGGAAAGTAGTATATGATAAAGCCTACTATCAAGAAGAAAAAGATGGAAGCAAGAACAATTCCAGCTATCTTCAGTCCTCCGATCGTTTTTTCTGTAGCACCCCCTTCAGATGTACTTGCTGTTTCCTTTGTGGGTTGGGTTGTGGTGGACGCTACAAAAAATGATATAATTGTATCGATTTCAAAACACAGTTATTGTTTATCTGCAGTAAACCATGTTGCCTAGTTAAATTTTTTTAAACACCCTTCTAACTTTTAAATGCTAACACGTTAAGTTTTTAACTTAAACAATCTCGCCGATTTTTATTTGACATTGAATTATTGGTGCAAAGAAAAACAACAGTCAAAGAGACAATACGTCAATTTCTCAAGTGAATGTCATCATCACTATGGAATTTAAAATTTATCGGTTAGAAACTCAAACTGGTCCCGAAAAGCGATGTCCGTTTAGTCAAGGGAAAGGAATGAGAGCTTGTGCGACTTCTGATTGATGACAATGGCAATTCAGGAGATAGAGCATTGACGGATCTAGATGTGCTTGCTCACTGAAGGGCAGCGGGTGGTGAGGAGAGGGACAAATAAATGACTTTTCGTGCTTAAAGGACCTGCGTTAAAGACTGTGATTCTTGATTCTTGAAATTTGCCATTTTTAATGTCTTAAAATATCCAGATATGTCCAGAAATGCACGGTAATGAGATTCATGTTCTTCATAATGGGCATCACAAAGTGTCCTCATTAATAAAATCCCACCAAAACACACAAAATTATATCAAATATGAAGTATATGAAAATGTCTAAAAGCCCAGTAGGACATGAAGTACTCTGTAAACAATACTTGCGTGCATTTCTGGACATAAGTGAAAATATCGTTACATATATCTCCTGAGGAAGCACCCAATTTTGGGCCCTCGCTGCCTTATAAAAAGGGGAGGATGTCATCTGGGCCCTTCCTCCGCGGTAACCCCGCACCTCGTCCAGACCTCTCTTTTCACTGGTCTCAATAAACTTTAGTTGCTATTGTTTTTAGAGACAGAGGCATTGTTTGCACCCTTAAGTTTATTGTTTTGTCAGCCAATAACAGATTTCGTTTGGACAGCTCCAGGATGGCTCTACTCTGGGGATGGGGGTTTCAATATAGGCATGGTATTGCTTGAATGAATTCCACATACACATACCTCTCCGTTGAACAGATGGAGTTGGTGATGCTTTTCCACCTGAAGACTGGGAAGAAAGTGAAGGTGAGGAAGACGGAAAAGCAGTACTAGGCAGAATGACAACAGTCGAAATTGACGAGGACGGCGGAAAGGGGAGAGGTGTTGACGAAGGTGGAGCATTTGCGGATTGAACTGAAGCAACTGACGCACTTGAAGAGCTGGAGGTGGTTATGAGTATCGTCGTTGAAAATGACTGACTGCTGATCGTAACTGTCGTGCTTGATGACACTGTTTGAAAATGGGGAAATAAGCATGATCAGATATATTGTTGAAGTCTTTCTGACGAGAGACCCTGTTCCAGACAAACATTTTAAATTTACGCCTGGATGAGACGATTTCTCAAATCCACGAACCAATGTTTTGTTTCCCTAGCAATAAGATTGTACTTCCCTGTAATTTTACCCGCGATTTCTCGAACCAATTTTCATTTCCCCTGGAGGTTCGAGAGATCAGGATACTGCTGTAAATGCGGATAACTCGAACGAGCAAGCATGCTGAAGTTTTGAAATACACGCGCGTCGAGCAAAAAGATGGCGAGATCAACTCTTTCGCGCGTCTTCGCCACTCAGGGTGTATTCCCAAACGCCGGCCTCCTTTGCTGGCTAAGGGGTTATCGAGGGTAAAATTAGTGAAAAATTGAACAGTAGGAGAATGGAAAAAGGTTCGCTTGTCTGGAGCTAGCGGAACGGTCCGTATTATCGAGGGTTCGATTTATTGGGATTTAACTAGAAAGTTAGGATTTGTCATAAGAGTCGGCTAATGGGGGTACCCAATTGTCAGTTAACTACTAATTTAAGTTAGCTATTAATTTTCATTTTCTTACGGCGAAAATTATTACGTCATAACCCGAATTACCTTTACTTCGATAAAGGCAAACTGTGCAAAAGGCAAAACGTGACAAGAAGTCTCTTTTCTCAAAATATAAAGCGGGAAACGAGTAAGAGCCCATTCGTTTCCCTAATTACCTCGAGACTCTTTTTACATGTGAAAATATGGCTGATCACGTTTAATCGGAATATTCCTCGCAGTCTATTCCACTAATACCCGGTTCTTCCATTATAACAGTACGCTATAGTATAGCTAGAAAACTGCGTGAGCTCATAACTGATCGTGACACATACAGTTACCCTCGATGTCTTCTCATAAAACCTCCAGGAAGTCTGATTTGCGTGACCTTATGATTGGCGTGAAGTTGCATCAACTGATTGCGTGATATAACCCTAAGAATTTTAGAATCTGGCACGAGAGTCGGTTACTATCTGTTAGATCGTGTACACCAAAGTGCATACGAGAATGAAACTACCTGCCTGTGGTTTTGAATTTAACCTGAAAAAGTAGGGAAGACTGTCTCGATCAGGTTCTGCTCTTGTGTTTTCGGAAAATCGTTACAAATTTATTTTAATATCTTCCTCTCCGTGGGCTAGCTCCTTAGTCATAATTTTTGCACCGTTTTTACCACAAAATCAAACGACAAAACGTCCGGAAACAATCGAGGAAACATGCGGAAACATCGTTTAGCAAAACTGGTTTTCGCGTTTGAGCGAGAAGCAAAAGCTGTTCCTGATCGTTTTTTAAGCGATGACGTCATTTTATGACGTCATCGGTTAATGCTGTAAAGTGGAAAAGCGATGGAATTTATGGAATTTTTGGTGTTACGGTGTTACGATTACTCCCTGAATTGAACCGGAGAGCATTGGGAACTAGGTGCATGGTTCGTGTTCTTGTTGTATTCGTCGTGCGAGTGGACGGGATCTGTTGTCTGCTGCAATCGACCGATCTTTCTAGAACCGAATAGAATTTGGAACTAACTTCAGGGTTAAACGTCAGAAGAAAAGAATTCAAGTAAAACTCAACAAGAAATCACGGCGTAGAACTCAAAGCAAAATACTCCCGGGCAGTTAGAAAGGACTGATTCTATGTATAAACGAAAGACACAAATTATATTTGATATGTTTTATTAGATTTAGTAAACAGAAATCTTTACATTTTTTAAAAGAAAAAGGCTAAACATTTTCAAGACAGCGTTTGACCTTGTATCTTATGTCGTCAGTATCGGATGTCGCGCTACAAGATAACACAGCTTTTGTCAAACAGTCATTCAACACAGAAGTTGTTCAGGAATAAACGTCAGTAGAAAAGAAATCAAGTTTAACTCAACAAGGAAGCACTGCGTAGAACCTAAAGCAAAATACTCCCGGGCAGTTAGAAGGGACTAATTCTAAGTATAAGTGAAAGAGAATAATTATATTTGATGTGTTTTATAAGATTTAGTAAACAGAAATCTTTATTCTTTTTTTAAAAACAAAAGGGCTCAACAATTTCAAGACAGCGTTTGACCTTGTATCATATGTCGTCAGTATCAGATATCTCCCTGCAACATAACGCAACTTTTGTCGAACAATCATTCAACACAGAAGTTGTCAGCTATTTTTATTAACTTTCTTGAAATTTTCTGTCAAATTTCCTGAAAATTCTTAAAGACCCCTTGTGAAACGTCATCGCTTCTGCATGCATTGCGTGCCGTTTATTTTTTGTTGTTGTTGTTTTTTTTTTCAGAAAATTTGCTTCCGCAATCCGCAGCAAATGTTTACCTGTTTGTGCGCCAAGAAAACAATTGTGGGGAAATAATGCTTTCCGTGACTAACTTCCTCATTTTGTGGGGATTATAAGCTAGAAAGCACTCCTCCCCCGCTGCGGGCAGCTTTGCTTGTCCTGTCACTCGCTTGTTGTGTACAACAACTGTACATCCAGTAATCATTCACGAAATGTCTTGCTCAAATCCATCCGTACAGAAAAATTTGGCGGACTGCGAAAACTGAGCGGTATAGCAACTTTCGCCGTCTTCAAGTCCGAGTAATCTGGCTTATTCATTTATTTTCGGGAGAAAATGACACAACCGTAAATAAACGAGTAAAAAAGGTAACCATGACAATTTGCACGAGAACAGAAGGTAACTGATACCCTCGACACGGAAGAAAACATACTTTGCACGAGAAAAAATTAATTCGTGGAAAATTATACATGTCAATACTGCATTTCCTGCAAGAGATTTCGCTTTTACAAGAAATGAAGAAGAAAACGAACTCTTGCGAATCGTGATGAATTAATGCATCTGATCTTTAACGGCCGGTTAAAAGTTCCGACTTGGAACACGCAACTTATATCATTGCGCGATTTTAATTTAAGGGCATGTAAACAAATTTGTGAACTATGCACGTACAACAGTCCTTAATTTTAATATCGACCACCCTTTATCTCAGGGTTAAAATGAACTGAACTGAAATGGCATCGATGCTTTACCTCATGCCAATCAATTGAAATGTCGCACTGCGAAGAAGAGAGAATTAACTAACTTTGATTAAATTCAGTAAAAATAACTATTGTTCCATAAAAGAAGAATTACATATGTAAACTTTATATCTACACTTTTTGACAGCGAAACAAACAGGTAGAAGAAAATATAAAATTCTAAATGACCGTTTATCGTCTACGTTTCCGGGTACCGCACGTACTATATATAGTACACCGCTTTAAAATATACACTGAAAATTCCGCCGAAAAAAAATAAGTTATATGTTTCGTGGATGGGGCCTATCCACGTACCCAGTTCCTGTTTTTTTGTTCAAGAACGATTTTCAGGCGGCAGCCGGCAGGTATTCTGTAGTTACTACTGCAGTTTACGTAGTGGAAGATTCATGACACCAAGGCAGTTTGCGTAGGCTGATGTATTAATAATATTATTCCATAAAACACGATTCACACTTACCGGTGGTCGAAGAGGAAATCTCCTTTATGAACAAAAGACACAGGAGAAGATACAGAACACTTTGAGACATCTTGTACAGTTTTATTGTAACCGTGCACTCAACGTCTAACATTAATTCTGGTCTGGCTGAATTTGCGACTGCACCCGGAAGATGAAATGTGTTATTTTATACTTTGAAGCTCTTGTGATGTCATCATATATCACTACATTGTTCCTTTTGAGAAAATCGAGACGATTTATGAAGTATCTCAAGCATTTGAGCATTGTTCTTTTTGAAGAGGAAAACCAGGAAACTAAAACAAAATTAGAAACATTTTGGAAAACTCAAATTATTCCGCCTTCTCGACTCAGTGAATTCTTGGAAATATTAAAGGTGCTGTTTTAGGTCTAGCGACAGCCGGAAATACGTCTGCGTTCGCAGGCTATTTTAGGTCTGGGTAAGCGAGATTCGCTTTAAATCGCGAAATAAAAATAGCAAGTTATTTCTTGTGGGCATTGCGCATTTTGATCCGATATTGTCAGTCTGCCTTTAGCTCTTTGCTCCGCGTCAACCCCAAGAATTTGCTTTTGTGTATAGAAAAATTACTTACGATGATCTTGACTCGTGCAAAAAATGTGACTTTTCCCTTCTCCTTGACAATTTCTTTATTCTTTCTTGTTATACAGGTAAAACAAATATTGCAAATAGAATATAAAACAGCTGCAACTTAACCAGGTAGAAAATTAGCCTGCTCCATGAGGCCCTTAAATTGTGGGTAAACGTGGAGGGACCGTAAGGGGAAAACACATCGGATTTGATTGTTTTGTTTGTTTGATTTGATTTGTTGATTGTTCAGGTCCAATGTACAACATCACAAAATTACTTTAAAAACACGTGCACCGTTGATGGTAAAACTTGAAGGGTACCACTGCAGTTTTAATAAACGGCACGCAATGCATGCAGAAACGATGACGTTTCACAAGGGGTCTTTAATAATTTTTAGATAATTTTTCAAAAAATTAAGGTAAATAAAAGTAGCTGACAACTTCAGTTCTGAATGACTGTTCAACGAAAGTTGCGTTATCTTGTAGCGTGACATCCGATATACGATATACGCAAGGTCAAACGCTGTCTTGAAATTGTTTACACCGGCCCTATTGTTTTAAAAGAATGTAAAGATTTTTGTTTACTAAATCTAATAGTCAAAACTCATCAAATAAAATTTTTCTCTTCCGTTTATACTTTGAATTAGTCCTTTCTTACTGCCCGGGAGTATTTTGCTTTGAGTTCTACGCGACGATTTCTTGTCGAGTTAAACTTGATTTCTGTCTACTGTTTATTCCTGTCGTTAGTTCCCAGTCCTATTCGGTCTGCATAATAGGACCGGGAACAGATCCTGTGCAACAGATCCCGCGCAACAGATCCCGTCCACTCGCACGATGACATTAAGCGATGAGTTTTCAAGGATAAAGCTGGGAAATGTACGTTGCCAAATGGGTGGCAAATTTGGCTTATAAACACTAGCATTGCTATATACTAAAAGCTTATTTGCAGGCATGTTACTGCAGAAGACTAGAAAGAGCTAGCCTGCGAACAGGTTCACGTGATGGAATTAGATCTGATTGAAAACAGGTGTTGTTGATATTTTTATAGAAACGATTAAGAGAAAATATCGAAATCAGTAAAACTGAACTTTGCGTGATCGAGATTTGTTGTATGTACTGCAAAAAAATATATACAAGAATAAAAAAAATATGCTGCATGTTTGAAGTATCTAGACACCTTAACATGAGCTACTCGTAGGTTAGGTTATATCGTTTTCACCTAGCATTTGCATTTGCAGTTTTCGGTTCCTTTCGTAACCTTAACAGTCAAACTCTACTTACTAACGCTTCAAGAAATGTACAGATACCAGTTTGGAGAATTTCAGGGAGTTAAGAGGGCTTCCAGAGTTAGTAGTTCTTTGCTTGCCATAATAATAAAATAATAATAAAATTTATATAGCACATTATCTTTAGGGAAACCGGCGTTCTCTTCCGCTCCTTCGTTTTCCTAAACAACCTAAATTTCCGGCTCAGAAACTGGAACGTTTTAAAGATTATCAGAGTTCCCAACAAATGCCTGGTGGGTTATGCCAGCTTCTGGTCCCGTCGTTTGTACTCCTTCCGCTTGCCCAGATAGTGCTGTCTCCTCCATAGTTATCTCATTCCCGGTTTTCACATTCATCGCCTGCCTCCAATGGAGAAAGTAGTATATGATAAAGCCTACTATCAAAAGGAAAAAGATGGAAGCAAGAACAATTCCAACTATTTCCAGCCCTCCAATATCTTTAGCACCCCCATCAGATGTACTTGTTGTTTCCTTTGTGGGTTGGGTTCTGGTAGACGCTAAGAAATATAATATAATTGTATACAGTTATTGTTTATCCACCTGTAAACTATGTTGCCAAGTTAAATTTTTCTGGACACACTTTTAAGCCAAAACGTTTAGTTTTTAACTTATACAATCTCCTATTTTTAGTTGACATTGAATTGTTGGTTCAAAGAAAAACAACAGTCAAAGAGACAATACGTCAATTTCTCAAGTGAATGTCATCATCACTATGAAATTTAGAATTTATTGGTTAGAAACTCAAACTGGACCCGAAAAGCGATGTCCGTTTAGTTAAGGGGAAGGAATGAGAGCTTGTGCAACTTCCGATTGATGACAATAGCAATTCAGGAGATAGAGCATTGACGGGCGGTGGGTGGTGAGGAGAAGGACAAATGAATGATTTTTCGTGCTTAAAGGACCTGCGTTATACAGACCGTGATTCTTGATTCTTGAAATTGGCCATTTTTTATGTCTTAAAATATCGTGACATATCTCCTGAGGAAGCACCCAATTTTGGGCCCTCGCTCCCTTACATTCTTTCAACAAAAAAGGGGAGGATGTCATCTCGGCCCTTCCTCCGCGGTAACCCCGCACCTCGTCCAGACCTCTTTTTATTGGTCCCAATAAACTGTAGTTGCTATTGTTTTTAGAGATAGAGGCATTGTTTGCACCCTTAAGGTGGGGGTACACCCGATTTTGAGTGAAATTTTAAGAGATTTAAGGAAGGGATAGAAGAAAGAAAATTATTTTTGAAACACTAACAGACAGTTGACAACCACCCAAGAGTACCCCAGGTTGCCAGGGGACTGTTTGGGTGTCCATATACTAATTTTTAACTTCAAATTCTAATTTTAAAATCACATTAAATCTTTAATATTTTTTATTTCTCTAAATTTTACTAATCCTTTGAGATAAACTATCTCTTTCCAAACATCCCCAAAAATCACCAAAAAATTTACAAAACACCGCTAAACAAAGCTTTGTGAAATGAACATAGAGCTTCTGGATAACTTGAAACGCGGACGAGATATTCGCATTAAACCAAGTTTAGCGGTGGAAAACAGGCTTCAAGTGTACCCCCGCCTTAAGTTTATTGTTTCGTTAGCCAATAACAGATTTCGTTTGAACAGCTCCAGGACGGCTCTACTCTGGGGGTGGCGGTTTCAATATAGGCATGTTATTGTTTGAATGAATTCCACATACACATACCTGTCCGTTGAACAGATTGAGTTGGTGATGCTTTTCCACCTGAAGTCTGGGAGGAAAGTGAAGGTGAAGACGGGAATGCACTACTGGGCAGAATGACAACAGTGGAAATTGAAGAAGAAGGCGTAACGGGGAGAGGTGTTGACGAAGATGCAGCATTTGCGGGTTGAGCTGAAGAAGTGGGAGTGGGTATGAGTGTCGTTGAAGATGGTTGACTGCTGATCGTAACTGTTTGAAAATGGGGAAATAAATTCATGATCAGATATATTGTTGAAGTTTTTCTGACGAGAGACCATGTTCCTCACAAATAGTTTTAATTTACGCCTGGATGAGGCTACAGTTATAGTATAGAATCCTGATTTCTCGAACCCACGGTTTCTCATTATTATTCTCGAACCAATTTTTTTGTTTCCATAGCAATTAGATTGTGCTCCCCTGTAATTTTACCCGCGATTTCTCGAACCAATTTTCATTTCCCCTGGAGGTTCGAGAGATCAGGATTCTGCTGTAAATGCCGATAACTCGAACGAGCAAGCATGCTGAAGTTTTGAAATACACGCGCGTTGAGTGAAAAGATGGCGAGAACAACTCGTTCGCGCGTGTTCGCCACCCAGGCGTGTATTCCCAAACGAGAGCCTCCTCTGCTGGCTAAGGGGTTATTGAGGGTAACATTAGTAAAAAATTGAACGGTAGGAAAATCGAAAAAGGTTCGTTTGTCTGGAGCTAGCGGGAGATCCGTATAATCGAGGGTCCGATTTATTGGGATTTAACTGCATGGCCACTTATATAATCGAGAAAGTTAGGATTTGTTATAAAGGCGCAAAAGGCAAAACGAAAAAGGCGACAAAAAGTCTCTTTTCTCAAAATATAAAGCGGGAAAGGAAACGAGTAAGAGCCCATTCTTTTCCCTAATTACCTCGAGATTCGTTTTTCCATGTGAAAATCTGGCTGATCCTGTTTAATCGGAATATTCCTCGCTGTCTATTCCACTAGTACCCGGCTATTCCATTATAACAGTACGCTATAGTATAGCTAGAAAACTGCATCAACTCATAACTGATCGTGGCACATACAGTTGCCGTAGATTTCTTCTAACAAAACCTCCAGGAAGTCTGATTTGCGTCTTACTCGTGTATGAACACGAATGGGGACGAGTCAGGATTTGCGTGACCTTATGAATGGCGTGACGTTTGCATCAACTCAATTGCGTTATATAACCCCAGGAATTTTCAAATCTGGCACGAGAGTCGGTTATTATCTGTTAGATCGTATACACCGCTGTGCATAAGAGAATAAAACTGCCTGAGTTGCCTGTGGTTTTTGAATTTAACCTGAAAACGTAGGGAAGACTGTCTCCATCAAGGTTCTACTCTTGTGTCTTGGGAAAATCGTTAAAAATTGATTTAGTTCGATAATATCTTCCTCTTGAATTTCTAAACGCTTCTTCGTGGGCGAGGGTCCTTAGTTATAATTTTTGCACCGTATTTACCACAAAATCAAACGAAAAAACGTTCGGAAACAATCGAGGAAACATGCGGAAACATCGTTTAGCTAAACTGGTTTCCGCGTTTGAGCGAGAAGCAAAAGCTGTTCCTGATCGTTTATTTTATTTATTTTTTTTTTTTTTTTCAGAAAACTTGCTTCCGCAATCCGCAGCAAATGTTTACCTGTTTGTGCGCCAAGAAAACAATTGTGAGGAAATAATGCTTTCCGTGGCAAACTTCCTCATTTTGTGGGGATTATAAGCTAGAAAGCACTCCTCCCCCGCTGCGGGCAGCTTTGCTTATCCCGTCACTCGCTTGATGTGTGCAACAAATGTACATCCAGCAATGATTCACGAAATGTCTTGCTCAAATCCATCCATACAGAAAACATTGGCGGACTGCGAAAACTGATCGCTATAGCAACTTTCGCCGCCTCAAAGACCGAGGAATCTAGCTTATTCTTTTTTTGGGGGGAGAAAATGACACAACCGTAAATAAACGAGTAAAAAAGGTAACCATGACAATTTGCACGAGAACAGAAGGTAACTGATACCCTCGACACGGAAGAAAACATACTTTGCACGAGAAAAAATTAATTCGTGGAAAATTATACATGTCAATACTGCATTTCCTGCAAGAGATTTCGCTTTTACAAGAAATGAAGAAGAAAACGAACTCTTGCGAATCGTGATGAATTAATGCATCTGATCTTTAACGGCCGGTTAAAAGTTCCGACTTGGAACACGCAACTTATATCATTGCGCGATTTTAATTTAAGGGCATGTAAACAAATTTGTGAACTATGCACGTACAACAGTCCTTAATTTTAATATCGACCACCCTTTATCTCAGGGTTAAAATGAACTGAACTGAAATGGCATCGATGCTTTACCTCATGCCAATCAATTAAAATGTCGCACTGCGAAGAAGAGAGAATTAACTAACTTTGATTAAATTCAGTAAAAATAACTATTGTTCCATAAAAGAAGAATTACATATGTAAACTTGATATCTACACTTTTTGACAGCGAAACAAACAGGTAGAAGAAAATATAAAATTCTAAATGACCGTTTATCGTCTACGTTTCCGGGTACCGCACGTACTATATATAGTACACCGCTTTAAAATATACACTGAAAATTCCGCCGAAAAAAAATAAGTTATATGTTTCGTGGATGGGGCCTATCCACGTACCCAGTTCCTGTTTTTTTGTTCAAGAATGATTTTCAGGCGGCAGCCGGCAGGTATTCTGTAGTTACTACTCCAGTTTCCGTAGCGAAAGATTCATGACACCAAGACAGTTTGCGTAGGCTGATGTATTAATAATATTATTCCATAAAACACGATTCACACTTACCGGTGGTCGAAGAAGAAATCTCCTTTATGAACAAAAGACACAGAAGAAGATACAGAACACTTTGAGACATCTTGTATTTTAACCGTGCACTCAACGTCTAACAGTAATTCTGGTCTGGCTGAATTTGCGGGGTGTTACTAATACCAGGAACGGGGAACGGGGAACGGGGAACCGGGAACGGGAGTCTGGGAACGAGTGTACAGCGGTAATCCTTATGAGAATTCAAAAAAGCGGACGAAAACACGGAAATAGAGTAAATATGTAGCTTACTGATAAAAGTAAATGTTAATTGTTACTTAATTAGATTATTTTTAACGCTAGGTTGCCTTTTGCGTGTAATTAGATGATATGCTTTTTTAAGCGTATGAAGTGTACAGAGCCCAACATCGTTGCCAGGGATGTCGGTAATGGATGGTGCTAACACAAATAAGGCAGAGTTAACAGAGTTAAATAAGGCAGTCGTATAGGAAACTAAATAAAAACCAAATTATTCAAATAATTCAATGTGAAGATCTGCTTAACGAGCTAATAATTACCATTGAACAAAGCAGATTATCTTGTTTGTGCGAATACAAACTGAGTTTGCTTCCTAATAACCCGACAGATTAACGCAAAGCAACATCAGGAAATACAAGTTACATTATATATTTGTATCGATGAAAATAGTTAACAGTATAGAAATGGAACATGAACATTTTAGTCAATTGTCTTCTTTGGAAGGCCCTGAAGAGCTTTAAACACATGCTAAAAAACGAAAGGTATAAGGTTTACCAACCCAGGTTGAAATTACTTTTCTTTGTCGTAAATAGCATTTTCCTTCTTGGACAATGTTCTTCATTTCATTTAATCTACATCACGCGCTGGCACATCACGTTGTTCGTGTTTGCTATGTTCCTTCATTTTTCCGGCTGGGATCTCTACGTTGGCAGCACTATTGTTGGCGGTCCCTTGCTGTCTTGAGTCACACTTAGACTACTGTTTACGCTGCATCAATCACATCCAAGAGAAACTGATCACATAGCCAACGCTCAAGTTAAACTCATGTAAAACCATTCAATAAATCCTAAACCTATCCTGCTGATCGAGTGTTCAAAATTAGTTTCCAGACCCTTTTCCGTGATTTCGTCCGCCATTTTGAATTCTTATGCGGATTACCGCTGTACACTCGTTCCCAGACTCCCGTTCCCGGTTTCCCGTTCCCCGTTCCCCGTTCCCCGTTCCCCGTTCCCGGTATTAGTAACACCCGAATTTGCGACTGCACCCGGAAGATGGAATGTGTTGTTTATACACCGAATGCAAATATGGCGGACCGCTCGGTTGCTGCCTGGAACGAGCTGCATGAAAGCGAGGCTAGTCAGGCTTCGGTGTTTTGTTTTGACAATGCTTTCATAGTAAAGTCTTGGTTATTCGTCGATCTGGTGTGTTTCTTTTCGCTGCTCCTACGAGTTGCTGTGTTTCTGAATGCCACGAGAAGTGATAGAAGTGTTCACAGTTTGTCTCTTAGGGAAAAGTGGATCAATGCAATTAGTTGTGACGAAAGAGAGGAGTTCGCGATCGCCGCAGGAACTATTGAGGTTTGTTCGCTACATTTCAAGTTAGAAGATCTTAGAAAATTCATTTAAATGATGAGCTTATGTGGTGTCTGGTGGTGTTCTAGCACGAGTTTCATGGCCAGTACCTTCCTCAAGGTAAAGAAAAGCTCCACTTCCAAGACATCCTCTGTATCAAAAGAAGTTTTTCATGTTCGACATGTTCGGCTTTGTCCGCGTCCGATCCATTCGCAGGGAATCGCACGGTCAAATACTAACCAAGTGAATGAAATTCAACTGTAAAAGCTAGTAATAGTAAAAGCTAGTGAAAGCATTGAGCCAAATAAGAACAACTTGGCGCTAAATGTGATCGATTACACATTTTCTAAGATCTTCTAACCTGAAATGTAGCGAACAAACTTTATGAAAAGTTCTCACGGCGATCGTGAACTCCATTCTTTCGTCTCAACAAATTGCATTGATCCACTTTTTCCCTTAGAGGCAAACTGTGAACACTTCTATCACTTCTCGTGGCATTCAAAAACACAGCAACTCGTAGGAGCAGCGAAAAGAAACACACCAGATCGACGAATAACCAAGACTTTACTATGAAAGCATTGTCAAAACAAAACACCGAAGCCTGACTAGCCGCGCTTTCATGCAGCTCGTTCCAGGCAGCAACCGAGCGGTCCGCCATATTTGCATTCGGTGTATACTTTGAAGCTCTTGTGATGTCATCATACATCATGACATTGTTCCTTTTGAGAAACTCGAGACGATTTATGAAGTATCTTACACATTGGAACATTGATCTTTTTCAAGAGGAAAACCAGGAAACTAAAACAAAATTAGAAACATTTGGTAAAACCAAAATTGTTCCGCCTTCTCCACTGAATTCTTGGAAATATCCAGGTAAGTGAGATTCGCTTTAACTCGCGTAATAAAAATAACAAGTTATTTATAGCGGACATTGCGCGTTCTGTTCCGATGTTGTCAGTCTGCCTCAGTTCTTTTCTCCGCGCCAACCCCAAGAATTTATTTTTGTGCAAAGAAAAATTACTCTAATATCGACTCCTGCAAAAAAATGTGGCTTTTCCCTTCTCCTTGGCAATTTCTTTATTCTTACTTGTTATACAGGTAAAAAAAACGCAAATAGAATATAAAACAGCTGCAACTTAAACAGTATAGGCCCTTGTAATGTGGGTAAACTGCAAGTGATACGTGGAGGAACCTTAAAACCGGAAAACACGTCGCATTTAACACTAATTGTTCTTCTTTTATCCACAATCTGAGATCGCTTCCATAAAATCTTACTGTATCTAAAAACGCACGACTATGACATCAGTCAGGGTATATCAAGCCTGCGAAAAGGGTCATGTTTTGGACCTCACGTGCACGCGTGACAAAGTCGAGACAGAGCTATTGTTGCTTCACTTGCGGGTTCGGTCTGACTGCTCGTGCGCTGCCTGCCGCTTTTCTAGAGTCACACGGGACAAAAGGGTCATTTCAACCTCGTTCCCAGGGTCTCTCTCTCCCCGCCCCCAAGAGCTCTGGGGAGCAAGAGAGAGAGGCCCTGGGGACGAGGTTGGCGTCATTTGGCTGCGATTAAAATGCAGTTACGTCATCAGTGAAGGCAGCGTTTTCTGCGGGTGAACTAGGTACCATGTCAAAAAATTACTTAACTTTGGAATAAAACCTATTATATATGGTGGATTAACTCTCTTATTTCATCCTCTCTTGGAAGCGATTATTCTGCAGTTACCGTTCAAATTTCCGTAAAAGAACATGAATGGTATGGTGTGGTATGATATGGTATGGTATGGTATGGTTGGTATGGTTGGTATGGTATGGTTGAAATTTATTTTAAGTCGTAGACGGTGGAAGTGGTTGCCCAATCTCCCGAGCCAGGGCCTCATGTTAAGTGCCGCTTTCTACAAAAGTCGACTAAAATCGACTTTCGGCGGCACAAGTCGAAAAATCGATTTTGCTCATATTTTGCACAAAGATAGGTCCCAGTGAGAAAATAAACGGACTGCAGTTAGTTTGTCCTGATACAGCTTCCTTTCGTAGAAATATGTAAAAAACGATTTCGCCCCTTTGGGCTCAAAATCCACTTCCGGTTAGACTGAATTTTGTGAAAATTTGATCGTCTCGCGCATTATACTACAGCTGTTCATGAATATTTCAATGATATATATAATCTTTTCAGGTCTTCATTGTATGACTGAGCGAAAAATACAACAAATGGAGATTAGTTTTGAGCCCGAAACGAGCCAAAACTGACAGACTAAATTTGCAAATGTGTCGCAAGCGAAATTATGCAGTAAAACATTGCCATTTTTTTCTATGGGCGATAACTTTAAATATCGTAAAAATACTTTCTATGGGTAAACTATACACCCATCTGCTATAATATCAAAAAAAATCTCTGGGGAGATGGTTTTCAGTGGCCCGCTTTGGCCTGTGTTTATCACTAATTTTGCCGAAAATGTGTTGTTGGAAGTGTAAACAATTGCGTGACACGGCTGGTCACAGTTCCCGAGGGTTTTCAAGTTTTGAGTGAGAGTCGGTAATAATATTGGAAAACGAATAGATATCACCCGCTTATTGTAGATAGGAACTTGAAGAGATAATTTTACTTTTTTAATTATTTATAACGAATTTGTATCTATTTTTTAGGTGGTTTTTTTCCCGCGGGTAGCTAAGTGCTGTTTACTTTTCTTCAGCTGAAATTTAAATTAGATAAACATGTACGATGTTTTGTCCATACGTAGTGTATTTACCTTTAATAATTAAGTACTGGGGTGATACTGGGGTGCTCTGCTTGATACAATTTTTCATACGACGATAACCTACTCATCCTGACTCATACAAATGGCCGATTGACAACTAACCCATTCTCAGTGGTTTCTCACACTAAAATTAGTAACAAATTGTTTTAGGGTGGATTTCACTGTCTCTAATAACGATGTGAAATAGCAATGATCTGTTTAGAGAATTCATAGCGTTCAGCGTTGGTAAAAAAAAAAAAAGAAAAGAAAACAACAACAACAAAAAACAACGACGAAAGGTCGGATAGTCCAGCACACGTTTAATAAAAATATTATGACATCGAAAATTTGTTTGCGCTTCAGTCATACTTGGTACACTTGTAAACAAAACCCCCATTTTCACTTCATTCGTTGCATGATCATTCTATGGATATTTTTTGGTCTAGTGTCATTTCTGTTCTAGTACTGCACGCTCGCTAGATAAACACATTACACTGGTGAATCTAGTGAAGAGGAAGAAGACCAGTTCTTCCCTTTTGTTTAAAAACATCGGAATTTTCTTGTGATGAAATCGGTGCCAAGTACATTCCACCTTCACCCCCCTTTAAGGAAAGGAAAAGCCCCATTTCTTCGCCGCTCCTTTTCTCTGGTCCTTTTGATCCGGCTGTCCACCGATAGCGGTTTCAGTTGCATAAGGGTAATTTTCTCTATGCGAGGCCTGAAAATTATCAGCCAATTTTCGGAGGATGGAGAACTGTTGTACTTAAAATGGGTGGGGACGGGGTGGGATGAAGCCAACAGGTCTCTAGAATGTCAGAGGTCGAGAGGGGTAGGGCGTGGGGTGACTTGCGGGATGGAGTTTCAAAATATTTCAACAACGAACATGTATGTAGAAAAAAGCACCTACGAATCCTACTTGGGTAATACGTAATACTGATCTCGATCAAATTCTAATAAAACGGATTTCTCAATTCTCAAACACTGGGTGGAGAACAGACAACTTCTTTGCAGGTTTTCACTTAGCCTGTTCCAGGCTCTCGGTAGTTGGGGCGAGCGAAAAAGGCGGGCGAGCGAGGAAAAAAGGGGGGAACTCTCTCGGTAGTTGGGGGCGGACGAAAAAATCGGGAGAGCGAGGAAAAAAGGGGGGACTCTCTCGGCAGTTGGGAGCGGACGAAAAAAGCGGGCGAGCGAGGAAAAAAAGTTGGGGACTCTCTCGGTAAAGCGGGCGAGCGAGGAAAAAAAGGGGAGACTCTCTCGGTAGTTGGGAGCGAGCGAAAAAGGCGGGCGAGCGAGGAAAAAAAGGGGGAACTCTCTCGGTAGTTGGGAGCGAGCGAAAAAAGGCGGGCGAGGAAAAAAATGAGGAGACTGTCTCGGTAATTGGGGGCGATTAAAAAAAGCGGGCAAGCGAGGAAAAAAAGGGGCGAGCGAAAGAAGCGGGCGCGAATCTGAAGAATCAACATGCCATAAATCTTTTCTAGGCCGTGACACAGTGTGACTTGACCAGATCGAGGACTTGTGCTGTGTTATATTTTTAGTGCATGATAGCAGTGGGGCTATGTCCATAGACTGCTTTCTGTCTCTGCGATCAAAGGCCAAGCACTGACCACCAACTAATGACTTAAAAGAACAGCAAACATCCATTTTGTTTCATCCACAACAGCGAAGAGTCGAATTTACGGAATTCAATTTAATCTCGTTCTCAAAATAAAGATAATTTAATTAGCAATTAAAAAAGTCGCCAAAGAACATTGAAAGAAGTTAGATTCAAGGCTGGTACAACTTTTACAATAAATTCTGGCATGAATCATATCCAAAATTTCAGTTGTTTGAAAAGTACTAATCGTGCTGAAAATAGATCTTTGTCCATAACTTGGAAACATAATGTTCTGCTTTCTATTGATCCGTCAACCATAAAATTCTTTAATTTTCAGTTACACTGTTCATGTCTAATTGAAAATGAATTAAACCAACATATTTTAGTGTTAGATTTTCCTGCTGTATAGGACTAGAATAAAACGAGTGATAACAAATTTGCATAAAAACACAGGTATCAGATCCGACGAGGTCGGCAAAAACATACTTTAATTATTACCCGAGTTCCCTTTAGATCACGTAAGGAACCAAACAATATCGACCCGTGATTACGTCTATCAGTGAATCTGAGAATGCTTAACCTTTCCTTTATAAGACCTGGTTTTGTGAATGATGGTGAGAACTTTAGGATAGTGAGAACTTCAATAAATTTAACTGAATTAATTACCGTCTAACATTTTGTGATCAAAGTTTGTAAAGATCACGCAACGTTTCCAAAACGGGTGAACGGAGAAAATCTCGGTCCGTGCACGGTCCGTCCATTTAATATTTTAAATTTTATATTCTGTATTTTAAAACAAAAAAAGCTTATCCACACTCCTATTTTAAGTTTTTTATTTACAATGCTACCAATGCGCAAACTGAATTTACATAAAACACATCGTTTTGTTAAATTTGAAAGTATAGCCACGTAGCCCAATTTATGGGCATAAGAAAAACGTCAAAATTTCCCCGGTCCGTGCACGGTCCGTCCATTTAATATTCTAAATTTTATATTCTGTATTTTAAAACAAAAAAAGCTTATCCGCACTCCTATTTTAAGTTTTTTATTTACAATTCTACCAATGCGCAAACTGAATTTACATAAAACACATCCTTTTGTTAAATTTGAAAGTATAGCCACGTAGCCCAATTTATGAACATAAGAAAAACGTCAAAATCTCCCCAAATTAGCAAAATTAAAGAGGCAATCGTTTCTTTACTTGTAAACTAAAAGAAAAAAACGAAAAACAGAAGTCGACTTCCGTTTTACCGTTTTTCGTTTTATGCACGAAATAAACGAAAAAAGAAAAAAACGAAAATCGACTTCCGTTTTATCGTTTTTCGTTTTATGGACAAACAAAAACGAAAAAGCACAAAATGAAAATCGACTTCCGTTTTATCGTTTTTCGTTTTATGGACAAACAAAAAGAAAAAAGCAAAAAACGAAAATCGACTTCCGTTTTATGGTTTTTTGTTTTATGGACAAACAAAAACGAAAAAACGAAAATCAACTTCCGTTTTATCGTTTTACGTTTTATACATAAACTAAAAGAAAAAAAACGAAAAACAAAACTCAACTTCCGTTTTATCGTTTTGCGTTTTATGCAGGTACACTTAAGGTGTCATGGGGTAGGGGTAGGGGGTTCAAGGGGTAGACTAAGGCCTATCTATATATGGGTCGGGGAAGTTGTCGCTAAACTTGCAGGTTGTTGTAAGCTGTGATTGGTCAGCAGTTTAAAGTACTGCCTGTATTTGTTTGTCATCGTTTGGGTAGGAATTTGGAATAAGAATGGCGATGGAAAGTCTCGGTGTCGATAGATATCTCCGAAACTATGTGGAAGAAGATAAGAAGAGCCACAAGCTCATATCAAACTTAGCTTATTGTTATGGTTTGAACTTTCTAACACAATGAGGCTATTGTTGTCCACCCTTAGGGATTTTCCTGTTCGGTGTCGCCAAATTACGCTCGGGTTAAATCGGATCCAGTCGGCACATTGATGATGACATTTTTGTTCCTAACGGGAGCCTACTTGCCAAAGCACAGTTCAGACTAACAAGTTTAAATGAAAAGTAAAGCGAGGTTTGATGTTCAAAGCATCTGTTCGCATTTAAAGTATAAAGGCGAGGTTTCATGTTCAAGGTCGGCTCGTTGTTCACAAGTATAAATAAAAAAGCTAAGCAAGGTTCCATGTTCAAAGCATCGGTTGGAATGTGTGCAGGATAAGCAAGGTTTCATGTTCTATAAGCGTCTGTGGAATGTTCACAAGTTTGAATAAAAAAAGTTAAGCGAGGCTTTATCTACTTTCTGTTCAAAGTGCGCCCGGGAAAGCGGGTCAGTTCGGATGTTTACAAGTTTGAATAAAAAGTTGAGCCATTAAAATTGATGACATTTACATACGCAATAGCAAAATAATAATATAGCTGTGTTTGAAAGTGGAATTAAAATTAAAATTGGCCTCGACCAAGAGAAAATGACGGTAGAATTAGAAGCCGATTCTTTCCTCTCATGCACGAGTGATTATGAATTTCCCCTATCCTTGGATATCCAAACGAAGCTTTGGGAGCGAGATTGACATGCCGGTCATATGCGGACTCAACTATTGAATGTTTTTATTCACCAAAACGTCGATTTTGTTTAAAACTTGTATGGATATATATATAGGCTTGAAATGCAGGTGTGACTTTGTCTCGCGGGATGAAGGTGATTAACATATTTTGGAGTCAAAATATAATTTTGTAAAATAGAAAAGCTGGAAATTAATATCTTATTAGCAAAGCACTAGTTTAAGCGGTTGTTAAAACGAGTACCAAGTCATTGGAAATTGTCTCCGTTACTCTCTAATTAGTTACCCTAACTCCAGGTGCAGCTAACTCTAACTTTTGGAAAACGAATCCATAACGTCGTCAGTGACTTTCAAAAGCAAACAATTAACGAAGTACTTAGAACAATCTATAGGAAACTTTTGTGGAAATCCAAACCAAGCTTAATAGACAAACCCAAACATGACCACTGATGAAAGTTACTTTTCAAAAATGAGAGCTCTTAATGAAATAGAACTAAGCGCTTGAGGTTACAAACTCTTTGTGCGGGCTTTCGTTCTCTTGAATAACAAGACTCGCACGGAAGCTACGAAATAATAAGCAACTGATAAACTAAACGTCGTGCGGTTCGAATGTTCACCAGTTTGAATAAAAAGCTAAGCGAAGTTTCATGTTCAAAGCGTCTGTTCTCATCTTCACAAGTTTGAATTTCATTTCACAAATAACTTTCAAGTAATATCCTATATAAAAAAAGCTCCGATCTTAATTTTCCCTGAGACTTATACCTCAAAATATATCTCAACTCTCCAACTGAACGCGCAGCTATTGCTTTGCGGTGTATTAGTCCCAAAATTGATAACTTTGGCGGAAATTATTTTAGCTATATATGTATATTGTTGGTATTCGAGAGCCTTTGCCTTTGCGTGTAGGATTTTTATTCAAATTGAAAATTTAACCAAGCACTTCTCTGATAAAAAAAAAGGACAAAGTTGTTTTAACCGACTGAGTTTGTAGACTCTGCAGGCTTAGACTTACATAAATGTGTTTGCAAGAGGAATTAAACTGACATTCCCACGCGGAATTAGTAAAATGAAAATTCCTCACTCCGAATTTTCAAAGAATTATCTTACCTTACAGATGCAAACGTGTCTTTTCTGTTTTGTACCGTTCTTTCGATGTTAAGCGCCCGACTGAACCAATAATTCTATCATAAAGGAAGTTCAGTCTTTCATTGACACAATTAGTAACTATGGCGACAAATAACACGGAATTTCTTGAAAAGAATAATATTGGAATAATATTGATATTTTGTCAGCTGCTCCTGTTTCCGAGAAAAAAAACTCATTTTCTCTTGTCTCTGTTCAATCTTCCATTATAAGAATTTTCAACAGTTCTTGATACAGTCTTTATTAAGGTAATTTGAGAGTAACAAAAACAATTTTCAGTGACTTGGTACTCGTTTTATCCAAATTAGTTTTAACAACCGCTAAAACTTTAGCGAGTGCTTTGCTAATAAGATGTTTAATTTCTAATTATGTCTAGCTTTTCTTCTTTTGCAAAATTATATTTTGACTCCAAAATATGTTAATCGCCCTCATCCCGCGAGACAAAAGATAGCTGTCAAAGTCACAACTGCAGTTCGTTTGCTATTACACATTTACTACACAGCTTTGTATTCACAGTTCCCTTTTACATTCTCGTTCCCCTAGATATGGGTAACGCGGGCTCTGGAGACCCATTGTACATCACCGGCTGACCTACTACATTGAGTTGTTCTATTGCGAACTTTCAAGTTCGGTTGAGAAAGCGCCATCATGGCCAGAGTTTGTTTGGCTTTATGGGGGCGAGGGAAGCCAGAGTAGTTTGATGACGCGCTACAAGGATATAACTGTGCGGAAAGAGACCAGCTGACTTGTATTCAGTTTAAGAGTCTTTGAATTCTATAAGGCTTTGTCTCAAACTTCCCCCACCCCACTTCCTTTTAGATGTGTTCAAGCTACAACAATCACTCCCACACCCTCCCCCACAAAGCCTAGGTTTGTAACACTCATCGCTTCCGAAGAATTTGGAATTTCGCGCTCGGTGATCCTGGCTACGCGTCAGTGATTCATAACTATTGCCTTAGAAACAATACAGCCCCTTTTCAATCAAACAATAGTTAATGCCATAAAAGGAGCGAAAGCTAGAAAGTTTGATCACAGGCTTACCAGACTGTGTTTGTGAGGTCACAGCACGCCCCATATATAATATTCAAATTTTCTCGCTAATCGCTATTGTAAATATTTAAGCTTCCCAAAATCGGCTTTTACTGCTGTCTATTTGCAATAAAATGAATTAGCAATATTTTCGCAATGTTTAAGTTTGTTTTTACGCAGTTTTTTTTGAGGATTTGAAGCGTGCGAGAGCAGTTCTATGAGTTTAAGTTTTGACTCGTGTACAGAATACTAATATTTACACAAGGCGTGCAACTTCCACATCCAAGAATCGGGTACCGCCTCTGGAATGTAGCCCAAAAAATATCTTTCCCCTACTCGCTTTAGTAAGAGCTCCCGGTCCTCGATAGAACAGTCTTTGAACTATAATCTGGCCAAATTTGAGTCCAATTAGTTCGCGAATAGTTCTTTTAAACCTTGCTGGAATATCATATTAGGTCGTAAATTTGCCGATTTACCATGATATGTACCAGTTGTCGGGACAATTTATGCAATTTTCGCTAAAATTGGTCAAAATTACTGCCTATGCCCGCCCTAGAAAGCAGAACGTGCCCCACTACAAAACCTCCTCTGGGACACCCAAAGAAACACTTCGGAAATGTCGACAGCAAAGCCGAAGACAACCGGGCCTGGGAAATTAATTTATTTAAATATCCAGTGAATTTCCTGAGCGCTTATTTCGATATTCAGGAAATTCACTGAATATTTAAATTAATTAATTTCCCAGGCCCGGTTGTCTTCGGCTTTGCTGTCGACATTTCCGAAGTGTTTCTTTGGGGTGTCCCAGAGGAGGTTTTGTGGTGGGGCACGTTCTGCTTTCTGGGGCGGGCATAGGCAGTAATTTTGACCAATTTTAGCGAAAATTACATAAATTGTCCCGACAACTGGTACATATCATGGTAAATCGGCAAATTTACGACCTAATATGATATTCCAGCAAGGTTTAAAAGAACTATTCGCGAACTGATTGGACTCAAATTTGGCCAGATTATAGTTCAAAGACTGTTCTATCGAGGACCGGGAGCTCTTACTAAAGCGAGTAGGGGAAAGATATTTTTTGGGCTACATTCCAGAGGCGGTACCCGATTCTTGGATGTGGAAGTTGCACGCCTTGTGTAAATATTAGTATTCTATACACGAGTCAAAACTTAAACTCATAGAACTGCTCTCGCACGCTTCAAATCCTCAAAAAACTGCGTAAAAACAAACTTAAACATTGCGAAAATGTTGCTAATTCATTTTATTGCAAATAGACAGCAGTAAAAGCCGATTTTGGGAAGCTTAAATATTTACAATAGCGATTAGCGAGAAAATTTGAATATTTATATGGGGCGTGCTGTGACCTCACAAACACAGTCTGGTAAGCCTGTGGTTTGATACGGAACTGAATCATTCTGCGACAGGCATACCCTGGAGTGCATGGATTTTCTGAACAAAACGTCAGACGATTTGCGCGAAACAACATTCATGTTCGAGATCGAAACATATCGACAGCAGACATTGATGCTTTTATCTCGTCAGCTGTTGCCGAGGTTAGTATCTCTGCTACATACATCTCAAGCATTTTGGTGTGCAGTAAAACACACAGAAACAATTTAAATTGATCACAAACAGAGATATCTCCACTTTTCCACCAAGCAAATACTACGCCGCTTCACCAAATTACATTTTTGTGCGCCAATCTTTAAGCAATCTAACCATCAACTAGTATAAGGAAACCTTTTTGTGCTCTAGGCAGTAAGCCACCTCACGACATCATTACTGATCGACTGTGAAATAAAGTTTTGCCGATTTTATATCTCAAATGCGATAACAGTCGATTCCTTTCCTGACGAAGAAATGGCAACAATCTTTGTATGAACTACTGGTAGTTCTAAAAGGCGGAAGTCTCCTTACATAGAAACGGCTTGCAAATGGCGAAACTGAAGTCGTCACAGTCTCGCCAATATGTTAACCCACTTTCTCAAGATTTTGAATGACAGGAACGGGGGATGCCATTTTTAGTAGGTTTCTGTGCAAGCTACATTGCTTCACGAGGTAAAAAATTTAGAAGTCTACATCTCTGGTAATAGGCCTTGAGATATGCTTCTCGCGAGTAGGCTATTTTAAGAACAGCTTTTCCGCGAACCAGTAGTCAATCACGTTGAAGCAATGGCCGTTTACGGGCTCGAAAACATTTTCTGGCTTTAGTCACAATTAAGTCGGCGACCTTCCGGTTAGACCTGGTTTACTTGCCTTAGTTCCTTCGACAAACACCTTCTTCAGACTGACGGTGAAAAAATATCACCTGTTTCTTCTATATTTCCTTTCATTTTCTTTTGGTGGGAAAGTGAGGATATCTCTGTTTGTGATAAATTTTTAAATTGTTTCTGTGTGTTTTACTGCACACCAAAATGCTTGAGATGTATGTAGCAGAGATACTAACCTCGGCAACAGCTGACGAGATAAAAGCATCAATGTCTGCTGTCGATATGTTTCGATCTCGAACATGAATGTTGTTTCGCGCAAATCGTCTGACGTTTTGTTCAGAAAATCCATGCACTCCAGGGTATGCCTGTCGTAGAATGATTCAGTTCCTTGTTGCTCTTCTTATCTTCTTCCACATAGTTTCGGAGATATCTATCGACACCAAGACTTTCCATCGCCATTCTTATTCGAAATTCCTACCCAAACGATGACAAACAAATACAGGCAGTACTTAAAACTGCTGACCAATCACAGCTTACAACAACCTGCAAGTTTAGCGACAACTTCCCCGACCCATATATAGATAGGCCTTAGTCTACCCCTTGAACCCCCTACCCCTACCCCATGACACCTTAAGTGTACCTGCATAAAACGCAAAACGATAAAAACGGAAGTTGATTTTTGTTTTTCGTTTTTTCTTTTAGTTTATGCATAAAACGAAAAAAAACGATAAAACGGAAGTCGATTTTCGTTTTTTCGTTTTTGTTTGTCCATAAAACGAAAAAAGATAAAACGGAAGTCGATTTTCGTTTTTTGCTTTTTTTCTTTTTGTTTGTCCATAAAACAAAAAACGATAAAACGGAAGTCGATTTTCGTTTTTTCGTTTTTGTTTGTCCATAAAACGAAAAACGATAAAACGGAAGTCGATTTTCGTTTTTTCTTTTTTTATTTTGGTTTGTACATAAAACGAAAAACGATAAAACGGAAGTCGATTTTCATTTTTTGCTTTTTCGTTTTAGTTTGTACGTAAAACAAAAAACGATAAAACGGAAGTTGATTTCTGTTTTTCGTTTTTTCTTTTAGTTTACAAGTAAAGAAACAATTGCCTCTTTAAGTTTGGTAATTTGGGGAGATTTTGACGTTTTTCTATGTCCATAAATTGGGCTGCGTGGCTATACTTTCAAATTTAACAAAAGGATGTGTTTTATGTAAATTCAGTTTGCGCATTGGTAGAATTGTAAACAAAAAACTTAAAATAGGAGTGCGGATAAGCTTTTTTTGTTTTAAAATACAGAATATAAAATTTAGAATATTAAATGGACGGACCGTGCACGGACCTTCCCCAAATTAGCAAAATTAAAGAGGCAATCGTTTCTTTACTTGTAAACTAAAAGAAAAAACGAAAAACAGAAATCGACTTCCGTTTTATCGTTTTTCGTTTTACGTACAAACTAAAACGAAAAAGCAAAAAAACAAAATCGACTTCCGTTTTATCGTTTTTCGTTTTATGTACAAACTAAAACAAAAAAAAAACGAAAAACCAACATCGACTTCCGTTTTATCGTTTTTCGTTTTATGTACAAACTAAAACGAAAAAACGAAAATCGACTTCCGTTTTATCGTTTCTCGCTTTGTGTACAAACTAAAACAAAAAGACGAAAAACAAAAATCAACTTCCGTTTTATCGTTTTGCGTTTAATGTAGATACACTTAAGGTGTCATGGGGTAGGGGTAGGGGGTTCAAGGGGTAGACTATTAAAGGCCCATCTATATATGGGTCGGGGAAGTTGTCCGTATTGCTAAACTTGCAGGTTGTTGTACGAAAGCCGAGGAGGGACTTCAGACTTCAGACTACAGACTTCAGACTTCAGACTTCGGACTTCGGACTTCAGACTTCAGACTTCAGACTTCGGACTTCAGACTTCAGACTTCAGACTCCAGACTTCGGACTTCAGACTTCAGACTTCAGACTTCAGACTTCAGACTTCAGACTTCAGACTTCAGACTTCAGACTTCAGACTTCAGACTCCAGACTTCGGACTTCAGACTTCGGACTTCAGACCTCAGACTTCAGACTTCCGCCTTCGCTTGATTTCCGCTGACCTCCGAGTTGTTGTTGTAATAAACATGTTGAAAAGTATAACAGAGTCATCTCTGAACAATCAGTCGCTAAACCCAATGAAGCAGAAAGGCTACCCAAGAATAAAAAACGCAAAAAGCGTAGAAAAAATGCAATACAGAAGCGAATGATTAAAGAAAGGGAGAAAAATGAAAAATACCTCAAAAACCTTTCAAACAATACATTAACTGATCACCAAGTCAGCATGTTAGCAAAAGGGCTTAAATTTCTTGAAACACCCGTGACAAATGAAAATTAAATAAGTAACGCAACAAAACAGATCGTTTTCAAGTCTGAAGCCTGAAGTCTTGAGTCGGTAATCTGAAGTCTGAAGTCTGAAGTCTGAGGTCTGAAGTCCGAAGTCTGAAGTCTGAAGTCCGAAGTCTGGGGTCTGAAGTCTGAAGTCTGAAGTCTGAAGTCTGAAGTCTGAAGTCTGAAGTCTGAAGTCTGAAGTCTGAAGTCCGAAGTCCGAAGTCTGAAGTCTGAAGTCCCTCCTCGGCTTTCGTACAACAACCTGCAAGTTTAGCAATACGGACAACTTCCCCGACCCATATATAGATGGGCCTTTAATAGTCTACCCCTTGAACCCCCTACCCCTACCCCATGACACCTTAAGTGTATCTACATTAACCGCAAAACGATAAAACGGAAGTTGATTTTTGTTTTTCGTCTTTTTGTTTTAGTTTGTACACAAAGAAAGAAACGATAAAACGGAAGTCGATTTTCGTTTTTCGTTTTTTCGTTTTAGTTTGTACATAAAACGAAAAACAATAAAACGGAAGTCGATGTTGATTTTTCGTTTTTTTGTTTTAGTTTGTACATAAAACGAAAACCGATAAAACGGAAGTCGATTTTGTTTTTTTGCTTTTTCGTTTTAGTTTGTACGTAAAACGAAAAACGATAAAACGGAAGTCGATTTCTGTTTTTCGTTTTTTCTTTTAGTTTACAAGTAAAGAAACGATTGCCTCTTTCATTTTACTAATTTGGGGAAATTTTGACGTTTTTCTTATGTCCATAAATTGGGGTGCGTGGCTATACTTTCAAATTTAACAAAACGATTTGTTTTATTTAAATTCAGGTTGTGCATTGGTAGCATTGTAAATAAAAAACTTAAAATAGGAGTGGGGATACACTTTTTTGTTTTAAAATACAGAATATAAAATTAAAAATATTAAATGGACGGACCGTGCACGGACCAATCTCACATTGCTCCTACTTCTTCAAGGAGTTCACCAACTGGCCCATTTATTTGCATGATTTTTTTGGCTGAATTCTTACAAGAGCGTCAAACGTACTTTTAAAAAAGAATAATTTTATTCGTGGTTTACCAGCCGTGTCACGCAATTGTTTACACTTCAAACAACACATTTTCGGCAAAATTAGTGATAAACAAAGGCCAAAGCGGGCCACTGAAAACCATCTCCCCAGAGATTTTTTTTGATATTATAGCAGATGGGTGTATAGTTTACCCATAGAAAGTATTTCTACGATATTTAAAGTTATCGCCCATAGAGAAAAATGGCAATGTTTTACTGCATAATTTCGCTTGCGACACATTTGCAAATTTAGTCTGTCAGTTTTGGCTCGTTTCGGGCTCAAAACTAATCTCCATTTGCTTTATTTTTCGCTCAGTCATACAATGAAGACCTGAAAAGATTATAAATATCATTGAAAGATTCATGAACAGCTGTAGTATAATGCGCGAGACGATCAAATTTTCACAAAATTCAGTCTAACCGGAAGTGGATTTTGAGCCCAAACGGGGCGAAATCGCTTTTTGCATATTTCTACGAAAGGAAGCTGTATCAGGACAAACTAACTGCAGTCCGTTTAGTTTCTCACTGGGACCTATCTTTGTGCAAAATATGAGCAAAATCGATTTTTCGACTTGTGCCGCTGTTCGGTCGAAAATTGTAGAAAGGCGCACTTAAAAACGCACGACTATTTACAATAAATGCATAACTACTTACATTACTATTACATTAATATCATAAAGATAAAAGGAAAATAAAGAGAAATGCTAAGATAAATCTAGAATTAAAATATAAACTATTCTTAAATGCAACTAAACCTAACATTAAAAATTTGAATCAGTATTAGAAGTATAAAAATATATATGTACAAATATAAAAATAAAGATAAAATTATATACAGTTCATACACTGGCACCATGCAAACTTCATACCATTTAGGCGAGCGCGAAATTGTGCTAAGGTGGTCGAAGATTTGGCGTAAGCTGGCAACTGGTTCCACAAGTGGGCAATTATATACAGAAAGGAGTTGTGCATGACAAGGCTGTTATATGGGGGCTGCACAACACTATGACGGCTTGTTTTGTTATGTAAACAACGTGGGCAAAAGCAGCCTTTAACTTCCAAAGAATGTTCAAGAACTGAGTTCGGACAAGAAGCCAACTAAGTGATATACATTGATATTTAATATAAATTCCGTGTAAAAATCATCTGTGAAAAGTCACATTTAGCAAACCGCCAGTTAAAGTGAACTGTCTCCGATTAGTAGAATTCTACTAGTACACTAATGCAAATACTGCAATGTGATTGGCTGAGCTATTGAACACTATCAGCCATTAGTGTGCAGTGGCCGAAGGTCGTCCACAAAATGCGACGTTTTTATCGTTTTTCCGAAGTTTTGGAAGGAAAGTTTAGATGTAAATGGATAAAAAAATTTCCGAGAAGACTAAAAGAAGGACATTGGCGGTTTCTTGACTTTAAAAGCTTGAAATTATTGAAAAACGGGTGCACGCGCGTAAACAACTGCAAATTTACCAAGGACAATTCAATGCGTGCGATTTTGTTAAAGCGTTTAATAGTTCGATAATGCGTAGACAAATAATTAGAAACCATTATTTGCGTTTATTTCAGTTAGAATTCTACTAAAACAATTAGATTATTCGCTCTCAATTTCTCATAGAAATCTCGAGCTCATAATCTAATTGTTAATTAGAATCTCAACTATCTCACCTGGAACCTTCCCACAACAAGCTTATATTAGATGTACAAGTGTTCCATGAAACAAGATTTACACTTACTTGTGGTCCATGGTGTAATCTCCAAAGAAAATCTGAGGAGGAGATATAGAAACTTTTGCGACATTTCAGGGGCGTAGCTGGGGAGGTGTGTCCTGGGGTGCCCGTGCCCCACCCCACCCCCGATAGAATAAAAATCTAACGAACGCCTATGTAGCAGAGCATGGGCTAGCCTACGAAAAGGGTCATGTTTGGGGCCTCACAAGCGAAAGACCTGCAGCTTCACTCCAAACGTGGGCCTCCTCGCAGGCTAATAAATGGCATTTTCAACTAGCTTATACACTGGTCATAATTTTTGCATATAAACAAAGGTACCATGCATCTTACATTGGTCCCTTTTCCAAGAATTCAGTTTTCATTTCCTCTTCGAAACCCTTTCAGGGGAGTCCTACATAAAGTAACATTCTCCTTACTAATCGAAGGCAGTTAAGAGAAATTTTGTGTTGATAACATGGCTTATAGGGTCATTAGTCCTGTGTTTACAATGCACTATCTTGTGTTTCTTCGTTTTCCGTGACCTCAGGCTTTACTTCCTGTTCAGAATCTTTAACTTCCGGTTCAGTAACCTTTCCTTCCGGCTCAGGGTTTTTACTTCCGGTTCAGGTGCCTTTACTTCCGGTTCAGGAGCTGCAACGGTTGTTGGACTATCAGCGTCACCAACAAATGCCTGGTGAGTTATTCCAACTTCCGGCAATGCTATTTTTGCCGCTGTCGCTGGCTCAGATGGCGCAGGCGCTTCCACCAAAGGTTCATTCCAATAGTCTGGATACATCTTCTTCCGGAAGGCGAAGAAGTAGACGGCAAAGCCTCCTACCAAGAGGCCAAGGATGGAAACGAGAACGATTCCCACCATTTCCAGTGGTCCGATAGTTTTACCAGATGTGCTTGTTGTTTGTTTTGTGGGTTGGATTCCTGCAGAAGCTAAAAAAGCAATGTGATTATTACAAAGGGCAATATTATTGACAAATATATACCAAAACAGTAAATATTTAAATAGCGTTGTTAGCGCGCGCTGATTGGCTGCTCAAACTCTAGATATCGTTTGCGATTCACCTTCGAGCAACTCGCACGCAAAAACTGTAATCGTTGACAGGAATAAATGACTTGGAAAATATCATTTTTGGGTTATATTTTCTCACTGCTTTAAAATATACTAAAAAAACTATTCACCTCAGTGTCGATGGCTAGTAATGGATGTTTTAAATATCCAACAATAGCCACTTCAACTTCGGTGAATAGTTGTCTTGGGGGTTATCTAAGTTGGTCATCCTTCCGTTGACCTTCTGTTCGATCGACTTTCGCTTAAATTTTTGTTTTTTATTTCTGTATGGCGTAACTGAGACCGACTAGTATTTATTTCGTAACGTAATTTGCCTAAAATTTTACATCAACATGTATCTTAGTAGTGGCTACCTCAGCCTGGTTCGTGGTATGCTCAGTCAGAACACTATCTTGCGCAAAAGTAAGTGTCAGCGCGTCACTTTTTTAAACTCCTAACTTTCAGAAAACAATCTCGTTACAACACTTGAAGGAAAACCGATCTACAGCTACCAAGAGCTTTTGAACCTTAAAAAGCGTGCTTTTCAGGGTTTTTTTACCTATAGAAATTCAAAAAACCAAATCAATTTCCTCTTTTTAGCGTTTTAATTAAAATCCACGATTTTAGAACTTTATATAACTTAAGTTTTTATATAAGCAGAAACTTATAAGCCAATGCATGTAATTTTTTCTTAGTTTTTAAATTCAATTTTTACTATTATAACCATATATAAGATAATTTTAATTTTTCGTATTTTCTTAATTAATTTGTTACGCTTTTATTACCAGGGTCCCTCTGCATACCAGCCATTTTGATGAATGGGCCACCCTGGATAAATAAAGTCTACTTTCTTGCTTACTTTGCTGATTTTTTTTACAATGCAGTTAACTGTGTTGGGGCAAAAAACCACTAGCTAATCAGAGCCACTAAAAAGTCTAAAAATACTAAAATTGGATTCAGGGATGGACAGCGTTAGGAGGCAGCGTGGCCTTGTGGTTAGGGCGCTGGACTTGCAATCCGGAGGTCCCGGGTTCAAATCCTCTGTTGTAAATAAGTTAGTTTGACCTGCGAGGACTAAGTCGAGTCATGATTGACACTTGAAACACGTGTAAAAAAGAATGTTAAAAAAGAGAAGAGAATCGGAAGGAACGGAATAAGGTCTTTCTCCAGTTCTGTGCGGAAAATATCTTTCGGAATTTATTCTCTATATTGTCACATATCTCGGAATTCAGTCAAGGAAAAATAAAGAGTATGGATCGATACAACATTCTGGTGCCGAGACCTGGGACAGGAAAGGAACTGTGAAAACAAGCTTCGAACAATGTCGAAATTGAAGAAGAAAGTGAAGGTTCGTGAAAGTCACCGCGTGTTCGTTAGGAAAACCATCCACGAAGCAAATGATCAAATAGACAAGCCGGAAGAGCCTAACGCTCTGAAGAAGCTCAAATCCTTGCGTTGTACATTACAGGATAAACTGTCGGAGTTAAAGACATTGGATAACGAAATTCTCGATTTGGTAGACGAATCGAAGATTGAAGAAAACGTGAGTGAAAGTTGTGATTTCGCCAGTGCAATCCAAGCCTGTATAGTCGACCTAGAATCAACTATTGATGCGAAAACAAACGAGGGAAAAAGTCAAGAAGGGCAAGGAGCGATTTTGGATTCGCAATCGTCTAAGCTTCAAACGCCAGGGATGAAATCAGGCGGGTCAACAAACAACACGACTCATGCAAAGCTACCTAAACTCGAGTTGAAGAAATTTTCCGGCAATCCTATCTATTGGCATCCCTTCTGGGAATCGTTTGAATCGGCCATTGACAAAAACACCAGCCTAAATGATGTGGACAAATTTCAGTATCTGAAATCACTCCTGGAAGGTTCTGCAGCTCAAACAATTTCTGGATTAGCGCTGACAAGCTCGAATTACAGCCATGCGGTTGAGTTGTTGACCAAGCGCTTTGGAAGCAAACAAGTAATCATTTCGAAGCATATCGAATTATTGATGCAACTTCCAAAGGTAAACGACGGAAACGATCTGAAGCAATTGCGGCAACTTTTAGACAGAACAGAGGCAGCAGTTAGAAGCCTTCAAGGAATCGGCGTTCCAACCGAAACATATGGAACATTCTTGACGCCTGTAATTATGGGAAAGATTCCACAAGAATTGCGTCTTATCCTGAGTCGAGAGGCATCCGATGAATGGGATCTTGACACTATCATGAAGTCGTTCACAGAAGAATTGCGAATTCGCGAGAGATGTGCTTTGGGACCGGTAAACGAGCAGGAAAAGTCAAAGGAAAAACATGGGTTTGGATTTGGATTTCGTCCTGGTCAAAACAGAAGACCCCCCACATCGTCAACTCTATTTTCAAGCAACGAAGGGCCGCCGCTAAACAAGGATACGTGGTGTTCTTTCTGTAATGGACCACATCCTACAATCAGATGTGCTGTCGTAACTGACCCCGAAACAAGAAAGAAAATTCTCCGTCGAAAAGGGAAATGTTTTGGTTGTCTGAGGAGTGGTCATTTGAGTCGTGATTGTCAGGCTCGTTGTCACCGTTGTGGCGGGAAACATCATTTAGCATTGTGCAACGCCCAAGAATATCCAGGTCACCGTTCTCCAGCCGCACTAGCGAGAGGAAACAATCAGGAACAAACTGTGAGTACTAATTTGTATTTCACTCAAGATGTTAAGAACAACTGTGTTTTGTTGCAAACGGCAAGAGCGATTATCAGAAATCCTAATGGAGAAAGTTCCTGTAATGTGAGAATCATGCTTGATTCTGGTTCTCAGAAGTCTTACATAAACAGGCGATTAGGGAGCAAATTAGGCCTATCGCCGATTGCAACTGAAACAGTTCTAATTAAAACATTTGGGAACAGTGAAGCATCATTGAAGAAATGTGATGTTGTTCAGTTCGCACTGGAATGCCAAGACAATTTGACAGTGTTCATTAATGCCTATGAAGTTGATTTGATTTGTGGCCCTATTGCAAACCAAACAATTGAAGTTGCGCAGCAGTGTTACCCACATCTGCAAGGTTTACCTCTAGCTGATTATTCACAAGGGGATGAGGAGCTAGAAGTGGACATATTGATTGGAGCAGATTATTACTGGTCAGTTGTTCAAAACCATGTGGTACGGGGGGAGCTTCATGACCCTGTAGCAATTCGCACAAGATTGGGGTATGTGTTGAGTGGGCCTGCAAATGTGGCAAATTCAGGTCAAAGTCCATCAAGCGTTAACATGTCGCATGTAATGAAGACGGAGTGTAGGGTGGTCGAAGAAGATTCTGTCTCAAAGAATGATTCTCTCAAAAATGAACTGGGCAAGTTCTGGGACTATGACACTCTTGGAGTTAAGGAAAGAGAAGATGTATTTCTTGAAGATTATCTGACCAAGGTGAAGTTCAATGGTGTCCGTTATGAAGTGTCTCTCCCATTTAAGGAAGAACACCCTGTTATTCCAGATAACTACTTGTTGGCACAAAACCGTCTTGCATCTTCCTTGAAGAGACTGAAAGCTAAGCCAGATATTTTGCAGCAGTATGACACTGTAATCAAGGAACAATTGAACTCAGGTGTAGTTGAAATGATTGACAAGAGACATGAGGAACAATGCCTTCCTGGAACTGTTCATTACATTCCTCACAAGGAAGTGGTGAAAGAAGATAGGACCACTACCAAACTACGAGTAGTCTATGATGCTAGTGCGAAATCTCGAACCGAGCCAAGTTTGAATGACTGTCTCCTGCCAGGCCCTGCCTTAACTCCATTGATTTTTGATATCTTGTTGAGATTCCGTTTTCACAAAGTAGCTCTGATTGGAGATTTGGAGAAGGCTTTCCTGAACATTGAAATTAATCCTGAGGAGAGAAATTTGTTGAGGTTCCTGTGGATAGATGACATCAACTCTTCAAACCCGGAAGTAATCACACTGAGATTTACACGGCTTGTATTTGGCCTTGTATGCTCTCCATTCATTCTGAATGTGACACTAAGGAATCACTTGTCAAAGTATGAGAACATTGATCCAAGTTTTGTAGACACTGTTGTCAGAGCCTTGTATGTTGATGATTTTGCATCTGGGAAGGATTCGGTAAAGGATGGCCTTGAACTTTACCGGAAATTGAAGTTGCGCTTCAGAGAAGGAGGTTTTAACATGAGGAAGTGGGCATCAAACAGTCAAGAGTTAACTGAGTTGATCAAGAAAGAGGAAGCAGCAATATTAGCAACGCCTAAACCATTTCCTGAAGTAACTCTTACATCAAAGTCTAATGTGGTTGAAGATGGCTCTTCAAACAATGCTGTGAATGAAGAAACCCTGATCAAGGTGATGGGTATTCCGTGGGATCGGATAGAAGACAGCCTCAAGTTTGATTTAACTACCTTTGCTGGACAAGCCTTGGAAGGAACTCTAACAAAACGAAAACTGTTGAGCACTACTGCTCAATTCTATGACCCACTAGGCCTGTTGTCACCAGTTATCTTGCCACTGAAGTGCATGTTTCAAGAGATTTGCCGGTTAAAGATTGATTGGGACGAACCCCTGTCAGAAGATTTCGCATCACGTTGGAAGGAGTTATTTGAAGACATGGAGAGAGTCTCGAGTATTGCAGTTCCCCGTTGTATTCTGGATGAGATAGAAGTGGGAGACATTAAATCTATTCAACTCCATGGTTTTGCAGATGCCAGCAAATATGCATTTGGAGCAAATGTTTACATTAAGGTGACGACCTCTAATGCCTGCTCTTCACATCTGTTAGCCTCAAAGACCCGAGTTGCCCCCTTAAGTGGTGAAACAATTCCTCGACTGGAGTTGATGGCTGCCCTAACATTAGCAAATCTGATGACAGTTGTGTATGAGGCACTGGTCCATTGTGTGAAGGTGGATGGGGTGTTTAATTGGACAGACTCTCAAATTGTGTGGTGGTGGATCAATGGAGAGTCTAAGCAGTTTAAGCAGTTTGTGCAAAATCGTGTTCAGAAGATCCGAAGTCTTTGGAAGAAGGAACATTGGAGATATTGCCCATCTGAGCTTAATCCAGCTGACATAGCTTCACGAGGAGCCAAGAGTTCCATCATCGCATCCAGCGAACTTTGGTGGAAGGGAGCACCATTTCTAAAGAAGGAAGAATTTGACTGGCCAAGCTTACCCAACTGTCCAGCAAGTGGAACTGCAGTCCCAGAAGAAGCTTTAAAGGAATTAAAGAAGGAAAGTTCATCTGAAATCTCAAGAGTTATGACAGTATTGGTGCAAAGTTCTCAGAACATCTCAGAAGTCATCCAACCAGAAAGATTTAGCAGTCTCAACAAACTTCTCAGAGTGACTGCTCTTGTGCTGAAATTCCTCCGAAGGCTCAGAAAGATGACAGAAACACATGACATCAGCATGGAGGACATGAATGAAGCTAAGCAACTCTGGTACAAAGAAGTCCAAACTAAACTTGAAGAAAGGGAGAAGTCTAGTGCTACATGGGAACAATTAGCAGTCTTCAAGGATGAACAAGGAGTTCTACGGTGCAAGGGAAGGATCCAAAATTCCTCATTATCGTATTCAGCAAAATTCCCTATCCTGTTACCAAGGAAACAGCACTTCACAAAATTGGTGATAGTGCAAGCTCATGGAAACGTGAAACACAATGGTGTCAGAGAAACTCTTACTGAAATCCGAGCCAAATTCTGGATTATCAAGGGTCGTCAGGCGGTCAAGGATGTACTCTCGAAGTGTGTTACATGCAAGAAGATCCTAGGAAGAGCCTACAGTACTCCACCCGCTCCACCTCTACCTTCATTTCGAGTTTCAGATGATCTAGCATTTTCCAAAGTTGGAGTGGACTTTGCTGGTCCCCTGTATGTGAAGAATATTTACGAGTCCAAAGGAGAGATGTTCAAATGTTACATTGCTCTATTCACATGTGCCAGCACAAGAGCCATTCACGTTGAACTTGTTCCAGATCTTACCGCATCCTCGTTCATAAGAGTGCTAAAGCGATTTTTCGGCAGAAGAGGATTGCCAAACTTGTTCATTTCAGACAATGGGAAAACCTTCAAGGATGGAAAAGTGAAGAAGTTTGTTCTTAATCTGAACATTGACTGGAAATTCAATGTGCCCACAGCAAGTTGGTGGGGAGGTTTCTTTGAAATCTGCGTCAAACTAGTAAAGCGGTGTCTCAAGAAAGTGCTTGGAAATGCAAAGCTGAGTTATGAAGAACTGGAAACAGTCTTGATTGAAACTGAAGGAGTTTTAAATTCCAGGCCCTTGACCTATGTCTACGATGAGTTATCAGAAGGTCCTCTCACTCCTTCTCATCTTGTGATTGGTCGTCGACTGTTAGACCAGTCCCCTGTTGTCACTACACCTATGAGCACGCTGGCCAGGCGAGAAAGATATTTGAATAATCTCCTCGCCCACTTCAGAAATCGATGGAAGGAAGAATATCTGACTGGGATCCGTGAGTACCAGAAACTTAAGAAAGGAAATCCAAGAAGAGTCATTCAAGAAGGAGACATTGTACACATCTACGCAGACAAGAAACCTAGACAGCAGTGGAAATTGGGGAAAGTAGAGAAACTATTGCGGGGACGAGACAACGTCACGCGCGCAGCGGAAGTGGTGACAGTGGACAAGTCTCTCAACAAAACTCTTCTGAAACGTCCAATTCAGAAGCTCTACCCTCTTGAAATCAATGAACTTGATAAAGTGACAGCTAATGCGGAAGCTGTACAGCCGAACAGCGGACTGAACATTCAGATGGTCAGGGATGAAGACGTCCCAACAGTTACTGTTGCATAAACTGTCTGAATCGATTTGAACACTGAACTGACATTACGAGTTGTAGTTTAAGCTTTGTTTCACCTTATGATTGACTCAGTCAATCAGGGGGGAGTGTGTTGTAAATAAGTTAGTTTGACCTGCGAGGACTAAGTCGAGTCATGATTGACACTTGAAACACGTGTAAAAAAGAATGTTAAAAAAGAGAAGAGAATCGGAAGGAACGGAATAAGGTCTTTCTCCAGTTCTGTGCGGAAAATATCTTTCGGAATTTATTCTCTATATTGTCACATATCTCGGAATTCAGTCAAGGAAAAATAAAGAGTATGGATCGATACAACATCCTCCTCCCTGCCGCTAGATCGATTTGTCTTCGGTGGTCCCGAATTCAACTCCTCCACGGTTTGTAAATAACCAGCTGGTCAGCATCCTACCAGTTGGGGTTTTAACAAATTTCTGTGTTATTTGTAATATTTGTTTGCTTATTTACAGTGTCCACAATTAGTACAACAGTACTAAATACTCTGACACTTAAATAAAGTGATTTATTTTTTTATCAGAAGGTAAAATTTGTGCTTGACACTAACTCGTGTTAACGTTAGAAACAATGTTAATAAAACTTCAAAGACTTCGGCCTTCATCGGTTTTTAAAAAGTCAACTGAGTGACGGCTTTCTAGAGATTCACAATTCTGCGCGTGCCACGCCAGCAAAAACATAACGAACGACTGCTGCGCGAGATTACGCGAGGGATTTGTAAACATCCGGGATGTCAATATGTTCGTTTCCCGCGTTGCTGACCCTCTGCGAATACCAGGCACACAATGCGTGAGGACTGGGCCCGAGTTCTGAGTTGAAGGTGGTAGCAAAGATATGACTTCGTGTTTAAAAGGTGGCGCAAATTTTTTCGGCCCCCTATGTCTTACATTCAATTAAAGGAGAAACAGGAGGTGCCTACCCGGGACCCCTTAGTGACTGAAGAGTGCTACCCCTGGGTTTGAATTCAGTGAATACGTTAATTTTAAAGGAAATCTACATGCACATACCTATCCCTTGGACAGATGGTGTGGGTGAAACTGTTCCACCTGGAGGCAGGGAAGCGAGCAAAGGTGAAGAAGACGGAGATGCACTACTGGCCACAACAATGGCATTTGACGTAAATGGCGTTACGGGGAGAGGTGTTGCCAGAGATGTAGCATTTGCGCGGTGGGATGCAACTGAAGAAGCTGATTCACTGGATTTGACGGATGACGTTGACGATGGTTGACTGCTGGTCTGATCAGCCGTAGATTTACTGGAATCCACTGAGGAAATTGAGGGAGAGGGAGCGAGTTTCGATGATTGATCGCTGATCGTAACTGCCGTGTTTGATGACACTGTTTGAAAATTGGGAAATAAACATGATCAGATATTGTGTTGAAGTCTTTCTGACGAGAGACCCTGTTCCTGACAAACCACCAGACAGTTGACCCTCATGCAAGAGCACCCCAGGTTGTCAGGGGAATCTCTTGGTGTCTATCTACTAATTTGTATCTTCAAATCCTCATTTTCGAATCACATTAAATGTTCAATGTTTCTTATTTCTCCAAGTTATAGTATACTAATAGAAAAACTATCCCTTTCCAAATATACCCAAGATTACCAGAAATTAAAAAAAAACACCGCAAAACATCAATTTGTGAAATGAGCATGAAGTTTTTGGATTGCTTGATACGCGAACGAGATATTCGCATTAAAATTAAAAAAAACGCCCTCCAGGTGTACCCCCGCCTTAACAACGAGATTTTCGCCGAAGAAATCCAAGATGTAACCGACACCGAGCTAATTTTTTTTTTTTAATTTTCATTCACACACCACACACTATTTACAATAAATATTCACAATATAATTCTACGACAACAAAAGCTACTAACTAGCGACGAAAACTTACTGACTTAAAGGAAAAACAAAAACAAAAAAAAAACATAACAACAAACTCACCTAGTTTACAACACTTTTTTTCTGTTCCGTAATCTTAGGTGTAATACATAACAGCGAATAATATAAACTACCCAGGACAAAAGCCGACCCATTTTTTTATTAAATTGATTTAAAGTATTATTCTTAGTACAAATATATTTTTCTGTTTCAAATTTGATTTTGATCTTTATCTTACTGTAAAGCCAGCAATGCGTGGAAGAATTTGAGATCTTCTGCAATCCCAGAGGTATAACTTGGCTATCAACAGGAGATAATTAAGTAGGGGACATTCCGGCTAAATCTAAGATTCCCATTAATACATCCTTTAAAGTAAGGTGAACGAATTCGTTTGATAGCGAGTAGAAGTAAAATTCAAAATCTTTCCACAAAAGCTTTGTGAATACACAGTCGTAAAGAAGGTGTCTTAAGGTTTCCGGATTGAACTTACAAAAGGAACATTTGTTGTCTGCGATAAATCCTATCTTACATAATTTAGTATTAGTATAAAGTATAGAGTTTAGACCCTTATATTGAAAAGCCTTAATATATGCCTCAGAGCAGATAATGTGCGGCAGGAGAAACGCTTTTTCAAGTTAATCATCATTTAAGTTGAAATCACGTTTAAGAACTTATGAATAATAAGAAAATTGTGCTTTTTTACTTATAATCAGTGCATAATAGTCTTTCGATTTTTTCGTTAAAATATCAAAACTATTGTTTTTAATAATCAAAGAGGGTGTCGTTTTCCTGAAGGTTTGACTATTGTTTTTGGAGTTTGATTTTATTTTAAGTGGGACGGTATTGCGTGTCTGAGACCTGCCCACGCTAAAAAAATTGCCCTTTCAAAAAATTTTGTAGAATATTGGTTTGTTGTCTATACGAATGTCTTTGTTATTCCATAATATTTCTAGCCATTGTTTCTCTGTAGGAAACGCTTCTCGGAAATCTGCCCACCATTGAAGCAGCTCAGTATAAAAGTTTGAAGAGATTGGCAGATCTTTTAAATCATAATTGCAAAGAAATAAGAACTTAACCAGGCGAGTCTTAATGATTTAATCATCGTTTCTAAATCAATCATTTTTAAACCACTTTTTTTATAATCATTTATTGCTGACAAACGTGTGACTTTGTCAACCCCTTTCCATAAAAATGTAAATATCAGTCGGTTTAGCTCTTGGATCACTCCCTGGGGGATGGTCAGCAACGACGACACATAAACAAATTTTGGAATAATTAACGATTTTATTACGGTTACCTTTCCATAAAGAGAAAGACCCCTTGAAGACCAGATATTTACGAGTTTTTTAACGCTGTCCAGTTTTTCTATAAAATTTTTCTCGTGCAGTAATTTCTGATCATAAGAGTAATATACACCTAAGGCTTTAATCGGCTCATCAGGCCATTTAATCCCAAGGGGTTTCGTTTTATTTTCGGTCAAAGATCCAATCCACATTCCTTCAGTTTTAGTGGGATTAATTGCCAGACCTGAGTATAGTTAATAGAGGGAAATGGTTATGAAGCCTGGCAAAGTTCTTTGTTGTGGTTCCCTATTTTGGGGGTTGACCGTGCACAAAACCTGACAAAATACAATAGGTGGTTACGTGTGTTGATAAAACTAACCAATAGAAACATTGCGATTACGTAATTCATGCATAGTGTAACAACAAACTCACTCGAAACTAAACCCCGGGGTTTAGTTTCGTCTGCAACGCAGGCTACGAGCTAATAGATATCAAGACATCCACGAGTTCAAAAGTCTGAAGAATTATAAATGAAAACAGTACTTTTTATGACTGACATTATAGCAGTTTTGTATAAACTGTTTTCTTGGATACTTGGCCAGAAAACGCCAAAAAAAAAAAACGATGGCATCGGTTGATGCCATTCGACTGAAGCCATCGATTGAAGCCTGCCGGGAAAATTAGAGCAAGAAGACGGCGGTTGACACTTCAGACTAATAAACCATACAATTTCAAGAATGTATCTTTAAAGTCTTAAGAATTTATAAGCGTGGTATGATTGTTTTTTCAAATGAAAAAAAAAAAAGACTGATCAGGGCTCCTGACTGATTCATTTAACAAAAATATTCCTTGCGGTTTGTTTCGTGTAATGCGGTTCTTCCCCCATAACACTACTCTATAGACCTCTTTAGTATAGCTAGAAAGCTGCATGATCTAATAACTGTTCATATCACATACAGTTTCCCTCGATTCCGGTCGCGAGAAGCAAAATTTAATGTTTATGAATTCCAGAAACTCTTTGCTCCCGCGACGCGTAGTAATAAGACTATCCCTATTAATTTTGTGGAAAGAAAACATTTTTTTTGAAACAACATTTTCCGCCGCAGTGTTTTCTCATTTTGGGGGACCATGGTATCTTTAGCTTTAGGAAACTATAACCTTCACCTTCACCTGCCCCTTTCCCTTCGTCCCCCCACCCACCCCCTCAGCCCGCGAGCCGCTTGCTGGGTTCGTCTTTCGCTGCTCGCAGCACAGGCATCCCAAGCTCACGTTTGAAGAAAGGGAATAATTAATTATCTATTCATTCATTCATTCATTCATTCATTCATTCATTCATTCATTCATTCATTCATTCATTCATTCATTCATTCATTCATTCATTCATTCATTCATTCATTCATTCATTCATTCATTCATTCATTCATTCATTCATTCATTCGTACAGTGGAACCCCGTTAATACGGCCACCAACGGGCCATGGAAATTTGGCCGTATTAACGGGGTGGCCGTATTAACGGGGCTGGGTTAAATTTCATGACTGGTCTACTCAAGAGAGAAAGCCGCAACTTTTGCATTTACTTGCTTTATTACACACACAGTGACTTAATCGCTTTGTAATTTAGCTAAGGGAATATTACTGTCTATTCATTTTCTTTTAAATTGTTGTTTGACTAGTTAACCACAAAACCACAGACGTCAATGGCATGACAAGTTACAGGGGTTTTGAATAAAATAGTATCGTTCAATATTGTTTCTCAAGTACTGTATTTGTTTTGTTTAGTCAATTATAAGTGGCATTTGGTTCGAGTGGCCGTATTAACGGGGTAAAATTATAAAGGATTGTACAGGTTGGGATTTCAGAATGTGGCCGTTGGCCGTATTAACGGGGTGGCCGCATAAACGGGGTTTTATTATAAGAAAATGTATGGGCGTTTCGCCGGGACAAAAAAAAAGTGGCCGTAATAACGAGGTGGCCATAAGGCGGGGTTCGACTGTATAAGCGTCACAGTGAGCCGGAACGTGACCTTTCAGCTGACACGGTTTAGAACGCTAAATTCTTCAAAATTACTATATTTTTACGCTAGGTGAATTGAATAAACTCTCCTCTTGTGTGTCCGTTGCGCTTTATGGTTATTTTCGCCGTTTAAGGCTTTTATGCCACCGCTGTTATTCCTTTCATAAGACGGAGTCCTTGACTTCATCAATTGTAACCAATCAACTCTCCTCTTGTGTGTCCGTTGCGCTTTATGGTTATTTTCGCCGTTTAAGGCTTTTATGACACCGCTGTTATTCCTTTCATAAGACGGAGTCAAGGACTCCGTCTTATGAAAAGAGGAGAGTTTATTCAATTCACCTAGCGTAAAAATATAGTAATTTTGAAGAATTTAGCGTTCTAAATCAACGTTATTTTATTCCCCATACAACGTCTTATAGAGCGCTCATATTCTCAACGGTTCTCGTGTAACCTAAAACCGTGTCAGCTGAAAGGTCACGTTCCGGCTCATCGTGACGCTTTTACGAATGAATGAATAAATAGATAATTAATTATTCCCTTTCTGGCTTTTACTTGGGGTAGAAGAGCACAGAACGCGTCATCAGAATGGAATGAGTCAAAAGCAAAATTAGTCATAATTTAGGCAGAGCAGAGATAATGTATGTAAAATAAGTAAATAATTTGGTAACGGACCTCACTCATTCCCTATCTGGAAGCGCGGAAATCTGGAAATCTGGCAATGAACACTTAAAACTCAATATGAAACAACCGTCTATCTCTGGAAGCGTGGAAATGTGGAAATGTGGAAATCTGGCAATGAATACTTAATACTTAATATGAAACAACCGTCTATCTCTGGAAGCGTGGAAATGTGGAAATGTGGAAATCTGGCAATGAACACTTAATACTTAATATGAAACAACTGTCTATCTCTGGAAGCGTGGAAATGTGGAAATGTGGAAATCTGGCAATGAACACTTAATACTTAATATCAAACAACCGTCTATCTCTGGAAGCGTGGAAATGTGGAAATGTGGAAATCTGGCAATGAACACTTAATACTTAATATGAAACAACCGTCTATCTCTGGAAGCGTGGAAATCTGGAAATCTGGAAATCTGGCAATGAACACTTAATACTTAATATGAAACGACTGTCTATCTCTGGAAGCGTGGAAATGTGGAAATGTGGAAATCTGGCAATGGACACTTAATACTTAATATGAAACAACCCTCTATCTCAGGAAGAGTGGAAATGTGGAAATCTGGCAATGAATACTTAATACTTAATATGAAACAACTGTCTATCTCTGGAAGCGTGGAAATGTGGAAATGTGGAAATCTGGCAATGAACACTTAATACTTAATATGAAACAACCGTCTATCTCTGGAAGCGTGGAAATGTGGAAATCTGGCAATGAACACTTAATACTTAATATGAAACACCTGTCTATCTCTGGAAGCGTGGAAATGTGGAAATGTGGAAATCTGGCAATGAACACTTAATACTTAATATGAAACAACCGTCTATCTCTGGAAACGTGGAAATGTGGAAATCTGGCAATGAATACTTAATATGAAACAACTGTCTATCTCTGGAATCGTGGAAATCTGGAATAATAATTTCAGGGGGTGGAATATGTAGGTGTGTAATCCAGTGGGTTTTGATTCGTGACTTCTGATAGTCGAGATTAGATTCCACTCTTCCCCCTTCTGAAAAGGTTAAAGCTAAAACACTTCTTAACAAATTGTCTATATACAATATTGCATGCTTTTTCTTTTCTGAAAAAGCATGCATTATTGTATATAGACAATTTGTTAAGAGGTGTTTTAGCTTTAAGCTTTTGAGATCAAAATAATAACACATAGCGATGAACAATGAAAGTTTGTTTGCAGTAACACCATTAAATGACACTATTTTAGAGATAATTTGATAAAATGTATATGATTTCAACGATATTTATTGTTAAGGTGATGTTTGCCTTTAAAAATGAACCATTTTTTTGAAAGCAGTTAAAATTGTATAATACTTAAGAGACTGTCCGCGTAAGATCCGACCACTCGATTTTCGGCCCAAAATAGAATTCCTTCAAATTTTCTGGGCAAGACAATTGATCCATATGATAAACAAAAATTGCAATATTTTCGCTTCTAGTGGTATTTTGTAATATTTTTGTCGATGAATTCCGAGGACGGTCCAAAAGCGAAAAAATCGTCCTGTTTCGAGTCAAATTAAGGCATTGCACTGAGGCGCTGAAAAAATTCCCCTTTTACTCAAATAAAATAAAACTTCGCTATTATTTTATTTCATGTCTTGTCTATAAATGTACGGCAAAATATTGGAAATCCGACTTAATAAAAAATAATTATGATTTTTTGAAAATACACCACAAAGAGCCCTCGCAAAATTTAGGCAAACATGCTGTTGGTTAAAGAAGTATTTCTCAAAAGTATAACGTGATCTGGAGCCCAAACTACTACCCATGTTCAGTTCTAGGGTTAGTGTACCAAGAACAGAAAAAACATTTTTGGGCACTGAGCTTTTCGAGCAACAGGAGCTCGATGAACATGGCCTATATTCAATAGTCATTACATTGCGTGACACAATTTTGCCGTATCCTGGTTTCTAACTTTTCCGCATAAAATAATTATCCAAGAGAGCAAATGTTCTCAAAATTAGCTTTGTGTTTGGGATAAAACATGGGTTTACTTAAAATCATCAAATATTGCCCCAAAATTAGGAATTAAGAAGGTTAAATGAGCGGCTACGATGTAAGGTGTCTTAATTTCCGCCTAAACGCTTCGAAAATGCTGGTTCCGAGATTCGGTTATCAAAGGGAATAAACTATGAAAAAGAGCTTTCGACTTTAAGAATTTAACATATCTAATAAATAGAAACTTCAATAAACTATAAAGTGCGTAGAAAAACTTATGAACCGCGAATGTGCCTCAGCTGTAGCAAAACTCTTTTTAGAAAATGTAGATTTCAGATAACACGCTGGAATGTCAAAATTATTTTAGGCATATCACGGAAATTCGCACTACTATAATATTTTATCCCGTTGCTTTAGTTGAAAGAGCGAAACGAGGACTACCAGATTTGTACCCTTTCCCTTATTGGTTTCAAGTTTTGGAAAAAAGCCTTTATGTCTTACCAGCTTTCTTTCCCATAGTTGTCTTCGATGAATTCAATGTATGCTTTCAATTGGAACTCCCCTCCTATTTGTCATAGGGAATGGACTTTAAAGAAACTCTTCAGAATTTAAAATATTTAATAACTAGAATCTTTAGTCATAGCAGTTAGTGCCTATAAAAATTATGTAGCGCGAATACACATTGGCTGTAGCGTGGATCTCTTCAGAGAATGTAGATTTCAGTCGGCTAACACGCCGGAATGTCAAACTCAAAGTTATTTTAACAGGTTAGTTTCATCGTATGCGAAAAAATTGTAATGCAAAAAGCTGCCTTCTGGAAAAAAAATAAATTGTTTTGCTATTGGTATTAAGTTTTTGAATAGCCTACAAGCTCTGTCTTTTATATTTAATTTGTAATTTTAATTTTATATTTTATTTTTGGAGTCCATACGCAGAAAATTGAAGTTTGTGTGCGAAGATCGAAAGTTTGATTTTCATTTTCGCTGCTAGCACTCGCCGATCAAACCAAGATAGGTGACCAAGAAATCTTAAACTCTGATGTGCTTCGATTACATTGCCGAGAACTTGATGGTCTCCGGGCTTTTTTCGCATTTTGGAGTTCCGACCCGAGTCACGACCTACATACAACGCAGATCATATCGCGAGCGATCTGATGTACTGGGTTGACGTCACGAATTTTATTGGACCCACACCCTTTTGACCGGATCTTCGCCTCGGTCGTGTTTCTGATTATTGCGATTTTTTTCGACTTTGACGATTCACAGAAAATCGAAGTTTCAACCAAAATCAAAAATTTTTTCGGCATTCTGCTCAGAGAAATGTAAATATTCTTTTCCTTGAAAAAAAATTTTTGGGGTTAATTAACTTAGGCAAATTTGTAGCAGTTGACGTCGAGTGTGTTTACATTATGCCAAGGATAGTTCTACTCTTTGCCATTCTCCTTGCTTTGTTTATTGAAATGGCAGGAGTTTCTTTTCGGCAGTTACAGGTGGCAAGTGCAGGAGTAGTCAAGGATACACGGAATGTGCAGCCCTAAATAACTGTGACGGCGATATCAGTTCACATCTAGCACATCACCACCTGACAAGAAAAAATACATGTGAAAAGGATAAAATACTGGCAAGAGCAGGTCTTTTAGAGCTCACAGAAGAGCGGATTACGAATATGATGGTTTGTCCAGCTCATCGTTTTACTCTCGGAAAGTATCACCGCTTTTTTCTTTTCATGTTGTCTTGGATACTGGCAAGGCTTCGGGGCTTGCCAGTATCCAAGACATCATGGAAAGAAAACAGCGGTGATAGGAACGCATGTTGTTAGGGACCGGTCATTATTTATGTAGAGGGGGGGAGGGAGGGAGAAAAGAAGGGAGGAGGGGGTCAAGGCTATTTCAGATTGGCTAGAGGGGGGGGGGCTAAACTTTTTTATAAAGAAGTTTAGGGGGGGGGGGGGTCAGCAGTTTGAGGTATACAGTATTGTAAGAGGTGTTCATTGGCGCCAAGGTGGATGAAACAGTTAAATAATAGAGTGCAAACACTATCTGTGAAACAGTAATGCTAAATTGTATAATTTCATGCTAATTCTATTGTTTGTCTTTTGCATAAACTCCACTGTTACGTACAACTTAGTGATTTGTATTTTACAGAAATACTGTTTGCACTCTAAACTCCATTGTTATCTCAAATTTTAGTCGATAAAGAATCCAGACCTATCTGGTTTAATATTTGGTTTGACTGAAATTATTTTCTGCTATAAACAAAGTAAAAAGCACGTGACAGGCCTACACAGACTCCTACGTTCGTGAAATTTATACAGTTACCGTTTTGTATTGGATTTGGTCGTCCAATTTAGTTTGCTTCTCACTTGTATAGAAAGGGCACTATACGCTGCCAGCTGTATTATTAGGAGGCGTTTTTAGTCGAGAAGAGCCGTAAGACTGCCGCCCAGGAAATGTTTTCAGAGGTCATAGGTCTGCACGGTTTCCCGTTACTAGATTTTTGACACCTCTGTATTTAACTTGTCATACGTATTGCTATAGCGGTTAGTCTCTGCTCATCCACATATGCAAGATAAGTTTTTGGCTCTCAAAATGTTCGAAAAACTGGCCACTGGTCCACACGATACGCTGATTTTGTGATATAGTAGGTTAGTTCCATTGTTATGCAAAGTAGCTATTAAATCATCTTATGATTGTATGTAGCATGCATTTAATAATTACTTAAGGCATATAAGAGGAGATATGAGGTGAGGGGGCCATCACTTAAATATTGAAAAAAGAGGGGGGTCACTTGCTAATTACCTGGCCTGGAGGGGGGGGGGGGGGGGCTTACAGAAATTTTGATCTTTCCAATATGTTTTTCCCTCCCAAATGGAAGATAAAATGTAACAAGAATGTAATTAGAATGCATATTCAATTAAGTTTATATAGAGTTATATAGTTTGTCTGGCCTAACTTTTTTTACCGTGTCTAACAAGCGATCATAATAAAGATAAAGAAAACAATAAAGAATCCTATCCACTGTTTGTGTACATAGCTGCTTAACAATAGCCCCGGGAAAGTAACACTTAGCTGTGCGTTTCACATTCCTAATTTTTTTTTTTCTTTTACGTTTTGGGAGGGAGTGGGAGGATGTGGAGTGCAATCATGTAGTCCTTATGGCCGTGGCCAGACTTCAGAACAAGACGAGGCAAGTTTCGAGCGCTGAAGGCGCGATCCGCTAGGGGGGTTTGGGGGCATCCTCCCCCCCCCCCCCCCCCCCGCGCCCCCGAGAAAATGTTTTAAATCTAGAGGCTCAGAAATGTTCTTTTAAGCATTTTCCATGGCATTTTTTCTAATGGTCTAGGGCAAGATAGGAGTACTGAGGTTAAACAGTACCTAACGACGAAATTCGACCTTGGAGAGAGAATTGGCAAAAAGGCAGATCCCGGAAAAGTGTCTGCAGACATGAGAACAGCAAGAAGACCAGATGACTTGTGGATGTTAGACAGGAAAGACTGGCTAACGAACATGGTTTTTTTCTGGAGACTGGCGACCACATGAAGAAGGCAGGGGAACGAAGAGGTACAAATAGAGGACGTGTACCCAGAGGAGTAAGAACAAGAAAGGCATGAAGTACTGGAGAGCGTAGCCGCCCAGCTCAGTCCATAAGTTCATAAGTTTTTCTACGCACTTAATAGTTTATTGAAGTTTCTAAAGGTCAAAGGCTTTCTTTCATAGTTCATTCCCTTTTGATAACCGAATCTAACCTGCTAAAAATAACTTTGAGTTTGACATTCCGGCGTGTTAGCCGACTGAAATCTACATTCTCTGAAGAGATCCTCGCTACAGCCAATGTGTATTCGCGCTACATAATTTTTTTTTGGCACTAACTGCTATGACTAAAGATTCTAGTTATTAAATATTTTAAATTCTGAAGAGTTTCTTTAAAGTCCATTCCCTATGACAAATTGGAGGGGAGTTCCAATTGAAAGCATAAATTGAATTCATCGAAGACAACTGTGGGAAAGAAAGCTGGTAAGACATAAAGGCTTTTTTCCAAAACTTGAAACCAATAAGGGAAAGGGTACAAATCTGGTAGTCCTCGTTTCGCTCTTTCAACTTAAGCAACGGGATAAAATATTATAGTAGTGCGAATGTCCGTGATATGCCTAAAATAATTTTGACATTCCAGCGTGTTATCTGAAATCTACATTTTCTAAAAAGATTTTTGCTACAGCTGAGGCACATTCGCGGTTCATAAGTTTTTCTACGCACTTTATAGTTTATTGAAGTTTCTATTTATTAGATATGTTAAATTCTTAAAGTCAAAGGCTCTTTTTCATAGTTTATTCCCTTTGATAACCGAATCTCGGAACCAGCATTTTCGAAGCGTTTAGGCGGAAATTAAGACACCTTACATCGTAGCCGCTCATTTAACCTTCTTAATTCCTAATTTTGGGGCAATATTTGATGATTTTAAGTAAACCCATGTTTTATCCCAAGCACAAAGCTAGTTTTGAGAACATTTGCTTTCTTGGATAATTATTTTATGCGGAAAAGTTAGAAACCAGGATACGGCAAAATTGTGTCACGCAATGTAATGACTATTGAATATAGGCCATGTTCATCGAGCTCCTGTTGCTCGAAAAGCTTAGTGCCCAAAAATGTTTTTTCTGTTCTTGGTACACTAACCCTAGAACTGAACATGGGTAGTAGTTTGGGCTCCAGATCACGTTATACTTTTGAGAAATACTTCTTTAACCAACAGCATGTTTGCCTAAATTTTGCGAGGGCTCTTTGTGGTGTATTTTCAAAAAATCATAATTATTTTTTATTAAGTCGGATTTCCAATATTTTGCCGTACATTTATAGACAAGACATGAAATAAAATAATAGCGAAGTTTTATTTTATTTGAGTAAAAGGGGAATTTTTTCAGCGCCTCAGTGCAATGCCTTAATTTGACTCGAAACAGGACGATTTTTTCGCTTTTGGACCGTCCTCGGAATTCATCGACAAAAATATTACAAAATATCACTAGAAGCGAAAATATTGCAATTTTTGTTTATCATATGGATCAATTGTCTTGCCCAGAAAATTTGAAGGAATTCTATTTTGGGCCGAAAATCGAGTGGTCGGATCTTACGCGGACAGTCTCTTAAAGCCAATTGAAGAGAGTGTCAATGAAAGTTATCAATGACATTAGTTTTGTTTGCTGCAGTTTTCTTTGTAGTGTATGATTATAAGCCTAGGGTGATATGTGCCACCTGAAGGCCTTACAATATTGCGCCAAATGGAGGCTATTGTTTATTTGTGACCCTCCACGGGAAAACAGGTAAAAAGGTGATGACACGGGCACGCTTATTTGACACGCTAAACAAAAGAAAATTCTCTTAACACGCTAGCAGCGTGTCACAACGCACGGTTCATTAAAATTTTCTTTTCTCTCACATGGCACGGGAAAAACAAAGGAGCGTGTTCATTCTAACAAAGAAGCGTGTCAGGATTTGGAAATCAAAAAAGCGAGCGATATGACACGCTAAGCGAGGGAAATGACACGCTAAGCGAGCGAAATACAAACTGTGTCGAAATGCACAGTGACTATAAATATGTTCGTCTCTGTTTTCCTAAGAAATTTCCGTGTCGACAGACTTTGTTTACCAGCGTTTGTGCCTTTTGTTTGTAGATTCTATCAGTAAAATTCATTTTTCTTGAGCGAAATATTTTAATCCTTCGCATGGTTTCCACTGTTTTCAAACGACAAGACATACCGGCGGCAGTGTAACGCAACTTTACATCCACAAAAATGGCTTTCTATTTTCGAGCGGCTTTCGTTCACTAGCCGATTATCTTCTGTTCAAGCTTCACCCATTTGAACGGCTACAACATGAGCCGAAAATGAAGGAAGCGAAATCTTTCCTAATATTATCTCACAGCGAATCTACGCCCGAATGTAAACAATGGTCGCGAAGATGTTTTACGTTATTATTTCAAGGAAAATAAAAGTCCAAGGGAAACTTTAAAGAAAGCGGAAGCGAAGATCGCGTAGTTAACAAGTCAACTGGCAATCATGACGGGCTATTTAACTGTTTATTTTGACAAACTCCAGACGTGAAGGTCACGCTTTTCGGCGTGCTTTCTTGACCTTTCATCACGGTTACCGCCGAATTGAATGTTGCTTTAAAATTATCGTAGGTGCATTTGAAAGGTATAAGTTCTCGGCAAATGTTTGGATATTTATTGTTTCTTTCATCTTTGTTACACCGGATGAATAGACAAGAAGCCAAAATGAAACAAGTTCATTCATCGAGTTGTTTTCCAGCAGACTGCTTGTCTGGGACGGCGACAAGATACACACGCTTCATCGTTTCTAGACTTCTATCGAGCTGTATAAATCGTAACACTGATCACGAATCCAGCGGAAAAAAAAAAAAACTTTTCCTATCGGATAAAAATAATTCTTATTGGCAAAAAGCTAGCTGAACGGCAAATAAACTTCTGGTGGATTAGAAGCCAACATTTGCATAATTACGACTTTGTCGGCATCGAAAGAGAAACACATTACTCGCGATAAATGTCCCTGATTGCTTGACCTTCTGTGAAAGTGTTATTCTATCTTAAATATGCGCTCGCCAAGTTAAGAAAAAAACATTTAATACCTTCGTTTTAATTTTTGTTCGTGTTCGTTTTTTCCCGCCAGCATGGCCGGAGAAGTTGTCACCCAGCGACCCAGACATGTGTGTAAACAAACAATTTGACAATCTTTAATTCTCATTTCGTGTAAATACGGAGTTCGATAGGAGCTCACTTGTTCTGTTTTGCGTAACAGTTAAATTTCAGTTTTGAATAATATAACAAGTTTGCTTGATCAAGCGATCAAATTATACTCGAAAGTTTTTTTTCCTTCAGTGTAGTTTTGAATACAAAAGGTCACTCGAGTGCGGTTACTCCGGGGAAATTGTAGGTTGTATTAGTTTCATCAACAAGTATTTTTTGTTAGGTTGCTATTCGTTGTTCTTTTTCTGTTGTTTTATGAATTATACCTTTTACTTTTTGCTCATTCAGTAGTGATCGTAAAGCGAACGCACTTATCTGATCGATCCGATAGTGAAGCTGTGCTACGACGATGTTTTTGATTTTCTATTATTGCTTTATCGCTGCCGTGTCATATCACACGCTTTTACTGAGTTAAATCGCACGCTTAGCGTGACATTGAACACGCTAACTTGAACAAAAGCTTAGCGTGTTAAATTCGTGTCAAACAAAAGCTACCGTGACACCTATTATTTTGCTTATTAAATATGCGCATATGCGTGTCAAATGTCACGCTTTGCGTGCCGTGTCATGGCACGCGTGCCCGTGTCATCACCTTTTTACCTGTTTTCCCGTGGAGAGTCACAATTTTGTATCCATATGATGGTCTGAATAAAGGGCAAATACTTTATGCTCAAAATGGTTATAAATTCAAATATGTGCATTTGAGAAGATGTCATGCATTCAAAACATGCTCTAGGTAGCTGTTCTAGAAAATTTCTTCAGTGACACGGGACAGTATGTTCTTGATCAGAAGTCACGAATCAAAACCCACTGGATTACACACCTACATATTCCACCCCCTGAAATTATTATTCCACATTTCCCCGCTTCCAGAGATAGACAGTTGTTTCATATTAAGTATTCATTGCCAGATTTCCAGATTTCCAGATTTCCACGCTTCCAGATGATAGACGGTTGTTTCATATTAAGTATTAAGTGTTCATTGCCAGATTTCCAGATTTCCACATTTCCACGCTTCCAGAGATAGATGGTTGTCTCATATTAAGTATTAAGTGTTCATTGCCAGATTTCCACATTTCCACATTTCCACGCTTCCAGAGATTGACGGTTGTTTCATATTAAGTATTAAGTGTTCATTGCCAGATTTCCACATTTCCACATTTCCACGCTTCCAGAGATTGACGGTTGTTTCATATTAAGTATTAAGTGTTCATTGCCAGATTTCCACATTTCCACGCTTCCAGAGATAGACGGTTGTTTGATATTAAGTATTAAGTGTTCATTGCCAGATTTCCAGATTTCCAGATTTCCACGCTTCCAGAGATAGACGGTTGTTTCATATTAAGTATTAAGTGTTCATTGCCAGATTTCCACATTTCCACATTTCCACGCTTTCAGAGATAGACGGTTGTTTCATATTAAGTATTAAGTGTTCATTGCCAGATTTCCACATTTCCACGCTTCTAGAGATAGACAGTTGTTTCATATTAAGTATTAAGTGTTCATTGCCAGATTTCCACATTTCCACGCTTCCAGAGATAGACAGTTGTTTCATATTAAGTATTAAGTGTTCATTGCCAGATTTCCACATTTCCACATTTCCACGCTTCCAGAGATAGACGGTTGTTTCATATTGAGTTTTAAGTGTTCATTGCCAGATTTCCAGATTTCCGCGCTTCCAGATAGGGAATGAGTGAGGTCCGTTACCAAATTATTTACTTATTTTACATACATTATCTCTGCTCTGCCTAAATTATGACTAATTTTGCTTTTGACTCATTCCATTCTGATGATGCGTTCTGTGCTCTTCTACCCCAAGTAAAAGCCCCCTTTCTTCAAACGTGAGCTCGGGATGCCTGTGCTCGCAGGCGCCCGAAACACCCGCGGCTACATCCTAATGTTCGCTCAATTCAAATCCATCCAGAGATCTACAGAGCAAGTGAGCACAGTGCGATGGGCACTTTGGGTGTCACAACAGCCAGAAATGCACACTTTTCTTTTCAGCACTGTGATGGAAATTATAAAACTTTAAGGTCAGGGCAAGTTGTAAGAGAACAATCGGTAACTGACACCATCAAAACAGGGACATCAAAGAAAATTGTTTAAAATTGTGTAAATGGAAAATTGTACATATCGATGCAGTATTTCCTGAATTTCGGAGAAGAGGTTCGCCTTTTAAACCTAAATAAACAATAAACAGGAGATTTTTGTGCATCGCGGGACTGGTGAACACATTCCTTGTAATTGAAAGATATGCCACAAGCCGCGCACATTCAAACTGAACGTCATACAAACGAATTTGTGACGGTATGCACGTAAATCAAGGGAGTAAAACAGTCTTCAACTTTGAAAAATCAGTAAAGAACTAATTTCACTCTGAGTACAGCTGGAAATCACTCAAGAAACTAGCATTCTAGGGTGAAATGGCATTGCGATTCTTCACCGAATACTATTTATCTGGGATCAGATATTAAATGTCGCACTGTGAAGAGCACAACTAGCTAGTCAGGCTAGTCAAGATTAATGGAAAAATAAATTTTCCTGTGCTGCGTGGCACTTAAAAAATACAAAAAAAGGTAAAAACGTTCTCACTAAATGAGTATTAAGTGCCTTGGAAAACGTTTAAAGCTCCATACGTTTCGGGCTTAGCCTAGACTTGCTCCAAGTCGGCCTCGTGTAAATGATAGCGAGCGATAGCAAGGCCTCATATAATAGCGAGCACGGTCGCGAGGCGACCGTGCGAGCAAACGAGGTCGCTTTGCGACCGAGCGAGCGACGAAGGCCCAACCAACCACGAGGCCAGAAAAAAAAAATTAAAAGGACTTTGAGAAAGTCTAGGCTTAGCCCTTCATCAGTAGAAGTCAAGATTTCGTCTTAGCTCGTCGTCTGATTAATCAAACAAAAATAACAAGCCCTTATGGGATTGTTCGCTAAAACAAGAATTACACTTACCTGTGGTCCCAGAGACAATCTTGAGAGCGAAACAAACGGCGAAAAAGAGGTATAAAAATTTTAGAGACATTTTATATTTTCATGCGTTTCCGCGGGCGACTCGACGTTAATCTGATCTGTCCGTGATGAACGGTTGATATGACGTAACGAAGGAATGAAAGGCAATATTTATTTAAAAGACCGACCTCGCATTAGATATCGGATTATCGACCAAATAACTGAGCAAATACACGTTATGTCAAAGCATACTAGCCTGTACTTTTGCAGGAGGCCCATCGGTGTTTGGCAATTTTATACTCCTGGAGATTGACACAAATCACACCACTTTGGGAATAATATTAAAGCTTTTAACAGTTTTAGTCCCCGGGTTTTAGTTTGAGGTTATTAATTTTTTAACCCAAAAAGGTCAATAAATAAATGTCGTCTCTGATCAATCGGTCAATTGGACAAGATGAATGGACTGAAGAGAAGGGCTATTGTCATGCAAATAAATGTTTTTTCAGCCGGGCTGATCAATCAAACATTTTGCTAATATGTTTTCCCAGTTTTCAGCCGTGAAATGTGTCATCAAGGTTTGCGTTGGCTCTCCGGGGCCCTCGAGCTTCCGCGCGCGTATTAACACAGGCAGACCAGTCGCAAATCACAGGCGGTCACGGGGTTGCACAGGGTAATTTTTAACGTGCTTAACAGTTATAAATGAAACATGAAAATCTACGAAATAAAACTTTTTTACCCTAACTCCATCCCTTTTTGATACCTCCCGGCTTGTCTATATGCCATTTTGTCGCTTTAAAATGCAAGGCTGGCAGTACGGCAAAATGCACTTTTGATTGGCCAATATTTCAACTAGTACAACTAGTCTTCTTCTGGGCCAGTGCTATGGTAAAATGAAAGTAAAAACGTTTCTAGAACTCGCTTTTAATAATTCCCTGTAGATTTTTGTTCCTATTATAACCGCTATTTACTCGCTCATTACGCCTGGGATGCCTGTGTTCAAACCGGCCTAAGGAGAGGGCAAACAGCTGGAAGAATACAACACAGCAACAGGGTATATCAATTTTATTCACAGAATTCGAATTTATGCGTATGTGAGCAGATAGCTACAGTTATGCCACTCAACTTAAGCAGTTGCGAAATGAAAGCCTGCAAGAAAATCCTAGCCTGCGAACGCAGACGTATTTCCGGCTGTCGCTTGTCTCCGCCGAAAAAACTGAGCGGAGACAAGCCGGACAGCCGGCAGAGACAAGCGACAGCCGGAAATACCGGTGCAGTTCTTACAAACGGCTGGCAAGCCAACTGGGAGCTGGTCACTTCGTGAGTTCGAAATCACCGTAGAAGATGAAGACAATAAGTTCAATAAGTTGAATTTCATATATTCACGTCAGTATTATGGGTCTTCATGGCACCTGTTTTCGTTTGATAGCACGTATCTTGTAAGGAGAAGGGAATTGGATGAAACCTCCCCCAGTTACGTTCGGTGGATGGCGATTTTCGGAGACAAAAGTAAACTTGTGAAGCAGCCACGACACAAACAGGAACATCTCGACTTTGGCCAGCGGTTCACCAGCGCAACCTCGGTGTCCAGCTCCGAAAGGAAAGAAACTGCCTTTATGGCGCGTGACAAGTTTTCCATGCGCGTCAAGATGGCGGAAGGGGTTAAAAATAGTTGGATCTTTCCAACATTCGGGATCCATATGCACAGACTCCGTGTCCGCGAAGACGATCGTATCTTTCGGTACCCTATACCCACACAGCGTTGTATCAGCAAGCGTGACATGCGCAACAGCAAGGGGTACCACGTTTCCAACCCGTAGCGTTTCTAAGATGGTCGCGTGAATGAGAGGAAGACTGGAGCGGTCGGGTAACAAGGGACTCCGATCGCCGACTTCCTCATCTAATTGGCGCTGAATGTCCTCTTGGATTTTTGGATGGTTGACCAAGAAGGCTACCACCCATCTCAATGCAGTACTTGTTGTTCCATGGCCGGCAAGAAACATGTCTTGGATGGTGTTGACTATATAATCATCAGAAAGGAGAGAGATTTTCTCCTCCTCGCCTTCGCATACGACTTCATGCTTTGCGCGAAGAAGGCCTGACATCACATCACTCACGGGTTGCGCTGGATCAAAGTTCACTCTACGCTGCTTCAAAATTTTGCGAATAATTTCGAACATTTCGTAGAAAGGCTTGATGCAACGATCATAAGCTTTAATGGGCAAGCAGTTTCCGAACGGAAAGAACTCTAAAAATGCAACCAGTTGTGTATCATTCGTGTTTGCGAGGAAATCCGTGTGAAGTTTCAAAAGTTTCTTCAAATCTGGGTTTGTTGTATCGAAACCTTCTCCAAAAACAATGCCACAAATGACATCAGCGACGGCGTGCCTCAAACACTCTGTTGGATCAAAAGGCTTTCCATCGTGGCCTTCCAAGAACTGAAGCAGTTTCTCGGCCTGTTCTGCGACACGCCTCTCTATCAGAGGAGTGTCCGAGAGATGCTGGCGCAAGGTCTTAGTGACCAGTTTCCGATGGCACTTCCAGGCAAGACCATGGGTACCGAACATGATGTCTTTACATCCTGTAATTCAGAAAGAAGAAAAAAGTTTAGAAACCGAATTCCTAAATGCTGCAATTAGTCATTGATCAAGTAGGAAGGTAGTTTGTTCCATCCGGGGTCTCCATTTGCCGGGAAAGCAAGGGCAAAGCTCGCCTTCAATTCGCCAATTTTGTCTCCGCTTCCGCACAATCGAGGATGTAAAGGGGAATGAACGTTTCAGCACAAGCATAGAAAACGTTTACGTTTTTGGCTTAAAAGAAGAAGTTGACTCTGATATATTAGTTGGAGCTTAATTAACTGCCTTTTCGATCCAATTGGAGTGTGGTTTCAAATGCAGCTGAGTTTGTACCTACAATGGGCGACAAAAGTATTCGGGCACTCTGCTCTTCTTGAGTACCCGGACAAATTTCACCTCTCACCTCTTCGATATTACCCTCTCCCACCAAAAACAATATTCATGGATTGCTATCTGCAAGACTTGCTTTGTTTCTGTACAACATTAGGGACCTTAAGATACCAGGACGGGAGGTGCTAGGACGGCTACAGGCAATCTCGTCCCCAGAGCCCGCGTCCCCTTGACCAGCGGTCGGGAAGCGCAAGGGCTCAGGTCGAATCCAAAACCGGAACCAGGAAATCCTGGTTCCGGTTTGGTTCTGCGCGTACGTCGGAGATTGTGGTTAAAATGAACAAGTTTCAACAGCCAATGAGATTTGGCGGTCTTTTTGGCGGGCTTTCAGTTTAGCCCAGAGGTCTCGATTCCTGGCGCAGACCAGAAGGATCGCGGCCTCTGGGGACGAGATTGGGCTACAGGAAGTAAATTTACACAATCAGGCATGCGCACGAGAACTCTCGACTCATTTCCCTGCCGTCCTCGCCTCGTCGAGGACGTCATTTCACCCGATTTGCCGTCGTATCGAGAACGTGAGTATTTTACGCTTGTTTTTGCTTGAAAAATGTTCCAATCGACGTTATCTTCAGTTATATTGACGAGAATGTTTATTAGGTTCGCATTTTTGTGATTGTAGCGTAGAAATACGTTGACATTCGGAAAAAATATGAAAATATTCCTTGCCTGTTCGTCTGTGTTTCAGTCGCTGTCACGAGTGTTCAAGCGGATCGAAAGCGAAGCAAAGATAATAAATAAGTGTAAGTACAGCTGGGGAAATTATGTGAAAACGAGTGTCTTGAAAGCATCTATGGAGCAAATGAAGTAAATGCACATAAATAAATCGATCTTTAGTTGTGTTTTCATAATTCCCGGAACTTGATGTATGTTGTTTTGTTACAAATTCTTGTTTGTGCTATTGCAGAGGGAATTGAAATATTCACATGAAGTCAGGATTCTCGACAGGATTCTTAAGCGCTCCGGTAGCGAAAAGCAAAGCCACTGCTTCTTACAAATGAGATTTTACCTTTTTTTCTTCGTCACCTAAACCAGGTCAGATTGCTTCGTTTAATTTCTCGGAAATTCATAGTTCTTTATTAATACTTAGCTGTTTGTTTCATATATATCAGGAAGAATCTGTTCACTATCGTTTAAACTTGATAGAATATGATTTTTATCGTCTCGAAAGGACGTCATTGGTTTTGTAAAGTGCTTTTATAAAGCTCCAGTTATTGACGTCGCCGTCCTGTACGAAAATACACATCTTAAGCATTTTGTTTTTGGGGACACGACGGGACTCGTGCGAGTTTCCCGCGTCCTCTGCCGTTGCCGTCCTGGCCTTCCCGTGCTCGTATCTTAAGGTCCCTATTGAAAAGGGGAGGGGGCGGCTGACTCACAATCAACACCGGGTTTGAAGTGGAACAATGGAAATATTGAAAAAAGCACTCATTTCAACTAACAGTCTCAACTACTTTTGTCGCGGCATTTTAATCCTTCCAATACGGAGGGCTAACGAAAAATCGCTTTAAATTGATTTGAGCTAAGCAACTATTTCACTGACCTAAGGTTGTAGCACCAATAGCATATGTTTGTGGTCTTCCGGCATAATCAGCAGATTTCTATACAAGCATCTCTTTGACAGCTGCAGGAGTTGACGCCATTACGAACTTGTAACTTCCAAGTTTCAGCGAGAAGACACGGCCATAGTTTTCTCTAAGACTGCAAAATAAAAAAGCCACTTTATCAACCAAGCCTTTGTTTGAATCACCGATTACAGATCGGGGGGTGAATGGGTTCGCGGATCGACAGATTTGCCTTAAAAAGCGCACTGACTGCGGATTTAATCTTGAGCGGATTCGCGGATTTCGAAAATACAGCGGAGCGGATTGGCTGAGAATTTTGGCCGGAATTCCGGACTCTTCATGTCAGGAAGTTCAGATCGTGGATTAGCCTGCGTAGCAAGACGGCCTCTCGCCCCAATTTTCGCGCAATTAGAATTTTCGCTAGCACGCGACACATAGCACGTCGCTCGCACGCCGAAACGCTTGCCTCGCAGGCTAATCGCGGACACGACACGAAGTTCGGATCACTTTGGTCGGTCTTTGTCGGTGTGCTGGTGAGATTGTCGCCAAAACAAGCAATGAAACGAAACTTCTTAAAAAATTGGCATAAAAAACAACACCTACCATCCGTTACAGTAAAATATACCACACAAGGTTGTCAAATAATACGCATGTTTTCAGATTTTAACAAAAACATGACGGGTTTGACCAAAATAGCACGGATCTATCGGCGGATTCAGACCCCATCATTGCATACTTAGAATTCAAACAAAACTCTTACAAGAAGTTTCTGGGCAAGAAAATGTTAAGCAATGAATGTTTCATTTTAAAAAGCAGTTACAGGTAATTCTTGATACTGCTCTTGTAGTCACATTTTACCGGATTCGTACATATTCGGCTTTTATATAGCTAAATCAAAGCAGCTCATTGGTAGGATAACGTGCTGCATTCCTTGATATTCACCGTTGAAAATTTTACCTATAATTAATAATTTAGGTTGAGTGAATATTGGTGAAAATTCAGTGCATCTGTTTCATCTAGGTAAATATTCACCAAAATCTAGCCAATGTGTCACCTGAGGCAAATAAATTCATTATCTATTTTATTGATATAGCAACAGCATGCATATAGTTCTATATCGATTCGATGGACGCACACAGTCTGTGCAGTATGTTTTATCGTTATTGAGGTGTTGTGGTTGCCACTAATTTGAATCGTTTGTAAATCTGTAGCCTTTTTTATCCATTTGGCAAACCAATTGCTCATAGAATCAGCAGACAGGAAATGCAGTTAGAAGTTCCGGTAATTCGTATATAATGCAGATAGAGAGTAAAGTTTTCATGAGTCAAATGAGTCAATGAGTCATGAGTCCATGAGTCAATGAGTCAAATTTTAAATTATGGTTGTTAATTTGAAAATAGTGCTGTCCTTGCTAACTAATAAAAGTTAACCGCAAGCAAACCAGAATGGAACTAACCGCAAGCAAACCAGAGTGGATCTAACTGAAGCAAACCAGAGTGGATCTAACTGCCAGCAAACTGGAGTGGAACTAACCGCAAGCAATCCAGAACAGAACTAACCGTGCGCAAAACAGGCAAACGATGGTTCAATATATAATAACCTACTTTGTTAAAAAAGAACCTTGACTCATTGATTCATAGCTTAGACTAGCACTCCATGGCCACTTTGCTTACGTTTAGTTTTACTCTGGTTTGGGTGAGGTTAGGTTTAATTTGTTAGCAACGGCAGGGCGCTAGTTTCAAATTAATAAAACAACTTGAGTCATTGACTGGTGACTCATGGCCCCTCATGTCTCATGACTTATGACTCATTCACTCATTTGACTCATAAAAACTGCCCGGTTGGGCTGAGTAAAATCGCCGATGCGAGTTGCGACACTTTGAACTGCGTGTTCTTAAATAATATTTACAGGTGGAACAAAAACTTCGATCGTAAGACAGATTGCGAACCTCGGTAGCTTCCGTGACCGATAGATTTTAATTTAACCAGTACAATTATTGACTTCAACTCAATTTAAAAATCACACAGTAGAATTTACCAACCTTTGGAATGCGTCGGTAACTCTTGCCGCGTTCGTGTTTAGAGAAAACACGTTCCCTAAAACAGGGAGCGCCGTGAAGCGCGGACCGGGTGGCATGCTCCTGAATTCGAAGAGCACCTTTAAGTAATGCAACAGTAGCAGCAGAAACACTAGCAGCAAAAGAACATTTCCAGCGCTGAAAGAATCGCAAAACGCGTTCAGCACGCACGCCATTTTCTTTGCAATAGCACTTAGGAATGAGTGATAGCACTTAACCAGTCTGTCAGTTACTCACTCAAGAACTCTCTGCTAGGCCGTTATATGTACTCGTCACGCAACACTTATCTTTACACCTGTTAAGAGTTGCCGCCTGGGGCATTTCAGAACAATTAGGTATTCATGTTACGTCAACAATAAGCAGTTGGTTTCTATGGTGATAAGATCCTCTATTGTTAGAGGCGATCAAAATCCCGCTATTTTGCGATTCTTTTGTTCATTACGTCAAAGTGTCGAGAGCACACTCCACAAAATGACGTAAGCACAGCCGAAAAAGTTTCACTTTGTGAGGGCGAAACCGACGTCATACACGGCACATCTTGGAAAATTTAATTATCCTTTTGACTTTATTCTTACTTCTTTGGTGTAGATTAAAGTTTTAATGAGTCCTGAGTCTTAAATCCATCAGTCAAATTTTAAATTACAGCTATTAATTTGAAAATAGTGCTGCCCTTACTCGTGGGCGCATTTAGGGGAAGGGCGGAGGGGTCGTGCCCCCTTATTTTTCGAGTTATTCTAAAAAACAATTGTGTCCAACCGTCTTTCGTGCGGTATTGTGAAATCAGGGTTGTCGGTCTGGGCACGAGGCGAGGTCAGGCTCTCGCCAAAATTTTTTCGGCCCCCTCTTTTTTTTCTGGATCCGCCCCTGTTACTAACAAATAAAAGCTAACTGCAAGCAAGCCAGATTCGAACTAACCGCAAGCAAACCGGACTGGAACTAACCCCAAGCAAACCAGAGTGGAGCTAACTGCAAGCAAAATATTTGTATATTCCAATTTATTATGTGCTAGAGCTGAGCTTGTAAGATATAACACGAGCTGTGATTGGCAATGATTGGCGCAGCCGGATTTTCCAGTTAGTTAATATAAACGCCCGGCTGGGAAAATGTGGGCAAAAGCGGCAATCTGAGGTCCATATGATATACTTCTTATTTAATGACTCTCGCTAGTTCAGGACCGAAGGGGCAGAATATTGGCCTTCGGTCTTTATTCTATAAACCTCGCTACGCTCGGTCATCATCAGAAAAAAAAGTCTATGGCGATGTTTTTCCTGTATGACCCTCGCGCTCGATTCAAGAAAAAATATCTTCCTTTCTGTGCGCAATTTTCTATGTTGCCAAGACTGACTCAGCGTTCCCCCGGGCCTGACGTTCACTTCAATTTTTTATTTATCAAATGTCTTTTCTATCCTGAGTTGACGTTAAAGAGACAAGTGGTACACAGCACGCGTTATATATGTTGACTTACGAAATTTTCAACAAATCGAGGCTTGGGTGAACAAATGAGAGCAGTTCCGTCGCCCGAGTCGAGCGCGAATGACGCGCGGGACGTGAGGGTCTGAAATCTTTCCTGAAAGTTTACGAGTTGACTTGCCCTACGCGTTCGCCATCTTGCTCTACAAAGATGTCCGAAAAAAATACATTTTCGTAGATTCTAGCGATTTTTTTGGAGGGGAGCGGACGGCTGTACACAGGCTAGCGAAACTGTGCAGAGAATATAAGGCTCCGCATCTCGAGGTGACTGTATAAATCCGCACGAGACTTGGGCGGCCTTGTTAACGAAACACCTCATTAGTGAAACACCACATTTGACTTTCAAATTATTCACGGATTGTTGCTTAGGCAACGCAAACCAAAAAGCCGCTGCAAACACAAATTGAAATAATATTTGCCGAGCTTTCAAAGCGAACAAGGTTTTGCTCTTCGATTTGAGACACACATCAAACTTCATAACTTCAATATGTCTGATATAGGATCAGAAGAATTCGAAGAAGAGGAAGGCATTAATCTTGGGGTAAGTGAAAAAATATAACCATTTTTTTGCGGGGCGATGTGAAAGCAAATTGGCACATGTCAATATCATCACAAATTTGCCAATTTCCAGGGGTTTTCGACGTTACATTGGTTTTCTCTCTCGCGGATTTCTGTCATCTTGGCACCGGATAAATTAAAGCGACGCAGTTCCAAACGCGCAAACTGTTTAAATTTCTGCCGTAAGCGTTTCGTTACCGAAGAAGCCGTCTTCAAATTGTAAATGTACTTGACAAATCGTTTGTTTGCTGAACCATAACAGCCTATTTCGGTCATCAAACAATTTGTCTCTTGCAATTTCTACTTTAATTTGCAAAAGAAAAGAAACTGTCCGGCCAAGTCTGTGACTAGCTCTGTACATATAGCTCATATACTTATTACATCAAGCTAAAAATCGATGATTTGACCGGCGAAAGTCGGCGATACATGCATTATGGACGCTCTAATGAAATTTTCACAGTAATTGGCATCACAGAAGGTCAACAAAAAGGCAATAACGGAAAGCAAATAATTAAGAAGTGCTGGGAACAATTTTGCCTTTTACATGTGACTTTGCCGAACTCCACTGTACAGAAGTAGTCATTTAAAGCCAACAGATTGAATCTCCTTCGTGTTTCTTCGTTTGCCAAAAATTGACATTTGCATTTTAGTTATACAATCTTTTGATGAATACACTGCCAACTCGAAAGCAAACAATTGGTGGCTTTCATCTGGCGTAATCAAAATTGTAAAATCTTTTCAGTAACTGTTAATCGTGCAAAGCCATTTCACATATTCTAGACATAAAAAAACAACATTAATCTCGGTTTAAAAACTTTCAGACAATGTGCTAAAAGCTGACATTACTCCGGCATTTCTCTCCAAACACGGGGCTTTCTTCTTAACCTATATATAACACCCGCAATCAATCGTGATCACTGTCGTTAACCACGGAAAAGAGGTCAGAAAACCGTGGGGTCTTAATCCCGGGGGGGGGGGGGGGTACTCCCTATAATGGCCTATACGGGGAGGCTCCGCCCGAAAGGGGTACCTTTTTCAGTCTTCAGGTATATAAAAGGGTAGGGATTTCACAAGTTTAGGTATATGAAAGGGTAGGAAAATCTTCGTTCGAGTTTTAAAAAGGGCCTTGAATTAAAACAGATCAAGCAGACGCAACTTATGACTGTTTCATTTTAATTTATTACGCGCTACGTGAAAAAATGACAAGAAGACTTCCTGTTTTAACGATTTACTCAGAAGGCGGGCCAGTGAGAGTGGTTACAAATTAAACTACAGTAGTTAGGTATATGAAAGGGGTGCCTTTTTCCAATAAAAGGTATACGAAAGGGGTGCCTTTTTTGAAAAAAATGGTATATAAAAGGGTAAGGGGTTGGACCTCGGGGCGGAGCCTCCCAGTATAAAACTTTTTTAAGTACCCCCCCCCCCCCCCCCCCCCGGGGTCTTAATAAGCGAAAAGTGTCAGAAAGTATCGAGGAATTTTGGATTTTTTTTTGCATATAAAATTGACGAATTCGGTATTTTGGTGGTAAGGGTGTGGGTTCTGATAATGGCAATATTAAAAATATTGTCTATGTTTATAGGAGGCAGCGTGGCCTAGTGGTTAGGGCGCTGAACTTGTAATCCAGAGGTCCGGGGTTCAAATCCTCCTCCCTGCCACTAGATGGATTTGTCTTCGGTGGTCCCGAATTCAACTCCTCCACGCTTTGTATATAGCCAACTGGTCAGCCTCCTGCCAGTTGGGATTTTTAACAAGTTTCTGTTTGATTTATAATATTTGTTTCACTATTTACAGTGTCCTCAATTAGTACAGCTGTGCTAAATACATTGACACTTAAATAAAGTGATTTATTTATTTATTTATTTATTTATTTATTGTCTGGGGAAGCTTGCCTACTAAGAGTATTTTTTAGGGGAGGGGGTTTAACAAGAACAGCTTTCAAATAAAAATTTCGTTTTGCTGTTTCCCTTCTGTAGGAGTATGAAGGCGAACGAAATGAAAACGAAGAACGACATGGTTACGGCAAAGCAACGCTACCCAACGGCGACACATACGAAGGTCAGTACGAACACGGTAAGCGGCACGGTAATGGAACATATCGCTTTAAAAACGGCTCCAAATACGTCGGCGAATACGCCAAAGGCAAGAAGCACGGCCAAGGCTCGTTTTGGTACCCGGATGGCTCACGCTACGAAGGTGGCTGGGTCGAAGATCGCAGAAATGGCCACGGAATTTACTACTACGTGAATGGGGACACTTACGAAGGGGACTGGTACGAGCATCAAAGGCACGGTCAAGGCGTGTACACGTACTCGGCGACTGGGACCAAGTACAAAGGATCATGGGTACACGGCAAGCGGGACGGCTCTGGGGAGTTGGTCCACTCCAACCACAGATACGTGGGCAACTTTGTGGATGATAACCTACAAGGCGGGGGCAAATATCGCTTTGATATCGGCTGTGAACAGCACGGGGAATACGTGTTGGAAGAGAGAATCCAGGAAGGAGATACTGAAGAGGATGAACAACTGACCGTCCTTACAGCCAGGTGGAAGTGTTCCAGTATTTCAGAAATCGAGCCTGCTATCATAGGATGACTTTGAAAAAAAACTTAACATTTTGTGTTTCTGTGACGTTTTTGTAAATACTATACTGCGTGCTAAACAGCTTTTGAAATTAGCCACGTACAAGTTAATGTATACTGTTCCAGGTCTCACATATTTATTTAAGAGTCGCAACGTTGAATTGAACGAGCGAATCTTCAAGCGAGTGCATGATTAAAATTTTCCACAACTACTTTCTGATGCGATTGGTTTTATTTGGTGTGTTTGTTTTGTTTTATATTGTTTTTGTCCGTGTGAGATGTGTGAAACTGAGCATTTTTCATAACCTCGCTCTCCACCGTCATATCAAATAGGCCATTTCCGAGTTACCTTTCGCCTCTGTGTCAAACACAGGCAGCCCAAGCTCACGTTTCGAGCGGTTGGTAGGTATAAATTGGTGTTGCGTAACACTAGACCGTTGAGAATATTATAAGGCTTTGTATGGGATTTGGGCCGATTTTGGCCGCATTTATGCTTAAAATACAGTAAATATACAAAATAAACTTACTTTTGCCATTTGCTGTGTCCTTTTGCCTGTTTTGCGTCTTGAAGTGGTGTTTTAGTCGATTTTTCTCTTCCCTGTTCCTTCCTTCCTAAGACGGAGTCAAGGCGAAACACTGCCATGGCGATCGATCCGCGATCGAGCGGCGATTTCTAGCCCGAAAATCGGTCCCAACGGCGTCTTTTCCTTTCTCACGTAAAGTTCGTTAGCTCTCCTCCTCCCACGAATCCACAGCTTTGGAAAATCTCAATGCATACCCTTTGAAATAAACCGATTTTCACGACTAATCCATAGGTTTCGGAGGTCTGCAATTCCTGTGTAATTCGAAGTTGACACGACCGTTTCAAACTAGGCTTAGCGGCCTGGCCTGGTGTCAAATCCACATACGTCCACGGGAGGGAAGGTAAAAATTACTTAGAAATTGCGACTAAGTAATTTAAAATTACTTAGAAATTGCGACTAAGTAATTTTTACCTTCCCTCCCGTGGACGTATGTGGATTTGACACCAGGCCAGGCCGCTAAGCCTAGTTTGAAACGGTCGTGTCAACTTCGAATTACACAGGAATTGCAGACCTCCGAAACCTATGGATTAGTCGTGAAAATCGGTTTATTTCGAAGGGTATGCATTGAGATTTTCCAAAGCTGTGGATTCGTGGGAGGAGGAGAGCTAACGACCTTTACGTGAGAAAGGAAAAGACGCCGTTGGGACCGATTTTCGGGCTAAAAATCGCCGCTCGATCGCGGATCGATCGCCATGGCAGTGTTTCGCCTTGACTCCGTCTTAGGAAGGAAGGAACAGGGAAGAGAAAAATCGACTAAAACACCACTTCAAGACGCAAAACAGGCAAAAGGACACAGCAAATGGCAAAAGTAAGTTTATTTTGTATATTTACTGTATTTTAAGCATAAATACGGCCAAAATCGACCCAAATCCCATACAAAGCCTTATAATATTCTCAACGGTCTAGTGTTACGCAACACCAATTTATACCTACCAACCGCTCGAAACGTGAGTTTGGGCTGCCTGTGTGTCAAAACGAGTCTTCGTGCAAAACCATTCATATGAAAATGAGTTTCACCTGCACGTCCATTTTCATGCAAATCAAACTCACATACATTTCACTGGTTTTGCACGAGGACTCGTTTTGAAAATGAGGCAAAAGGCAACTCGGAAATGGCCTATAAATAGTTTTGTCCGGGCTTTTTTTGCACCAGTGTGGATGCTGTCTTGAACATTTGAAAGAACAACATTTATTCGTTTATCCCCCAAAATTGAACTTAAAGTAAGTCAGCAAATTCTACTAAGAAGTTAAAAATTCGCTGAAGAGTTTATTTCTTAATGGATTCAGATAACTTAAAATTATTGTCTAAATTATTCCACAACGAGACTGTTGGGTATAAAAAGGTCCTTTGTCCTGTAGCGCTCTTTTGAACAAGGTACGTTCAGAAGGTGAGAATTTCTAGGCACATGACGACTTACCTCTCCTCGCTACAAGAAAAACGAGGAAAGCTTAGGGGAGTTAGAGTCATGCATTTGAATACAAGTACGGCAGCAGTGATCTGACTGGAAGCCAGCGTGAATCTTTTTTTTTTTTGCAATATTATATGTATTTATGTTCATGCAAATAAGGCTCGTCATCGTTATACCTTACACAAGCATCGCAATTATTATCTCCGCTTGTTTATATATAGCTCGGATCACCTTACACTTTCTTTGATTTTTCCAGGTACAACTTACAAGTATGCGATTCCAGTTTTTCGCGAAGAGCCGAGCAGCCGCGAGAAGAAATGGGGATCACCTCGCAAAATTGACAAAAATTAGGTACCAAGCCATGCGCAATACTCGAAACGAGCTACAACGAGCGGCTCTCGTGAATTTCTGAATTTCCTCCCGTCTCAATTTCAATTGGGTGTAAACGACAACAAACAGGGGTACTTGAAAGACCAGTCGTGAACTATTTAGATACTACTTGACTGCTTGTCACGAATGCCCTAGCCTTGTCCATACTTGGGCCATTTTTGCCTCGGCTCGATCGAATTCGTACAACGTCTTTATAATGGTTCCCTGCGCGCGGGCAGACGTCTGTCTCTCCGTCGTGAAAAGGAGACTCCTGCGCGCTGGTTATATAGCGCTCGGAGAATTTAAATTGCTTCCTTGGTGATAAGCTGTTAAATTCTGCTGACCTCCATACCTTGCTTTGTACCAATATTTCGAGGAAAAAGTAGATTTTGATCGACTTGAGGAAAGAAGGGTTTATATTAATTTTATCGATCTGTCTACATCAAGTGACCAACACCGAGTAGTTTGATACAATATCGATCCACTGTCAATCAGGCAGGTGACTTGTCTTGATATAGTACTAAATTCTCCAAACTAATATTATAAGGAGGGCATGGTTCAGTAAGGAGAATTCAGGAACAAAGGTAGAATGGTCGATGAAACAGATCTCGTTTATCAACAGACGAAGGCGCGAATATTGTCAATCGATTTACCTGAACACCCAATACTGTTACATTACGTGTATTAAACGCAGGTAATTCCTCAAATTCTAATTCTGCAAATTCCGAAAAATCGCTTATTTATAAAGACCTCTAACAACTTGCTAATTATTAAAAAAAAAGATTCTTTGAAGTTTTGGTTGTGATTTTTCAAGGCTCTAAAAATGGAAGAAATGCCGTTTCTTCTTCCGGCGAGAATATTGTATAATAAAATTCGCTAAATTTAGCAGCCGCTAAAAATATAACTTTCAGGCCACAGAACGAGGGCTAATTTTTAGGTGTTAAAATTTATTCGTCGCAATTATCATATATCGTGATTAAACAATAGCACACTCACATTAATTATTTTTTATTACCAAATATATTGATTAGGATTTTGTTTTTCTTTCAAAGATGACTTCTTGCATGTTTAGTTAATACGATTTCAGGTCAGTGCTGTTTAATTTAATCCAGTTATCGGTTTCACAGCACGCCTGAGTTGAAACACGCAACTTCTGTAGTTGCGTAAAAATAGATTTTTAATTTCACCTAACAGCTCTCCAATGGCATCCGAGAGGGTTAAATTAGCAAGAGTTAACGGGATATTGGAGCGGACGCAAGTTTGCGTGAAATAACTTTGTGAAGCACGCACTTTACAAATATTCGCATGTCGTACAATATCAGATTTTTTATGAGTGTGATATCCAAATCACGAAATCCACATGTGATTCTCCGGAAGCGAGAAAAATTGCCCCTTAAATTCAAAAAGCCAAATATTTACCGGAGATTTTAAATAAAGAATAGTTACCTTGCTGTATTTACATACTTTTTGGTAATCCGACTCATTAATTATTTATATTGGTGCTCATTGTTTGGCCCATAAACAAAATGAGTAGCATTTGACAGATTGGGGGCCTCAGGACAAGTGATATACTCGGCCGGTGAAAGTAAACGGGAAGATGAGGTAGTTAAGCGTCTTGATCGCTTTTATGCCTGAATTTTTTCTTGTGGACAAATGGGAAATACTCAAGGGAGAAGCCCTGAAGGTAAGAGAAGTGTTAGATTTCTGGCTTATGTCGAAAAAAAGGGCAAACACTTACTTCAAATTCAAGTGTGACACTGGGAGTTGTGAAGGGCAGTTTTGCATGACAATGACAGTCCTGTGAAATTTGCGAAACAGCTTAGGAATATTTTATATTTTTTTTGTTCCGCAAGCGCAGTTTTCGGCAATTATTTCGACAATAAAGCCTTGATTTAATGTGTTACTATTATTTAAAGGCATTTCCAAGCAGTTCATTTTGCATTCTTGCCACTAAAGTTCGAGTAACGGCCTTTTGTTGTGGAATACCGCTTACGGCGTCACATTGAAATTCTGGCTGTAATCGCTCGGTTTCATCTACGTGTTCTACGATTTGAGGTTGTCATAAGTCAACTTAAGGCCGTACTGTTTGTGTGTCTGCGAGATAAAACCATATGTACATAGCATGTTAGCTTTTCCAAACACATAAAGCCATACACGATGTGTTTGTTTGAACAACATGGAGGCCTTACTGTTTCTCTATGCAAAGAAGATTTTTGATCGAGCATTCGCCGCATTCCTTTCCCTCTGAGGGTTTTGTTGCGTATTATCTCGAGACTAAACTTCAATAATTGCTTTGAAATGGAACTTTTTTGCCTCCAAGCGGAAATTCCGCCATTTCTCGCTCATAACATCTCATTACTCTTGTCGTTGAGAGATCTTTGCTTTTCGCATCTTTGCGAATTAGACCGCACTTTAATATCGTCAATATTTTGCTAGCGTTTATGGCCCTTTCAATTTATTTACCTAAGCAATGCATATGAGAAATTTATCAAGCAATTTTAGTTTCATTTCCTCAATTTTCTACCCGCGAAAGGTAATGTTTTTCGTGAAAAGATATTATCTCGATCGCTTTGCTAGTTGCTTTCATTAAGCGGTGGTTCTTTATTTTCAGAGTATATAACACAAAGTAGGGTGATTCCATTCGCTAAATTCCCCCTAGAATGCAAACTTATGCACAGAGTCGGCCTGAAGCTCGGATGACTTTAATTGAATCTTAAGCCATTTGCACATTTTTAACTGTCTGTCTTATACACAACATTGGTGGGCATGTTTCACGGAGTCTAAGCGTAATCGTTGTTAATCCTTTTCTTGTTGCACACTGTGAAAATCCTGCCAGTTCAAGATCTTATTTCAAAGCATTTTCCTAGGAAAAGATAATGGCGTTTCCTTAAATATTTAATCTTGTTTCTTTATGATTTCTTCCGATTAAATGTCGGGAAATTCGACTCGCTATTTAATTATTCAAATGTAAATTTCGTCTCGTTTAGTTTCTGAAGAGAGTGTGAAATTGGATATGGCTGTTTATATTGACAACAACATTGTTGGTATGAGTAGATTCCCATGTTCAATATAGGTTTTTCAAATTTTATATGATGCCAGAAAAATAGAATCGTATCTTTTATCCTCCTTTTTGTTGTAGAGGTCTTGGTGTTCCAGCAGACCCGATCTTCTTTGAAATAGGATATTACTTAGTAAATCGAATGCGAAATTTTTTTCCTGTATTAAAATTCAATTAGACCTTAATTAAATTAGTCATTTTTCATATCAATGCCCTGTATCTGTCAGAAAAAAAAGAAATACACGTAAAAAGAAAGAAAAAGAAATACATGTATTCGACATGATCCCACATTTGTCTTAAAATATGAAAATGAAAAATGTCAGTATCAGAATTTTTAGTTACATAACTGTGGTTGAAGCTGTTCAAGCGACTTTGACATTTGAAAGCTTTTTTGGCACAAAGATCGCCCACCCCACATAATTTCTAGGTTTTTAACTTACTCCACTGTGATCTGCTATGGCCAGTTATATATATATTTTTATTTAAGTTCATCATTTTCACTGGGTTGTTATCAATTATGTTTTATAATTATAATTTTTAAGGAGAATGGAAGGTATTTTATTAGCTCAAGTTCATACTTGGAACCCTGACATTGTGCCCAGACACGTAAATGCTTTACCATTGACAAATGCATTTATCAATTAAATCAGCCTGGTACATGCAATACCGGAACACTTTCCTAAACTACACTAAACATGTATCTTCCATGTGCATTATTTAGATTTATGGTATACATTTTTGTATCATTCCATAGATACAAGAGTTACCAGCATGTGTTGCACAATATGTTATGTTAAGTATGTTTCTACAAACTGCAGAAATATTAGATCATACTGTTACAGTCAGATACAAATCTCAAGCACGATTCCTACATGTTACATGACTTTCTTAAAAAGCTGTTTGGCCCCATTTGTGTAAAAATAACCAACTTTTGATTGGTTCAAAAGTAAAACAAGTTTTCCTGTTTGTGTGACAATTTTATTTTGTGCTATTTATCAGACTTCTGTTTATTTTGCAAATTATCTTGAAAACAGGGGTTTCAATAAAATTCAAAGTAGCTATGTAGGCAGATGGTTTGAGTAGAGTAACCGACTGTTTGAAAAAATCTTTCTTAAATTACTTCATTAAAAATATTTAGGGTGAAAAGTAGCTGACTTCTCCTTCTCTGAGTGATTAGAGTGAAGTAGCCATTGCTTTTCATCGGCTGTCAGTGGTTATTGAAAGCGCTATTACTGAAAAAATAATTTTAGCACCTGAATTGTGGTGCAAACAAATACAAACATGCACTGTAAGTTAATAAAAAAATATGAACCACATGCAGTTTTATCATGTCAAACTCTATAGGAACCAAGGATGGGTGATAATATAACACTAAGCTTCATTCTTTGACAGGCAGGAAGTGCTAATAAGCTTTCCCTACATTTTTCAGAGAATTATCGGTATACATTTAATAAAAGTGACCCCCTTGACAATGAAACACCAAAGACAAGTGCATATTTTTTTTGCTACCCTGCATGTCCCACTTGAAGTCTTAACAAAACATTTATGAGTTTGAAATCATGAGACAATCAACTCTATGGGGGAGCAAATGCTTCTCAACTTTTATTAAATGTATTGTTACAATTTGCTAATCTTATTATCACTGGGTTCCTCTTTTCAATGGCTTTACAATGACTAATAAAAAACTTTGACATAATGAACCTTTATTAGTTTTGCTCTGACAGCTGACAACTCTATGACAAAGCTATGTAGTATATGCCTTACAACTTATTGATTTATGAAAAAATGGAAACAATTTATTGTGCACACACCTCTACAATAGAAAGCAAATGATTTTTTTTTTTGCATTTTTTCACAGCTTCTCTGTGACCTTTTTGAGAACTAGGTTTAAGAGCACTTGCCGCCTGTCTATATGTATTGAGATCTTCAATTTCTGACACTGATCTTGTTCTGGACAGCAAGATTTCGCACAATATCTATTGACATGAAATTAACTTTATATAAACTTGTCACCTCTTATCATCGGATTATTCATTCATCACATTAGAAGAGTTTCAAATTACAGAGTTTTCATGTACAAGATGATGCTTTCAAAAGCTGAAGAGAGAGAAAACATCACACAATAGATTATTTGCAATGATAGTGTAGTTAATTATTATCTATTGTTATAGTGTAGATGCTGTAGCCAACATTAAGAGTCACAAAGGGGTTCAGGGCATTAGAAATACAGTGATACACATACAAAGACAGACAAATGGGGCTCTAGCCCCCCCCACCCCCCCCCCCCCCTCCCTCACCTCTCCAGCTCTCCGGGATTCTTTACATACCAAGTTAATTCCCAAAATGAAATTCTTACAACTAAAACTAGAAGAAATGAATAATAATCACTCTTGAGATTGCAAATAGTCTACGGTATGCACACTTGTGAAATAATGCTCATAATACAATTTCCCTGCTTTGTTTCAGATAAAGACAAAAAAAGAAAGGGAAAATCCCCTAAAGGTTATCCCAGAAAGGAATTTTCTCCCACACCAGTGCGGAGTGCCAACACAAGTCTTAACGGCCCAGTCGCAGTGAACAGCAACCATAGGGAAAGTTCAATTCATTTGCCTTTGAAAGAATATGAAGTTCCAGATTTCTTGAAAGATACTCAGCCGCAGCGCCATCATGAAAATGGTACATCTCCAGTGGTGAGGCGGAATCTTAAGGACCCAGATTTCTCTTCAAGAGGGCAAGGGTTAATGATACCCAGAGAGGAACTTGCTGTGCCTGAATTTCTAAGACATAGTGAAGCTAGAAATGAAAACGAGCAATTCCAACATGGTGGAAACCCTACAGTGGTGAACCACAAGCCTGGAGGTGCCCAGGCAAATGTAAGAATGGAAAACAGAGGCAGGGCAGAAAGACAGAGGCCATCCAATAGCGCTGCAAAAATTGAGAGTAATGGTATAAAAGACTACAGCAAAATGAATGGAGAACAGCAAGTTCATGACCACTCCAGGAAAGCCATTGCACTTTATAAACAAGACCAGGATTCAAGAGCAGCACATAAGCAACAGCAAAATGGCCAAACTGGTGAATTTCAAAAGAAGCTTAGTCGGGCCTCAACTGACTCACCAGAGAAAATTGTTCAACCAGGAACAAACATGAAAGGAAAGCTATCCTCAAAAACAAGCTCCGACACTGACAGTGATTTCAAGGCTCGCAGCAGAATAGCATTTGTAGAAACAGAAAGAAGAGAGGAGACAGGAGCTAACATTGATGATCTTTCTTTGAAAAGAAAATACAAAAAGGGAGGAAATAAGAGCAAAAACAGAGCACAAAATGGTGGAAAGGACATGGATTTAGCACAGAGACCGGGACCACATGTCAGAGTGCAGATAGATCCTGGCGGGCGACGCAAATCAAATAACTGGCCGACAGACACTGATAGTGTCCAAAGTACGTCATCACAGTCATTCACTGAACCTATTTCCACTATGTCTTCTGACAAGGATAAATTTAGTGTTTCTGTCAGGGATCATAGAAACCTGAAAGGTGTTAATTTTAAGTCCAATGGGCTCCTTTCTTCCTCAGCAAAATTACCTGCAGCAGCGAATGGTCATGCTGAAGATGATGTTGATTCACCGCCCTCTACACAGAGAAATGGTATACTTAATACTAGCCTTGGTTACAATGAAAGTTCACCAGAGGAAGACGCACGCAAAGTTAAGAGGAAAGACTCTTTGCAAGCTCATTTACGCAACAGGATTACGAAATTGGAAAAAGTTAAACCACCTCCACCAAGGGCAAGATATGACAGTGACTCAACAACCATCAGTGATCACAGTGCATTCGAAGATATATTTCCACATTACCCACGACGAAAGTCAACTTCTGGAATTCACTCTTTGAATGATCTACCTGAGGATATTTTGATTCTTATTCTTTCATATCTATCTACACAAGACCTTTGCAAGGCGTCAGGTGTCTGTCAAAAATGGCAGACTCTCTGTTGGGACCCAGTACTTTGGTCGAACATTCAAATTTCCAATTACCAAGGCAGTGACATAAATAAAGTTTTACGGAACCTCTTGGCAAAGCTTGCCATGGACACTCAAGGTTATTGCATCACTGTACACTCAATCAAATTAAATGGTTGCGAACTACTGTCTGACAAAGGCTTGGGTTTTGTTGCACGGTTTTGCATAGACTTGGAGGAGCTCGATGTCTCCGGTTGTTGTTGTATCACCAGCAAGGGTCTTCATGACATTTTACTCAATTGTCACACCCTCACTCATCTTGACACCAACGGATGTACCTGTGTGAACAGCATATCTGCCCCAGTAGCCAATGGGTTTGGCTTGGGACACCATGGATCGTTTCTTCAGTTGCGATACTTGGATCTGAGTGATTGTGTGGCTTTTGATGACTTGGGGATGAGAGTCGTGGGTCTGAGCTGTGGTCTTCTTGAGAATTTATATCTTCGCAGGTGCAATCGCGTCACGGATGTTGGCGTTAAACATATTGCGCAGCATTGTGTTCACCTAAAGGAGCTCAGCGTTAGTGACTGTTATAAAGTGAGAGATTTTAGTTTGAAGGAGATTGCCAAGAATTGCGCAGGGCTGAAGTATCTGAGTGCAGCAAAATGTCCTGTAACAGATACTGCAATGAAGTACATTGGAAAACATTGTGTAAAATTAAAGTACTTAAATATCAGAGGATGTGAAGCTGTGTCAGATGTCGGCATAACTCACATTGTTCAGAACTGCTTAAAACTGAGATCTCTTGATGCAGGAAAGTGTGATATCACAGACAGTGGTCTTCATATTATTGGCATCCACTGTCCTCAGCTGAAAAAGCTCAGTATAAGAGGATGTGAACGTGTGACAGACACTGGAGTCAAAACCATTGCAGCACAGTGTTGCAGTGTGCAGTACTTGAACTTGCAGGAATGTAACCTCAGTTATGAAGTCTTCATGTACATCAGAGAGCACTGCAAGAACTGTGTTATTGAGCACACATGCCCTGCTTTTTTCTAACCTGGCTGTCCAAAGTTGATGTTTCACTCCTGTGTTGTCTCTTACAGTCAACTCTCTGTTAACAGACACCTCTATAAGATGGACACTTCTATAACATGGACACCTGGTATTGGTCTCATCCCTGCCATTTTTCAGTCCTTTTTCTCTAACTAAACTCCATAAGATGGGCACCTCTCCAAGACTGACAGTTGGAGCTGGTTCCGACAGTGTCTGTTTTAGAGAGAGTTGACTATACACCTGTATACCAGTGGTACATGCACCAATAGTTACCTATACAGTTTACATGCATAGTGAGTACTATGGTTTATAATGATATATGAAGTAAGTAAAAACTCGTTGAGTTGAATTTGGTGTCATACAACTAGCATTTTATAAGTACAATCCATGGCACCCACAGGTTTATTTTATAATTTTTGGAGATCTGGGAGAAATCACAGTTTGTCCAAATGACTGTTGAGGTTTTGATTGAAATATTTTTAAGCAGGAATGATTATAATGTTTATATCTTACATGGAACTGAAACAGTCAGGCTATCTTGGATTACAATAATATTATCTAGACTATGAACATTCCGTCTTTTTTATGTGTACATGTAGTTGGTCTTTTTTGCACATTTTTTTTTACTTCACGTTTGATGGACTGAGAAAAAGAGGGCCTGGTTGTAGCCTATAATAATATATTTTTAAGTGTGTAATTCAAAGGGCTGTGTAGCTATAGACCTTTGTAAACATTACATGTGCATGCCTACGATGGCGTACAACACAATAGACAGTTATCTAATAATGCTGGTTATAAGTCCCCCTCCCTCTGCCTGGTTTTACAAAATGTACATGTTGGCCCATCTTTCTGCTCCCCTTTCATCTTTTCCATATCATCTTGCTAAAATCCTTGCAGAATGTTGTACTTCAAAAAGAAATCTTCTTAGTTCAGTGCCCTCAGGTGGGGGATAGGGCCGGAAAAAAGAAATAGACAATGAATAAGTTTGCAAGGAGAGCACTTTCCAAGGTGTTTCATCAAAGTGGCTTTCGTGCAATATATTGCTCATCTCAGTCATTAAAGTTGTTTCTGTATCTTTTCTGTCAGATACATGTATGCCCCCCCTCCCCCCCTCCCCTCGCCGCTTCCCCTACCATGATATAAGGTTCCACATTTGAAAGCCCATCCAGACTTCCTTATAACGTTGTGTAGGGCTTGAGCCCAGGAGGGACTCCGGCATATGAAACAGACAGGAATGCTTGTTGGAAACTTTGAATTAAACACCTACAGGAAACCAATCAAGGAGTGGCTCAAGCTTTTCTAGTTCAGAGCTTATAGCCAGCATAATTTTAACAGTGTTCGTCTTTAACTTTTCAATGTTGGCAAAACTAAATATACATGTACTTACTTAATCCTCTTCATTCCTAAGTGGAACATAGGTCCTCAACTAGCGCACGCCACCTAACCATATTTTGTGCAGTGCCTTTTGCCTCATTCCACGTAACATGCTTCACCGCCAACTCTGCCATTCTCGTGCGTCTGAACATATTCTCTTCTCCCTTAAAAATATAATAAATGTGTCTTGCTATGTGAGATTATGCTAAAAAAATCAGCACAAATGATCTGTTGTTGGTTGATTGGATAAACAGTACGAGTGCATCTGCCTTTTAATTTGAAATAATTACCAGTATGTATAGTTTGCTTTTTGTTGCAAAATAGATTATATATCTTGTGAATATTTAAAAATAGTAATAATTATTGTATTTAGTTTATCCTGTACATTATTCCGAGGCCCATGAATTCAGCGCATTTGTGGGTCTTTAGGAACGAGACGTGACTGCAAAAAGTGCTGATCAATGCATGTACAATTTGACAGATTTTTTGCTGATGTTGTGTCAGGAGTTGGTTAATAATACGTTCCCAGTGCAAAAGACATGTTAATTTTGTCAAGAGTGTTCTGGGAGAATTATTGTTATTGATGAATCCTATTGTTATTAGGAAAAACAAAAAAAGTAAAGTTACATTATTTGAAATATTGCATTGTGAGGTGTGATTCAATAATATTTAATCTTTAATATTAAGTTAGAACTTTACACTTAACTTTAGAGACTCAAGAAGTATGACCCAATCCTGTAGTCTCATCCACATCTCCTCACAACTCCCAGTTTAGTTTATAACAAATTTATTTCTACCAAAGTGAAAAAGTTGTTTACATGCATTGCAAGTGAATAATTTTGAACACTTCCACAATGTTCCAAGCAATGCAGGGATTGTACTTTGACTCCAGATGTGGCCACTATTGACCCAAGACCCTGTACTCTCCTCCAGCCCTTTTCCTAAGTAGGGGTGGGTGAAGCTGGGAACAGGCTTCTTAATGAGGTATAGGGGGTAAAGTAAACTGGTGCGTGCTCAGCTTGCTGTAGACACTTCATTGAGAGCTCTTTGTTTATGTGGCCTTTCCTTGGCATTTGTATCAAAGCTTTAATCTGCCATTAGCTTATGCCCTGTTAAAGGCAACTCTTCGCTGGACTTGCAGAGTACAACAGGATAATAATTTTAAGCCTCCCCCAACACCTCACCCCCCCCCCCCCCCCCACCCCTCTCACTCTCCTCTCAGTTGTAACCGAAGTCCCACGCTGCATTTTATAACATGTTCCTTCTTATTTCTCTTCTCTACCACTAAAACAAGCTATTCATGGTTTCTGAATTCTTAACAGTGATGCTTTTGTAAGCTTTCAAGCCCCTCGGGACCGCTTTTTACACGGAGAACGTCTTCCAACAACCTGGGAATGCAAATGCAGGGGAAATGGGGTGTGTCTATATTTTAGAGATGCCGCCCAAACTTTGGATTTTTATGTTAGTTTGGATTGCGCTATACTCTAAACATGAATTACCACACTGCAAACCCTGCATTTACCTTTTTAGTGAATCTCCTGGAAGCATTATGGAAAATAGAGCCTTTCGTCGAACCTTTGGTAAATTTTGCGTGACCACCAGGTGACCACTGAACGGCTCGAGTTTTCTCGGCCAGCGGTGGCTTATCGGGGTTGCAACGCATGACGGGATTTCCCGCGCTTGCATGAAATAAGCATTCATTCCAAGCCCGGGAAAGCGCCATGTGAAACAGCTGAATATTGCTTTGTTTTAGCCTTGATCTTTCGCTTCTTTCCTCCTTTCTCGCTCAGTCGTTTCCTTTCGTCGACACAAATGATTGATCTTTAACAGAAAGTTCTATCAGGAGAGATTTCAGCGCGATCTTCTCGCAAAGAACCGGCCACGCATTATGTCTTCAAACCGCCGAGCGTCGTTTCCTGTAAATGCTCTACGTCGGAGCCCTCGAAGAAGAACCAAGACTCCATCGGTGAATGAGCTATCGAAAAAATGCAGTAAGTAGCATAAAACCACTTCGTTCTTGGATCGATTGGTGTTAGTTTTAACTACATTTCGGCTTTCTGTGCTTGTAGACGCGAAAGAGGCATTTGTTGTGCATTTCTATTGTTCTGTAATTGTTCTGTCGTTTGCGAGTGCGACATGAGTTTGTTGTCACAAAACGTTTGGAATCTTTGTTTGATTTTATGTTGTATCATACAGCAAGGCTTAAATTTTTATATGTACCTGCATATAGCTCATGCATGTAGACGACAGATCGGCATTTATATCAGAGGCTTATTTGATGCAAAATTGTATATAAAGATCGTATAAAATCAGAAACCCTTATGAGTTTCTGATAAAATTGTGTTGTGTCAGCCAATCAGCCGTTGATTGAGTTTTCAATTCTTAAAAGTTTTTGCGTGTGCTTGCACAAGGAAGACTTGTTTCCAAATTATGTTGATCATTGGTATGCATGCATAAAGGCTGAAATCATTTCTTGTGAAAGTGACGTAAAGTTCATGAAGCCAATGTGCTGAATAAGTCTTCTTTATTTTCAGTTTTCAGATGAACTCAATCACTCTGATTTTTTATCTGGACTGAACATATTTTCGGCTTTACTGCATGACATCCTGGCCATTTTGTTTCAGAAATGGCTCATTCATATTTTTGCAAATGGATCTCATAGCACCTAGTCAATAGCAACTTACAACAAGTATACCCGGGGTGTGCGACAAATGCAGTCTGGCACTCCGGTTTGCCTGAGTAGTGTTCCTGCTGGCCTGATTAGCACTCTGGATAGCCTGAATAACACTTCGGTTAGCCTGAATAGTGCTCTGGTTAGGCTGAATAACACTCCGGTTAGCCTGAATAGCACTCTGGTTAGCCTGAATTGAACTCTGATTAGCCTGTTAATGTTTAGCTCTCAATAATATTGTAATGGTACCAAGACAGTTATAGTTAAACTAAGAAGCCTGCTGGTCTTCAGTCTGTATTTCCCATACACCAGTTTACCTGGGTCTGATTGCTTTCATTTTATCCTAATGCCCCACAAATGAGCAAAAACCAGCGATTGAGCTCAGCAGTAGCATAAGAATAGACCTGTATCTTCAAATGTGAAATAGACAAAAAATGATTTATCTTCTTCATTTTTTAAGAAGAAAGCCCCAGAGGGAAGAGAAGACTTGAATTCCTGCAGGAGAAACCATTAAAGGGCCGGACATTTTACTTGGATCTTCAAGGCTATAGAAGAACCAGCAGCTTACAAGCCAGAATAAAAGAATTAGGAGGGGTAAGATAAGCACTGAATGATAACAAACTTTTGTGTCTTTGCTAGAGTAACAGTTAAACTCGAGCCAAACTCACCTTCATGTACGATGCTCATGAACATGATTACCAGCAAAACTAGACCCAGTCCTTTCAATAAGACCCGGCACCCAGTGGGGCTCCAGGGGGTAGTTTTAGGCGGATCACCAGCTAAAAATCATATAGCTCCCTATATCAGTAAAACGCTACCTCTCTGGAACCTCTATTTCCATTTGCCCACTGTAAACACTACCTCTGTTGTTATTCAGAGCCACGGGCATTGTTATGAACTGTTTTGTATTGTTTTAGGAACCAATAAAGTACCTCGTTCTGAGAGGTAGTGGGTGACCCCCCTTTATACGGAGTATTTACAGCTTCTAATACCACTCTCTGATGGGTGCCAGACAATGGCAGCAACCTACTTAAAATCTTATTGATGGAATTCCACAATGGTGAAATCCCATTTCTTGAAACTGCAAGGGAAATGAAAATTGGTTTGAGGAAATTTAATCAGAGTAAAATTACATTGTTCAACTGAGTAATTTTTAGGTAGATTGATTTCGAGATTTTTTAAGAGTTTGGGAAATCAGGATTCAACAATATTATTTTTATTTTATGAAAATTTATTTTGACATGTCTGAATTCCCTTTTTTATTTTTGGAACAGGCTATAGAAGAATTCTTAAGCAAGGACATCAGTTTTGTTGTCACAAACAGGAAAGATGTTGATACGCGTTGTTCGCCGAGGAGTAATTCCACCCCAAGCCCCATCCTGTCAGTTCCAAGTCCATTTCCTGGAAATACAAAAAGGTAGAAAATTTAACATGACCTCTTAAAATTAAAAAAATGGGCCTGAAGTCATCCCTTTCTAAGGCCTGTTCCAAACGTCGCGCTATTGCCGTGCCGAACTAAATTAAAGTATTAAATTCGACTTAGGCGCGGCGATAGCACGACGTTTGAAACCATTCAGTTCGGCAGGCTGAATTAAGTTCGGCACGACTATTTAGCACGGCAGAGCTTGCCGTGCCGCACGGCAGTAGCGCGACTTGGTTCCAAACGGCGTGCTATTGTTGTGCCGAACTAAATTCATAAATTACCTCAATGTATTTTAAGCTATTTTGCAGCTTGCAGTTTGTTTTGTTGTTACTGATATAATTTGAATTTGGCGCGACTGCATTAAATTCGACGTTTGAAACCATTGCCGTGCTATCGTCATGCCACTGCCAGGCCAAATTCATTTGAGTTCGGCACGGCAGTAGCACGACGTTTAGAACAGGCCTAAGAGCTGTAAAAGAGAGCCTGGTCTGGTCTTAGCATTGGTTATTAAGTAAAAATCTGTCTGTTTGTCTGTCACTGAAATCATCCTTCTGAGATTGCAGCTCTTTAAATTCAACTTTCTAATTATGGCTCGTTGCATTTATAAACACCATAACCTATTTGTTTTCTTTATCAGGTCGCAGGGATTGCGCAGTGGTGAGAGTTTTCGCCTCCCGCCAATGTGGCCTGGGTTCATTCTCATCCCCAGGGCCCACAATCCTTCTGGTCTGTGCCAGGGATCGAGACCTCTGGCCGCTCCTAATTTCTGAGTATGTGCAGAGTACTCGTTCTGTAGTTTTCAGCCAATCAGATTTGTTTGATTTGACAATGAGTCTGTGAATTGCGGACTTCCATGTTGGAGGTGGCCAGAGGTCTCAATCCCTGGCACAGACCAGAAGGATCATGGGTCCTGGGGAGGAGAATGGCCTGGGTTCAATTCCCAGACCTGGTGTCATTATGTGTGTTGAGTTTGTTGTTGGTTTTCATCCTTGCTCCGAGGGTTTTTCTCTGTGTTCTCCAGTTTTCCTCCCCCCACAAAAAACCACACTGCTTAATTCCAATTTGATCAGGGAACAATGGATGAAGAGCCACTTTGGGAGATGCCACTGCAAATATATATTTTTATTATTTTATTATTAATTTTATATCTTCCCTCATAATCGTGCTAGTTCATCAGCAAAAGGCTCTGCTGTGCCATCTCCATTGAGTGCCGACTCATGTGGTGCTGAGCAAACAGGACCAGCTGTTCCCAAGCATGACATGCGTGGTAAAGCGCTCGCAGCACAAGCAGCTATTACCTACAAATATGGAAGCAGCAACATCATGGCTAATGCAAGAAACTGGGGTGTACAAATTGTGCCGCTGGAAAAGATGATAGAAAAGTTGGAAAAGTATGGAAGTGTTGAAAAGAAACCAACATCCAAACCATTAGTTTCTGGACGAGTGGCAAAACAGGGTGTCAAGCCCAAAGTTCGAAAACTCTATGCCCCATTCATCAAGGTGGAGGATCGCAGTCGCGCTTACAAGCCTTTGGTTCATGAGCTGAAGGAGTGGCCAAAGATTTATTTTGATGGTCCACTGGGAGGTTGCCCATTTGACTCGCCAAAGAAAGACTCAGAAAATGAACAGCAGGAGCACGTCGCAAGAACTAAAAGGTAAAAACAATAGAGAGATGAACTATTTTTATAACTCTTTTGGTCCCAAATATGTATTTTTTTTGTATGCAACTTTATTTGCCCATCATTTGTAACAACATCTCATTTTATACAATGAGTTGCAGGAGATCTTAGCAAGCTCAATAGATCTTTTCAAAGAAGATCCCCACTCTTAGTTTGCTACTAATTACAGTTATAATCAGTGGTGCTTTTAAAAGTTTTCGTTTTGTCCTAGAATATTACAGATTAATTTATTTCTAATGTAGATGTAAATGATGCTGTATATAAATCTTAATTAAGTTTTTATAAATCTTGATCATGTTAAATGTACTTTTGCGATGCTGTTTTTCCTGTTAATTACTCAGTTATGTGGTGAGTATATCATGCTGTTCAAGGTTTTCTTTGAAAAAAGGCTATTGTCAGTGACATTACATTACATTTTATTTCACTTCATGTATTATATTATTCACTGAAAAACCTTTAAAGGAGGGTACAATAAAATCTTATCTTATCTTATGACCACCAAAAAAAATACAATTCTCAAATGTTTTGTTCTTTACAGGAAAGCAGCGCAGGAGGACAAGAACAAAAAGAAGGGATTTTGCGAGTGCTGTTGTATTCATTATGAGGACCTAGACATGGTAAGGATGCAACATCTTTTAGCATGGTTATGAATAGTTTAGTTCATCATTGTCCCACATGCAGCCTTGTACAATTTGTTTTATTGATGTTTTTCTATTTCCTTAATAAGCTGTAAGGCTTCAATCGGTTATAACACCAGTTTGCATGTAACAGAATTGTTTAAAATAGATTATTAGAATTCCAGTTCATCCAGACAGATCATCCGTCTGTAGTATAAATCAAGCTTATGTATTACAATGTATAGTTACTGTGAGAAGTTCTAAAATGCTAAATGGAATCTAAACAAAACTAACTTACCTTGTACATTGTTTTTGTTATGTTTTTGTTGTTGTTTGTGTGGAATCTGTAAAAACTGAATACACCTGTCCCCTTCCTTCACAAGGCCCAGTGAGTTGATACATATGTAACACTTTTCTATTAAGTTAGCCGTAAAGCAATATATTTTTTTCATGTTCCCTACAGCACCTACTCAGTGATCGTCACCAGTCATTTGCGAGGGATTCATCCAACTACCGAAGCTTGGATGAGCTGATCAACAAAGGACCAAGCTTGCAAGACTTCTTGGCAAAAATGTTGTTAAAACATGAACAGAAGGAGAAAGCAAAACAAGAGAAAGACAGGTGAATATGGAAAAGTCAATTAGGATTGAATTTCATTTCCAAAAAGAGAGTGATGAACATCCAATTTCTCCTTACTATATCAATACATGCTGACAGCAGATGAGAATGAAGAGATTCATCAACAGTTGTTCTTGATGTATTGCCAAAATTAGTTGTCAACACTAACAGGGAAATTTATGGGGGAAAATTATTCCTGGTTGGTTTTGTCTCTTTGTATCTTTTGAACCTGAAATATCATAAGACATTACGGGTGCTTACCATTTGTCAGAAGGAAGAGGTTGCAGGGATGAACATTGAATAATGGTAAGGGATTTTCCAAATCAGCAAACCAACCAAACGAGATGGCACTTATCATTTGAAATTCAATTTCCTGTTATTGTTTTCCGTTGATGAGAGACTGGAACTGGGAAAGTTATGGAGGCAGCATGGCCCAGTGGTTGGGGCGCTGGACTTGTAATCCGGAGGTCCCGGGTTCAACAGTCCAGTTTATCCCTAGAAAAGGGTATACGCGTGACGTAACAAAACCATTGTTCTCAGAGTCGGATCAAAACATTCGGATCACGTGACAAAGCGCTTCAACTCAAGCAAAATCAAAATGGCGGACGCTGCGGTGGCAATTCGAATCTTTTTTTTTTTGGCAATTCGAATCTTAACTTGGCGTCAGTATTCTACAAAATAGAGTTCTTTACGGCATTTTATGTGAATTTCAACTCTGCTGATGGTTTCAAAGATCAATTTGTAGAGTTCAAACAGCTACAATCTGCTGTCGAAGAGTGTGATGTTGTTCATCTTGGTCAGTGCGTGCAGACAATCTCACATGGATGTCGGTCGTTTCGCCTACAAGTCGATTCGCCTACACTATCATGCCTTAAGAACGAGGAATATACGGTACATTGTGGGCTTTCACGTTTTTAGAACGAAGAATGTACATTGTTTTAGGGTATTGTTACATAGCGTAGGTGAATCGACTTGTAGGCAAAACGACCGGATTTCTCTCATATAAACGGAGGTTCTGCTAAGATCTATTGCTGAGCAGTGCACTGGTTGTGAGCGAGTTGTACGGCAGAAAAGGAAATAAGTGGACACACAGGTTGATTGGTTATTTTCTCCACTGGACTGAAAACTACATTCTTGCATGTGTTTAGTTTAGACTTTTCGCAGCTAGCTTGGTGTCTTTACACTGATGAAAATCCTTATAACGTATACCAGATATATTTTACTACTAGCTCAAAGGATGTTGTCGTTTGATCATCCTTTCTGAAGAAAAGCCTTTTTGTAGTGGAATTTTGAATTGTGGGGTAGACTTCTTCAACTCAAAATGTATCAATTATTTTTGTCTCTTTTTTTAATGCATCAAATTTCATTTCGAGTTATCATTGCAATTTTAAACTCAGTGTCATTGCATTTCGTATTATGATATTTTCTGCCCTGTTTTCATGTTAGTTTCATTCTAAATAAATTCTGTCTTCTTTTGAGTCTGGTCATGGGTTCTATACATATGCCTATGATAAAACATTAATTAAACATTTCCACTTAGCAACAACTTTTTCAGCCCTTTAGGATTACTGAGGCCCTGCCAGGGTAAATTCCGACAAGCGACATGGGCCAAAAAGTAGCGACAGCGCTCAAACGAAATAGCGACAAACTGCTGACGAAGCAAAATGTATGTCGCTAAATTTCCGACAGCGTTGTGTGGCCTTTACAAAATGCCGACACGAGACATTTTAAAATTCCGACAAGCGACCTGGGACACCCCCCTGGCAGGGCCTCATTACTGGTTTTGCAGCAGGAGTATGCAAAATAAAGTAAACTTGATCAGCTATATGGGGTATGTTTTATTCAATTTTCAATACATATAAAACAAACTATTTAGAAAAAGAAGCTTTTTTGCCTTGCTTTTCTGCCATGCATGTGATCTGCAAATTAAAAAAAAGCAAACGTTAAAATCAAACAAAAACATGTCAGTACGTAATCTTCTGCTATGGGTTTATCAGGTCAGCCCTGGTCAAAGAGGCAATAATTTTTATGTTAGAATGACTGAACACATTCACCAGCTCATGACAGAAGTGAAACCTTTAATTTTGCAGGCTGAAATATGTTTTCTCCAGAGACAGTGCATCCCTCACTGAGTAGGGAAGCTATTGACGAGTATATAAGCACAGTGATGGCTCCCCTTTCCAGGGGTGGGGGAGGGGGGAAGAGGCAGTACTTCCATTTATCCACTACATACATGTAGGAGGTCCTATTAGGGGTTTGGGGGATACAGGATATTTTAAGTAAAAAATTATAGGGATGCGGGATATTTAGGGAAAAAATTAAGAGGATATGGGATATTTAAACAAGAGATTCTGGGATATTGAACATAAAAGTTGGGGGTACAAACCACCAGAGTTAATGGGATACTTAGGCCAAAAATTACTGAATGGGATATGGATACTCAGACCCCCCCTAATGGCACCTCACATAGGTAGGTGTCAGTAAGTGTAAGTGTAAGTGTTTGGGGGGTTTCCAATCCTTAGATAGGTTAACCCTGATGACATTTTCGCCTTCTTGGTGAGGCACATGCCCCAGTCAATCCGTAAATAGTTTTGTGTTGCTTTAAAAATGGAAGAGGCTAAGGTACAGATATCAGACTGTGCAGGTATCACAGTAAACAGCCCATGCTCCAATATTGTAATCTCTATTGGTTGATATACAGATATACGGCGGATGAACATTTGGGCTGTTTTGAACTATAATTATAATTTCCGAGTACTCTCTTCTCTCTTTCGTCTTTTATCATTTTTCACGCTTTCGGCACAAATGTACTTCAATATTAATTTCAAGGCTAAGAGCCGCCGATGTTTTTCCATCCCAGAGCCTAGGAAATGACACAAAAAAGCTTTATATGAAAATCCCTGCTGTTAGGAACGGTGTGATCGGGTACTGAGTATAGGGAAGCAAGAGTAGAATCCCACTCGCTTGTCGTTTAGACAGACCTGTCCCAAAAACTAGCGTCCTGTCACGTTTGGCATTGCGGGTAAATGTGAATTAGACTCGGTACAATCGGACAAAATTGGTTCCAAAACTGAAAAAATCGAGTGGCTATGAAAAATAAAGTGACGAAAATCAACTCACCTCTACAACATCACTGAGGCGGCGGCCATCTTGGATAATACGATCCAAAACTCAGCGCGTTTTTCTTTCTCTAAACCTTCGGAACACGGTTTCCACTCACAGCTCGCCATGTTGAATGTGTAGACTTTCAGTCGGGACATTGAAAACCCCGGATGAAAGCTTGGTAGCCGTGATATTTTGTAGAGTTTTGGGGCATGCTCTATTTTCCAATTGCCCATAATACACCTTGTTTGGCCCCCAAATTCTGCATAAACTATTGTTTTGGAAATATGCAGTCCTCCCAAGAGAATTCGAAAACAATAGTTTATGCAAAATTTGGGGGGCAAACAAGGTGTATTATGGGCAATTGGAAAATAGAGAATGGGTAACTCGCATCGAATGTTTTTCGAATTTTTAGGGAACAATGGGTAAATCACGTGACACATATACGTACCCTTTTCTGGGGATAAACTGGACTGTTCAAATCCTCCTCCCTGCCACTAGATGGATTTGTCTTCGGTGGTCCCGAATTCAACTCCTCCACGCTTTGTATATAGCCAACTGGTCAGTCTCCTGCCAGATGGGATTTTTAACAAGTTTCTGTTTGATTTATAATATTGGTTTCACTATTTACAGTGTCCTCAATTAGTACTGCCGTGCTAAATACATTGACACTTAAATAAAGTGATTTATTTTATTTTATTTTATTTTTTAAATTGTGCAAATGGTAAGGAAATTTCCGACGTTCCTTTCCGAACAGAAAAAGAGGAGCACCTCTGGAGGTAGTTCACAATTTTCGAACGGATTTTCCGGAAAATTACTGTTCCATTTGACTTTCAACTGAAATTTGCGGATTTTTTGGCTAAATGGTGAGCACCCTACATTTACTCCGTCTAAAAAGATGTTTCATTTATTTCATTTATATTATATTGATTGTTTACATATTGACAAGAAGTATATGACAGAATTCATGTTTGAACTGCGGATAGACTTTTTCTATCTTCTTTTGCTGTTTTAGGAGTGAATCGCCAAGTACTGGAAAATCCTCTGTGGACCGAGACGAAGAAAAAACGCCAACAAAAAAGAACAGGCACGAAACAATTCCAAACTGTCAAACGCCACCCGACCAAACTCCAAAGGAAAACATAGACTGTCACACCCCCACTAAACCCTTCCCTGAGAGGAGACGTGCCTTTAGCACCCCCACCACCGACTCCTCCCCAGAGAAAAAGTCAACCGATGATAACACACCAACAAGAGTGCTGAGGCCAAGAGGCGAACAAGCTGTTTGTGAGGCGGAGATAGTTGAGTCACGTCAGTTGCGTAGCAGTCCAAGATTATTGAACTCTCTGAACGAAAAGAAAAGCCCTGGCAAAGTTGTAGACACTGCAGAAGGCAAAGGAATCAAACAGAAGCGTTTGAGTTTAGAGAAAACTAGTGATGAGACTTCGGTGAAGCGAACGACCCGCGCCAAGACACACTCAACTTCGTCCAGTTCCGTCGGAGAGGGTTCGAGACGCAGCAAGAGTGTCTCCTCCCCATCTCAAGAAGAACTAATTCACCAGTCGCCTAAAAACAAGCGTGCAGAAGGAAAGAAAAGGTCACCCGTCCAAAATGTCGGTGAAAAGCGTTCAGACGTAAATGCACGCACCCTCCAGCAAGATTCCTTTGACGAGAGCAGCGGCAAGGAAAATCATGATCCCAAGTCGCTTGTTGCCGAAGACAACGAGACATGTTCAAGGCTTAGATCTGGAGCTACACGTTTAACGCAAAAACATGCTGATGCTCAAGAAGAGTCGAAACAAGACGTCCAAAAAGAAAGTCCTAAACGGACGCACCTTAGATCTGTTGCTAAGGCGAATCTTCCTGAACAAGGCAATGAAGACGAGGATCGTGATGAATTTCGTGAAGCTAATATGCAGGAAGAGCCCAAGGAGGACATCAAAGTGGAAAGTCCTAAAAGGAAGCGCCTTAGATCCGCTGCTAAGGCGAATCCTGAACACTGCAGTGAAAACGAGGATCAGAGAAAAAGTCCAAAAAAAGCGAGCCTTAGAAGCGCCGCAAAAGAGTCTCTTTCTGAACGCTGTAATGAAAACGACGGCCGCGTTCTTGAATCTCGTGGAGATAATGTACAGGAACAAGACATCGAAATGGAAAGTCCTACAAGGGCGGGCCTTGTCACCGCTGCAAGTGCGAATCTGTCTGAACGCTGCAGTAAAACTGAGGATCTCTTTGAATCTCCTGAAGTTAATGTGCAAGAAGAGCCCGAGCAGGACATCAAAATGGAAAGTCCAAAAAGGACCAACCTTAGATCCGCTTCAAAGCCGAATCTTCCTGAACGCTGCAGTGAAAACGAGGATCGGGCTTCTTATGTCCCAGAAGATTCCAAAAAAGACATCCATATGGGAAGTCCAAAAAGGGCGAGTCTTAGATCCGCTTCAAAGGCGAATCTATCCGAACACTGCAGTGCAAACGAGGGCCACGTTGAATGTCCTAACGGTCAAGTGCAAGAAAAACCCAAACAAGACATCGAAATGGAAAGTCCTAAAAGAAAGAGCCGCAGGTCCGCTACTAAGGGGAATCTTCCTGGAGCCTGCAGTGACGAATCTGAATCTAAGAACACTGAATCACCACAAACGGCCGATAAAACTCTGGAGAGAAAGAAGACAATGAGATCTACACCACCAGAAACGAAGCAACCCTATGATGAAAGCATCAGTGCAAAAGAAAGCAAAGCTAATAAAACGTCCGTGGGTAATCAACAAGAAACTATGGACACTAACCACCACGATAACGCGGTTAGATTGACACGATCACGTGTGCAGTCTGCTCCACCAACCACGACCCAGTCTTGCAATGATTCAGATATCACAAAAAAGACGAAGCGCGATGTTTCCTTATCTGCGACCAAGGAATCAACAGACGAGAAGCACGAGGAAAGGACAGCGAGATCTCGCGATCGCACCGTTATTTCTGGGAAGCACGAGTCGCAGAAGAGTGCTCGTTCGTCAGAAGCAAACGCGCGAGAAGATGCTAAAACGGCAGAGGAACATGAGACGAAGCAAAGTTCAAAAACCTTTTCTCGTGGCTCAGAAGCTGTTCCAGAGGTGAAGATCACGTTATCAGATTGTCGACAGTTGTGCCTGACCCGTAACAGGCCTGTACTGGAGACAGAATCTGACGAGTCAGAAACAGAAAGCATTCAGTTGTCAAGTGAAGAAACTTTATCAAAGAGGGCTTCCTCTGACAGCGCTTCCTCAGATGACAACGATATCTCCAGCACCCCCACGCTAGAGTATTGCCCTTCACCGGCGAGCTCAGAGAAGTCAGGTTTTTCTGACGAAACAGCATCGGCTGGAAGATATAGCTTGAGAAAGCGCGCGGATCAAGAAGATCAGGAGCCTTGCCCAGGAAAAAGAACCAGGTCAAAATGTAAAATTCCCGACGAGGATTCAAAGAAACGCAATCAGGTTGATCGTCACCGAAGACAAACAGTTTCTTCGGCATTTACTAGCGTCAAAGTGAAATCCAGAAGTCCAAAGCAAAGGAGTCAGTCAGTTAAAAGCCCCAAAAGGAAGACTCCGGAAAAGAAGCTGCAAGGCAGTAGAAGGATGAAAACCCCATTGAATAACACTCCTAGAAAAAGGGGCCCAAAACTTAAAGACCCCACCTCAGAGTCCGATTCAAGCACCTTCTCTGGTAGTCCTCAAAGTGGGCCTATTCGTGAAACGAGTAGCACGCGTGCGTCTATGGTGCATTCAGCTGTCCGCAACTTAGAAGAAGCGACTGTCACTGACACTGAAGATGCAAAAGAGAATATGCTTTTGTCGGATAGTATCCTCTCCCTGGGAGACATCTCAACGACTGCAGTTTGCGGGTCACCGTCCCGTTCAAGACCCGCAGAATACGCCCTGAAAGGGAAAGATACATCTTTATCAGGAATGAAACTCTTGGAAGGGAGCCCTCGCATAAAGAAGGATTTCCATTCTGTCACTTTTTTGGACAAACGCCGTAAGCAGCGAGGTCGTATCACTCGGTTGTTTGAGTCGGACGACGAGGAGGAGGAAGACTTTTTGGGCTTCAATGTACCGCAGTTTGATCGATCATTTTCATCTGAAGGTGACCTGAGTTATAAAATACATTCCATCGTAGAGAGTTTTAAAGGAAATGATAGTCAAGACACTATGGAGGATGATGATAATACCACCATTCACGAAGATGAAGAGGAAGGCGACAGGAGAGAAAATGTTGAACACGAGACTGAAACGGACACTGAAAGAAGTGAGATCACGGGAGAACAATGCGACGAGAAAGATGTTGAAAAGAACGAGGAGATCAAACAAGTGGAAGCTACAAGAGTAACAAGGAAAAGAAGATCAAATCAAATCAGTGTAGAGGTAAAGAGAAGCAACTGGCCTGAGTCTCAAGGTGAATTGCAAAGCACAGCTGGATCGTCTTGTGTAGTTGATTACAGTGATAATGATGATGATGGCGACGATTTTGATGAAGATGACGATGTATTCAGCACAGTGGCTGATAGCACTGACGGAGAAGAAGAGGAGCAGGAAGTGGCGTCACCGTTTAGCGTTACCAGCTGGAGACGGAAGCGGAAGTGTGAGGACCGTCAACCGGAAGTTGACGAAGAAGGAGAGGATGAAGTGCCCTCACCACTCAGCTTCAGTAACTACAGACGGAAACGGAAGTCTGAGGACCTTCAACCCCCAGAAGTTGAAAGGCCATCGAAACGACGAAAGTCCCATGAAGTGGCAGATACTGGCTCCTCCTTCCAGAGTTCCAGACCGGAGACCCCTGTAAAAAGTAGAGGAAATCAAGGAATCCAGGCACAAAAGGATAACAGAAACCAGACAGCAAATTGTTTTACGTCGAAACTTGACGAAATGGTGGACAGCGAACAGGGAAAAAAGGCTCAATCTTTGTTGCTTGCACAAGATTTCAATAGTTTCTACGACAGCGACGAACCTGTGTTTCTAACGATTGAAGAACGCGTCAAGCTTCGACGAATCAAGAACAACTCTCGAAAAGAACACGACAATTCTCGGTCACTCAGTCAAACTCGAGATCACAGAAAACTTGGCAACACAAAAGAGAGAACCGAAGGAAGATTACCACCACTGAAACCGCTTCGAAAACAAACATTTAAACCATTAAAGCCGTTAAAACACGCTTCTCCGATTCGATCATCGTCAAGACTATGCCGTACCAACAGCTCGCCGAGCTTGAACCCATCACCACTCGCTACTCCTGCTGGGAAAAGCCGTAGAGCCACGTGGATTTATGACGTTAATGAGTTTACGTCACCGCCTTCAGCTGCTCTTAGATTTGGCGGGAACCGCGTAACGTGTTCAACTCCTGCTTCGACTGTTCCTTCTTCCAAACGTACTCTGAGGCCACTGAGACACGGCAAAATGGCTGAAGATTCCTTGCCGCGGAAATCACGACAAAGGGACGTTTTTACGTTCGATGAATGATCAATAGTTCGGTTAACCGTTGAAGACCCTAAAGTGATTGACATTCACTCTCTCCAATAGAAACGCAAGCATGCTGGTTAGGATGAACTAGATGATCACCTGTAGAAGAATCTCGATTTCGAACAAATTCTCTCAATTAATAACGTAAGAAATGAATGGAAATCAGATAGGACATTTTCTATGTTGAACACATTGGGCCTTCACGGATTGAGTCCTAATTTGCTTTTTTAAGCTTTCTTCTAATGCACAGATTGCAGTGCCATTTTTATCTCATCTGGCATGGAAACTGTTTCAAAAGAAAGCTTTTGAGGAGCTTTTAGAAGGTAGATCATTTTCAAATTGTACGTTGTATATAGAAATTGCCGATGATTTGAACGACTTTTTTAAAATTGTTCATGGGTGAAGTTTCAAATTTTAACAAGAGATGAACAAGATACTGGAAGGCCTATACAGCAGCGTTTCTTTTCGCCAATTTGATATAGAAAATCGAGGTTCGGATTTTGCTCACTAGAACAAAAATCGTTGCGTCAATTGCCCTATTGCAGGTGGAACCAAAAGTCAAGTTTTCCGTCGTTGGCTAAAAGAGACGCGGCTTTAGTCTTGCATGGAGTTGTCTTCCACGTCTAGTTTCAATGAATGTTTGCACAAAAAAACTCGAATTTTAAGCTACAATTTCACGTTTTAGCTAGGTATATCTTATCATAGACTTCGTGAATATGGAGCTGCATTTCACGGCGAGATGGAGATTTACATTTGAATGAGCACATAGTTTGAATTCGTAATTTAGCTGAAAAGATATTATTATAGAGTTTGTGAATATCTATTTATACTGTAAATGAGAGTCATTTTAAAGCATATTTTTATAACGAGCACAATAAAAGTTACAGAGTAGTGTTATTCGTACTTGTTCCTCTGGTCGATTGCTTTGATCTTAAATCTTAATTGGTTGTTGTTTGGCACCCCTTCAACACGCCAATCTGGGAGGCCTAATGGTTAGTGCGCTGGGCTCTAGATCGTGCGGTCCCGGTTCTAGCCCTGGCTGGGGTCATTGCGTTGTGTTCTCGGGCGAGACACTATTTTCGCAGTTCCCTCTCCACCCAGGGGAGGTGAGGGGAGAGTAGAAATACTCCGAGTTGCTTTATGCAAATGAAATCGGGATACGCTCTGGCCTGATGGGCCACTAGGCTCGAATGCAGACTTTACTTTTACCTCAACACACCGTTCTAGAAGCGAAGTCGTCACGCCACTTCACGCTGTCATTGTAGTAAAAGTGTGGCGTAATGCATTATATATAGTGAAAACGATACACGATTGTGGATATTCGGCGTACAATGCGATGTATTTGGGCAGATTGGTTCACAGCGGTAGTTTTGGCGGGAACTGCTCAAACGCGTCACGTGTGATGCACTAGGGAATTATGCGTTGGCATAAATTCCAAAAATTTGCGTGCCTCGTAATTTAAAAGCTACCCCCACCCCCTAGTATTCCGAATGGGGAACTATCATTTCTTGCATTAAAATATTAGAGCAGTTCAGCAAAATAGACTTTTTTTCTAATGTTATAAACTATTTTAATTGAAGAGGAATTAAGATTATGAAAGAAATTTAAGATTTTGCTGCGTACGCACATAAACAGCACAACCTAAATACGTGATTTTTTACAGCATTCAAATAAAAATAGCTCAAAATAGATTTTTAACTTTTCTTTTAATTGCGAATTATTGTAGTCAACCGTGTGTTATTTAAATTAATGCATTAAAAAATGGGAGTCACTGCTCTCATTTAGAAAAAAAAACATTTATTTCTCTGCCGAGCTTGGCCTGAAGGAAATCCCATAACGTTTTGTGTGTGTGCGCGCTAAATGACGCGAAAAATTATGCGCAGCAAGGATGCAGTTCAGTGCAATCACTGTAGCGGCGTCGCGTCAGCTCCGATGGCGGAGAGAACCGTGAAACTGAAGTTAAATGAACGACTCACAGATTCCACAAGGCTGAGGTTTATTGTGCCAACTGTTACAGCGATCCTGCATGATAGGACGTGTTGGGGAGAACGCTCTAGTAGGTTCTGAGTTAAGCAGCAATAATCTGAGGTTTCTTTGGTGAAACCAGAAGCTACCCATCGATTTCTTCGAGCCTTATGAGACTTTTACATTTATATGCGATATTAAACTAAGGTCACGTGGCAGCTAAGCGAAAATCATTGTAACGTAAAAGCGGTAAAATACAGGAAATATCTGAAATTCTACTGAAAGGCTAAGGCACGCGGATGCCGTTACATTCACTTTAAAAACATAAAATTTATCCGATTATTAGCCTCCAATTGTTGAGTATGTTCGGAGACCAACAATGTTCATTTGACAAAAATAGGCCCTTGTTCTGAGTTTCATATCATATGATTATGTTTAGAGGCTTGCGCATTCTTGTATGCACCTAAAACGTTTCAGACGCAGCATTGCTTCTAAATTCATATAAACCCAAACTTTTTTGAAACGTCAATTTCCGTCCAAAAATACCCCCTCTCCCAGCCCTCTATATAGGCCTTCCTGTAAAATAAACCAGCCTCCCTAAAAAGGCCGTTGAGCAAATATATTCCCGGGGCTTGTCAAGTTCAGAATTTAACCGTAGCAGCGACAAAAGCACAACCATAACAATTGACTTACCCGGGCGGTCCAATATAATGGTCCAAAGAAATGAAAAATTCAGGACAGCTTGCTTAACCAATCAGATTACACAATTCAATCTATCTTGTCGCCGCGCGGAGCAGAAAAAAATGTTAATTGTATCAAGTTTATATGAGCCAATGAGAAATGAGAATTTGTATCACTCTGTTGGGCCGCTGCAGACTGCATTTGTTTCAAATTGGAACAGGTTGGAAAAAGCATTTCGTTCTCTGTCCATCTCTGTTTACTAAAGCTGATCTAAAAAGTGTTTTCCAAGAAACAAAGCTACCAGGTAATCTTTATTATCGTAATTTTCAGATATGTGCAGTCTCTGATTGAGGGAAAGGAAGAATTTTTTACTGTGAAGGTAAAGTTATCGTCTTCGCCAAAGCAACTTCCCACGCACTTGGAAATTACCAGAGAAACATTTGTTTTATTTAGTCTACAGATCTGCTTGCCTAGAGTCTTATAATATCCATTTGTACAAGGTTTTGTTGCAACGTCTTTAGCGCTGATATCTTTTACATTTACCTCAATCGCGATTTTTCGACTAAAGCGCATTCGATGCTTCTGATGAATTTGTACCTATAAATTGTTGTTATTAGCAAAGTCGTTAAGATGCGGGTGTCAACCCCAAACAGAATCGGAAAGTTGCCGATGCAATTTGCAAGACACCTGCTTCGGTTTTAATAACGTTTTTGTAGATTATATAATGCTACGCTGAGATCTATTTTAATTTCGGCCCGTAATTATATTTCATATGGAGGGATTACAAAAAGAAAATAGGCAATGTTTTCTGTAGTTCCGAATTTAATTTAACGACGACCGAAAATTCCCTGGAGATAAGTCAGCTAAGTTATTAGCACAACAGAAATATTAATTTCTTTACGAATTAAACGCAGCATCTCGCTTTTTATGTTTGCAATAAAAACCCCACTTTCGCTAAAAACTTGGCGCCACGCTCTCGCGATTGGGACCCTTGTCCGAACCATTTGTTTATAGCGTTAATCGCTTTCACAACCTAAGTTTTTTTCTCCTCCGTGCCCAGTCCTGGCAATTTCTATATTGCTATCCCTAAATATAACTAATATTGATGTGAACTCTCTCAGTAAAAGGAAGGGAAACCTTTTTACTGTGATCGGTTATCGTGTTACAAAACGTAAAACGTGACTTACATACATCTGCAAGGAAGTAGTCGACGACTATTCAAGTACGAAACAAATCAACATCTGACCTGAAAAGGTTTGTTTGAAATCAGTAGGGCAGAATAACTGAAAGCTATTTACAGTCACTGTTGGTAAAATTTTTCCTTGGCGAGCGTTTTTTTTTATTATTATTATTTTTACTATTTCACTGGTTTTCCTCAACTGAGTTCCCGCTATTTTTGTGCCACAGCTGTTAAAATAAACCAAGCTTTAGCACGGCGCTGTTATTCGTTTACACGGACGTATTTTCAGCACGTCAACTAGATTACCCCCGCCGAGATGTGCCTCCTCGAGGTCGTCTTGGCACCCATTATATATGTATTTTTTGGACAACGCGTTCATCTTGATTGGCAGTGTCATACGCATGCCAAAAAATTAAAGGTGTCATGCTGATTTTGAGGGCGTGTAAATGTGGTTAAATGGCAGAAAGTTTTGAAGTTACTACTGACACTAAAATCCCTCGTGTATATGAACCTGCAATGTTCCAGGTCAGGCTAAATAGGTTCTTATGCATTTGATGCAAGAGACGAAATAAGCCTGTTCAGGATGTTAAATAGGTTTTTATTTTTACGAAAGAATGGTGAAAGTCATACAATTTTAAATGCAGGTGTACAAGATGAGTGTGTGAAAAAGTTTCAGACATTAGATTCATGAAATACTGCTAAACAGCGACATTTTTACAATTAACAGCAATAAATATCACTTTTTAGAATATTAAGTTGTGTTTCATGAGTCTAATGTCTGCACTCTCTTTAGGTCTCTTTATAATTCCCTGAAACTGACATTTATCTGGAACTGTATCAATGCCAAGTCTTAATTCAGTCTTATTTCTCGTTCCATAACATTATTATTACTTACCTTACAAATAAGAACCTTTTCCAAATTTCAGTTAAACGAAAAGTATCCAATTAAGCGCTATGAAGCGTCCAGTAAATGAAAAGAGCTGAAGGGTCGCTTGTCTTACCAAGAATTTGCTCAGCGCGTATTTTTAATGTAAGACCTTCAAATGTAAGTTCTTCAAAAACATCTTTATTGTTTTTTCTTCTTGGTTCTCTGCGCGCGTAAAACTGATCTAGTTGATCAGTTTAAATGCTGTCTCTCGGGAGCCAGCTGTGTACAAACATTGAAAACGGAAGTTATGCCTGAATGACGAAGAACCGGAAGACGTGGCAGGGAGTCATTATGACTCATTCCGTAGCGTTCCAGAGCCTTTCAGACAACGCGGTAAACACGCAAAGAGGACCTCAACCGAACAACAGGCCAATATAACGGTGAAAACGATCAGTGTACATGATCACAAATTTGATAAACAAGTTACTTCGATTTTGCGGAGCCAAGGTTTGTAGTCTCGCCTAAAAAGGGAGGGTCTGTCTTAGAGACCGATACTTCTGTTTGCTGTAAAGCTATTGTAGTATAAAGATGCTACTTGCCCAAATGATTTCATGGCTACCAACTAACCAAGGTAAGTTGAATCGATATTGTTCCTCTTTTGGAACCAAACATTTCTCGGCTTGTCTGTTGCCTTCTTGGTAAATAGTAAGAAAGGATCGTCAAGGCTAAATCACTGCCGAGGATAAAATACCCGGGAATACATGTGTACGGAACTCTCTGACCAAATACTGCTTCGGCCGGACTTTTCGCTCGCAGGGCAATTAACATGCGTCATGTGCGAGTCACAGAATGTAACCATGTCTGTACTGAAGTTTGTTATAGCAGCTCAGATGTGCATGCTGTATGACACAAGAATTGACAAAAAGAGTTCAAACTTGTTGCAACATGGTGGGCGTTACGTTAAATAACATATTCTTGTCATGTTTCGGCATGCGAATGAGTTTCATGTTAATTTCTTTTTAAACATATTATTGTGACTTGCGGTAATGTTTCGCTTCGCTAACAAATTAATTAATAAGATTATCAAGCTACTGTGTGCTGGAAAAACGTCTGTCTTCTTGCCATGTCTAATGGCCTTAACTGTACTGAGCGTGAATTTGATCTTCCGGCGTGCGAATTACGACAGTTACCTCACCTCTGGGTATAAAATAAGTGCAGTTTGTCTTGTGCGGACAATTATGTCAATTTAATTCCCTGAATATTCCAAAAAGTCATCACGTGCACGTGAAACTTAAAAGTTATTTTAGTTCTCTATGAAAGCGTTTTACCGCAGCTTTAGAGCTTAAAACGTTTTTAGGATTGAATCATTTTCCAGCAAAAGGTTATTAAGCGGCTAAGAAGCTCGTGTTTTGAGTCCATAATCTTATGACATGTATCAGGTCAAAGTGTTTCAGGTGTTTTCAGTGACAGAAGTACCCAACGGAACCGCTCCACAAAATGTCCGCTCTGCAAGTTGAACTTGAACTGGCTGGCAAATTAAGGAATGAGATCGAGCGCTTGCTGGGACGGTTATTTTAGTTCTCAATGAAAGCGTTTTACCGCAGCTATAGAGATTTAAAACGTGTAAGGATTAAATAATAAGTGGCTCAGAAGCTCGTGTTTTGAGTCCATAATCTTATTATCAGGTCAAAGCGTTTCAGTGAAGCAATATGGAACTACAGTATATCAAACCAGTCGGTACGCTTTCCAACGCTGTATCTATATATCACAAGCATCGGTTTCGCATCAAATATACGATTACTATGTAAATGAATAGCAACAAACAGGAATTTGCATTCGGGAGGAAATTAGCCATTCAGAAAAAAAATAGTTTCCGTGTTCAGGGTGTAGCTTTGCAGTGATTAACAAATACACCCTTTCTATGTTCTACCAAGCTTAGCATGTACAATGTAACGCATGCACAAAAAGGAATCTATTTCTAGAAATGATTGGAGTAGAGCGGGAAAGCTAAGTACCGTATTTTAAAAGTACTTTAAAACAGATAAAAAGTTTTAACACATTGCCTTGATTGTTGAAGAAAGATTAAAGAACAAAGTTCAAATTGCTCAATGTGAGAACATTTGTAGCGTATGTGGCCAGATTGCTACTGGGTAAATTCTGGGTAAATTTTTAACGTGTGCCACTGCACGACTGTTTGGCCTGACGTGACCTGCCTCGTCGTGTCCGAAATGCGTCATCGCTCTTAACTAAAAGCGGAACGATGCTTTTGTTTATTAAAGTACGTCTCTAAATCTTCTGTATCCATTTTATAAGGATAAGATTAAGAAACATCCCTTGGCTGTTGTAACACAGGTTGTCGATTTTGGGTTAGTTTTCTTCTTTCCTATTTTTTTCTTATTTATACTTCATAGCGTTGTGAACGTGGACGAACCCGTCGTATGCTAATTGCTGATCTCTACTGAGCCGGAAATTAAACACATAGTAAAGATGTTTTTGCCTTTACGGTGGCTAGTTTCAGAAGTGGATCCGGTGATAAATGGCGATTTAAACACTCAGTACCGATTTACAAGCCACAAGAACACGTTTCTCAGAAATAACAGAAGAATCGAGATAAATGACTACAAACTGTCCGCGATTTGTTAAATATTGAAAAAAAACGAGAACATTTGTGAATAATGTTCAGAAAAATTTCTTTGTACAATGTAAATTATAATCACAAACGAGTTTTAACAGTTGTCCCGTTAAAAATGAAACAACAAACACCATCAAACGTTTTGCCTTTTAAAGAAAGATTCTCGAGGGCTCATTAATCGGCCAAACAAGAGCTTGGCTGATCATTGAAGTGCGTTGTTTTACCCCGAAACTATTTCCGCCTGGAATACAACAATAAAGTGTAAACTTAAGCATCGTATCGTTTCTTCAGTAGTACTACCTTTCACCTTGAGGATAACTTAACAGGCGAAAATGCTCGATCAAAAGAATTATTTATACATTGTTTTTGCTGTTTGCAGTGTATTTACAATAATCAGAAGAGTTCTTGACTTTGTTGAGGTGATACGCCAGCCATAACATGACACCGACCAATCTTAGAGCTGCCTTGCTACTTTCTGTAAGTTGTTTAAATAAATTAAGCTAAAATTTAAGTATATGGAGTTAAGGTGGTTCCACAATCGATGTTGCAATACCACAATCAATTTGAAATATTTTTTTTTTTAAGTAAGTTTTATTATTATTATTCTGATATCAATTTGATATCAGAGCAAAGCTATGTTGCTGACGATTGGTCCAGAAATACGCCGTTCGCAAAATTAAAAGGGCGCGAAAAGTCTGCAAGTTATTCCAGTTTTCTCACCTGATAGGCCAAGACAACAACGATCGATAGCTCGTACATGTGTTCTGCACAAGTATCAATTGACTATGAAAAACATTTGTTTAGTTTCGCAATTTGACTGAGCTCTTCCTTTTGACTTCACGTTTTTCTTCAGTTCCGCGAGGAGAGACATTGCGGGTTATATCTTTCGTTTCTTCTTTATTTTAATACTGTTAACAGTACCTTTCCTTTTAGTTGGTTTTCAGTTTAGTAAGCCCACAGCAGGAAAAGTTGGATCTTGGAGCCCTTAACAGGAAACTGGCACAGCTCTGTTTCGGGAACCCAAAAAACTACATCAATAATACAAGTAGGTGAATTAGTGAATTCATTTTGGCTAACGTTATCCAGTCTTTCAAACAAACTGGTCCTCTTCTCGCTGTTTAACTAACAATCGAAATGCAATTCGAAAACTGTTCATATTTTCTGCACTTGCCGCTGTTTTCATTTTTTCCCGCGCTTGCCGCTTTTTACGGGGCGGCTTTAAAGACTATTAAAATATAGAGGCGGGCCTTATTGAGAGGAAGGGGGAGGGGGGGAGGGGGGGGGGGGGGGGCTTGTTTCAAACCATATATTAGTTAGGGTTCAAATGGACGTCTTAATTTTTTGGTGCTGTTTAGTGGCACATTCTCACAAAATAAGAACCGTAAAAAAGTAACTGCGGAACATAAATAACGTTAAAAGTGTGTAATGTTACCTCGTTTTCCTGTTCATAAATTGTCATGATCTATGATTTACGGAGGTGGGGTTAATAGAGATGGGGGAGGGGCTTATAAAAAAAGTTGAGGTCAGGGGGGTTTATTAGACCTATTAGAGACGGGGGAGGTCAAAACAGACCAAAAGAGAGAGGAAAGCTTACCAAACTTAACAAGGCCATGTTTACAGACCAGACCTCGTGACCTATGGTGGAATGTACAAGACCTGGATAAAAACCTGCCGATCATGATGATGTTCGTTATTATAACTTATACGTTCCTGTGTTTTAGATGTAGTAAAGTGCAATATAACGTATGATGTTTCTTGCTGGAAGGAAACTCCAGCCGGACAAACAGTCGTACAACCTTGTCCGTTCCTGTTGTTCGATGCCAAAGGTAACCAAATATTTTCTTAAATATCATTTCAGCAAATGTTGAGGCGCAGGAAGAAAATGTTGATTATTTTTCCCTTCAATAGTCTTGTGACTTTCGGTTTGACTACAGTGTTGATATAAATGGGTATTGCAAGAAGGAATAACTTATTCTTCTTTTCACTTTCGCAACATTTGCAGAAACATTTTCGCCCAACAATATGGTTGGTGCGCTGGACTCCGGATCGAGCGGTCCGGGTTCAAGCCCTGGCCTGGGTACTGCGTTGTGTTCTTAGACAATACAGCTCACTCTCACAGTGCCTTTCTTAACCCAGGTGTATAAATGGGTACCGGCGAATTTACTGCTGGGGGTAACCCTGTGATGGACTAGCCGATGTTTTAGTCTTCACATGTACAACGCTCCTGCCCACAACCTCGTCCCAGGGCGCCCCTCCCACTTTAAAGGAAAACGCGCCCTGCGGACGATGTTCAGTCCTCCCCTTAAAATAACAACGCCTGTGAAAAGGCAAGTCGCCAAAGATCCGATCAATCTATTCAATTATTTTCAGACAACATTTCTCGGCGATGTGATGAGCAAGGTCACTGGCAAAAGTTGAACGAGATGGACATCACAAAATATTGCCGTAGACTTACACCAAAAGAAGCCGTTGAAAAAGGAAAACAAGCGGCAGACATACCTGCTTCAGAAAAAGTGAGTTTAGAATAGAAACCAGTCAAGTCTAATGTTTCCATCACAGTTTAGCTGAGTTTTACCGTTGTGTTGTTTTGTCTATCGGGAAACAAATAATGAAGTTGTAATGTGCGTGCTAAAATAACAATAATTATAATAATAATGATAATAACAATAATAATTTAAGTAATAATAATTTATTAAAACTCTGAAAGCTTTTACACGCTCTAAGCTTCTATGTACACAAGTTAAAATATTACAAGCTGAGGTGAACTATTTAATTTCCTTATGTGAACGACACTTATGGAGTATATTATATCTTTTTAAAGGGAAAATAAACGATTTGTTACACTTCGAAATTGGGAAGTCATAATAATAATAATAATAATAATAATAATAATAATAATAATAATAATAATGACGTATTGTATATGAAATGATTCATATATGAACTGCGGATATATATGAAGGTGATATGTGATCTTCGCAGTGAATTTCCAATTTAAGCAATTGGAATGAAGAAGCCTGAAAAAAATCAGGGCTTCAACGGGATTCGAACCCGTCACGGGTTCGAATCCCGTTGAAGCCCTGATTTTTTTCAGGCTTCTTCATTCCAATTGCTTAAATTGGAAATTCACTGCGAAGATCACATATCACCTTAATAATAATAATAATAATAATAATAATAATAATAATAATAATAATAATAATAAAATTAAAATAGTGGCCCTCTGCCTTAAAAGCGAGATAAAAAACTTAAATGAGAAAATATACAGGTTAAAAATACCTATGGAATAATGGTCTATAACAATTAAAAATGTCAAGAAAAGCTATCCAACTAAAGTAAAAATACTAAAATACAAGGACTTCCCAATTTCGAAGTGTAACAAATCGTTTATTTTCCCTTTAAAAAGATATAATATACTCCATAAGTGTCGTTCACATAAGGAAATTAAATTAAGAAGAGTTGAGATGGCTCTTGAAGAAATTCCATGAGGCACCATGTTAACGTTTTCTCTGTCTTTGAAGCGTCGAGGATGGCTCTGATTTCGATGATGTCCCTTAGTAGATTTTTCAAAATCTGTCAGTTTTTGACCAAATCAACTAACATTTATCTTTTTTTTTTCACAGCATGACAATCTTACTCATCCAACACATCAAGAGCGTATTTATGTGGCCATGAGTTGGATTGCATTCTTCATCTTGCTGCCCACCTTCATACTGATATGCATCGTCGTGTAAGTTGACACCTTTGATCTTTAGCTTGTCTTACAAGAGAGCTCACGGTTCTTGCAGATGTGTTTTTCCTTTACGAATTAATTTTTTTTTTGTTCTCAATAAATAAATTTTATTTTTTTCATATGCCATGACGGTCCCACAAGCTTCAAGCTTGTGCGTGGCTCGTAATGGTTTGAGCATTTCTGTTACCAAATAGGTAGCCTGCAAAACAGGCGGTTTGTTTAGTTTACGGGTCGCGCGAAGCGTGAGTGCGAGGGTAAAAAAAAAATGTAAAAACAATGTAAATGTTGTTTATAGTGGTCATGCACTTAGCTTCGAGATAGCTAGTTTAGGCATGCCCCTGAAACATAGGAAACAAATAACATTAAATGAACATAACATGGTTAAAAATCCCAACTGGCTGGAGGCAGACCAGTTGGCTATATACAAAGCGTGACCGAGGATTTGAACTCGGGACGACCGTGAAACAAATCCAGCTAGTGGAAGGGTTGAGGGCTGGAACCCGGGACCTCCGGATTACAAGACCAGCGCCCTAAACCACTCGGCCAAGCTGCCTCCTTAAGGGAGGGTGAGCGCCCTCACGCTTCGCACGTCCCGCAAACTGACTAAATATATCGCCCTTTCTGCAGGCTAGCAAAAAGGTTTTACCAAGGAACAAATTAAAGCTGCTTTGTCGACGTCAGCTGTAATTAAATGCGAAAGATGAGAAGGTCTAAACTATTGTTAGTTTAAACACGATCGTGCACAAATAAAGGCACTTCACCTTTTTTTACGTTTTTAGGATTCCCCATGCCCAGGGGAAACGTATGACCGTGTGAAAAAAAATATATCCTGAATATAATGATTCTCTTTCGACAGAAGCCGTGAGAATGATCGCTTTACCCTGCACAAGAACCTGATCCTAGCATTCATTCTTCGCCATATCACCTTATTTATTTACCACTATGAAAAATTGGGCGAAAACGACTCTAACACGGTGAGCTATTATTTTTTTACGTACCAACACTCATATCAAAGACTATACACCAACTTTTATTTCTTTCCGCGGAAAGATTTGTATAAGGAAGTAGTGCACTTTTTGCCAACAAAGTAAGTAATGTAGCCTTAGAGAAGGGTATGTGAAATTGTGCTTCTTTCAAACTTATAAGGCTAGACATAGCAGCTACTTTACGAATTTGATTATAATAAAAAAAGGATAAAAAGGTACTTTACTAATGGCACAGCTGGAAAATGTAGCCTTGGCATTTCAAGTTTGGATTTATGTAATCCATCCCAAGTTTTCTCAATCTTAATTTATAACCATATGCATGCTCCTTTACCTTTGTGCTTCCACCCTTAAGTACGCTTAGTAAACTATTATTGTATTGTAGCTAATCATGATTCTTCCTTTATTTTCATGCACAGAGCACATGCAATGCATTCTGGTTGTTGAACCGCTACTTCGCAGCTTCCGAGATCACGTGGATGCTCAATGAAGGGATTTTTCTACTGCGCATGCTTGTCTATCCTTTTGATAGCGAGTCTTATTTGTGGTACTACTTCCTCTTTGGCTGGGGTAAGTTAAAGGAGAAGTTCACTCCAGAATGGCCATTTATTTTCTTTACGCCAATAAAAAGTTTATACAAAAATATGTTATTCACCAAAATTTCAGCTTCCAACGAGCGCTAAATCCCTACGAAATCTTTCTCTAAAGTAACCCAAAATTCGACAACTGAACGCCGCCATCTTGGAGCTAGTAATGTATGCGTGACGTCAAAGAGTTCAGCCTGAAGTTTAGCGGGAAAATTTAAATACTTCAAACTCCTTGTTTCTTTGTAGTGGCTTTTGTTTGTCAAAATGCCTGTTTTTGCAGCTCCATGTTTCTCAAACAGAGCTCCAAGAGATAAAAAAAAACCTTTCACCTTTTCTTTCCTTTCAGACAGGCATTTTGACAAACAAAAGCCACTTCAAAGAAACAAGGAGTTTGAAGTATTTAAATTTTCCCGCTAAACTTCAGGCTGAACTCTTTGACGTCACGCATACATTACTAGCTCCAAGATGGCGGCGTTCAGTTGTCGAATTTTGGGCTACTTTAGAGAAAGATTTCGTAGGGATTTAGCGCTCGTTGGAAGCTGAAATTTTGGTGAATAACATATTTTTGTATAAACTTTTTATTGGCGTAAAGAAAATAAATGGCCATTCTGGAGTGAACTTCTCCTTTAAATAATTAACTTAAATAAATCTTTTACGGGTGTAATAGGTGAATGCAAACGTTTGGATTTTCTCTTCATTTCTAGTTCCATAGGTTCATGCAATTTTAAACACGCTAGTGTGAGTTCGTCAAGTTTTTGACGACTCCTGGAACCAGTAACACACTACCTCTCTGGAACCTCTATTTTCATTCGCCCGCAGTAAACACTACCTCTATTGTTATTCAGGGATAGGGGCATTGTTTTGACCTGTTATCTATTGTTCTAAAAACCAATGAAGTAACTCGTTCCGAGAGGTAGTGGGCGACCCCCTGGAACCAAATTTGAAAAGTACTAGCAGGGACTTGTTTTGGGTGTTGGGCTCTATTTAACAACCAGATCACTAACAAGCTCTAAGTTTTTATCAGCTGATAGCTGGTGAGGGGCGAAACCCCGAGCCAACTATCAAAAGCCGAAAGATAAAAACGACAGCGAGCCGCCCTACTGTTTTAGCATAATACATAGAGACTTTCAGTGAAAGTGGTTTATTTAAAGTTGTGGTTTGTTATTTCGGCAATTTTACTTGAGTGCGCTCCGAAAACAGTCTATCGAAAATTACACCGCTCTTCTGTAGCCAGTCAGATTTCCAGTTTACCTAATAAGCTCAAATAGTTGGCCATTGGGTAATGTTGATTGCTTTATAACAATAATGTAATAATTCCTTGTTTATCCGGGGCGACCATACCAATTATATAAAAAACTGCTATCAATATGGGCTCCGTGAAATAGTTATGATAACAATAATAATGACAAAAAAAGAAATTAAAAAAATTACAATAGATGAAAACTAAGAAAAAAATCACGAACTTGGAATTAAAAATTTCTTAGTAACTTAAACAATTATTATAAATGAATGATCCTTTACAGAAAAAGGAAAGTTCGATTGATTCCAATGCCGTTATCTTTTTTAAATGAAGAGAGGAGCGTTTTTTGGTTTCCCAGTTATGAATGTCATGATGGCGTTTTGTAAAATAGTTTTACAGGTAGGCAGGAACCCTCTTTGCAATGCAATCAGACAGCAGTAGACAAGACACATTATATTTGATGTTTCCTGTTTAACAGGTTTCTCTGGTATTCTGACGTTCTGTATCTACCTTCCTTATATGCAGTTTAAGATTGCAAGAGTCAGCGCAGGGTCAGTATAACAACGAACAATGTTTTCCTCTGATAATGATGTAGTGTGGCTTCCTAGAGAGACGTTTGTAGTTAGTTTTGTATTTGGTCAGCGAAGTCACTATTAGCAACAAAAATGCAACATGCCTTTACTCATATGTAATGCTGCTTATCATATTGGCTTGTTTTTCATCCAAGCAGAACTAAAAATCAAAACCACTCTTGAACTTTCCCACTTCAAGCTCTGATTAGCTTCGAGCATTTTTCCGCGAATCGGATCAATTGTAATTTTGCTGAAAAGATGTCACTTAGACCAATCAAAGCCTTTAAAATCAATAGAAACCTATAAAATATGATGATTAACCGTGTCTGGTAAAAGACTGCTTGTAGTCTGTTTTTATCTCGAAATTCAGCGCTTTTTTGTGTTCGCGGCTCGTAGGACCCGAAGAGAAAAGACCGACTACAAGTAGTTTAGTTTGGTAACGTACCTGGCGAACACCTTGCGACCCGTCCGACGGAATAACTGTTCAATTGTTAACTGTAAAGATTATGACCTTTTAGAACTATATTTACTAACAATGCTTGCATGTTTTTTTTTTCTTTCAGTTGTTGGGCTTGGGTTAAATACAGCCACTCACGCCACATGTTAGTGTTGTATATTCCACTTACCATCATGTTAGTGGTAAGAAACTTACAAACACTTAATAACTGATTCACTCCTCTTTTGCATCTCTGTTTTGCAACATAAAATGGTTACTTTGATATCATTTTGGTGTCCTCTAATTCTATTTATTGTTCAACTAATTTGATGTTATAGTGCGAATTGACACATTGTAAGTGCGAGTTTTGTAATACTAAATGAAAGGAAACGTTTTGGACTCTTTTACGAAAGAATAGCACTTGAAATTAAGGATATAACTAGACTAAGCTACCCAAACCCTGAACTGACCTCCACTGCCGGGACCCTCAGCCATTTCAATGGTCTTCAATTTGTGTTTTGTTCTATTTTCCACAGATCAATTTTGCCATCGCAATCTACGTGATTCAAATGCTCGCTAAAAAGCTCAAGGATTCCTGTTCAACACAGATGAATAGAATGAAGTGAGTATGCCATAAAAGTGCTCTGATAAAAATCTGAGCGCATACAGTAGCGGATCCAGGGGAGCCCCCCCCCCCCCCCCCCCCCCCTCCTTATTTGGAAAAAAAGTTTTTTTTCTATAAAAAAAGGAAGCCATAATTCAACATTCGTAGTCAAGCCTTCAAAAGCGCCCCCACCCCTTAGCTGAAGGTCTGGATCCGCCAATGGTATACATCGAACGGTCGTACTAAATTAAATACGTGTGTTTATCAAGCTTGACGCATCGTTACAATGACGTCATGCTGATGGAGAACCACAGAATGTTCGCGATAGTTAATGGTTAGCGAATAAGAAAGAAGATTTGCCGAAAACAGAATTGTAGTTTCCCCGATTATAAACTTGTTTTTCTTTCTTTCTACAGAAAAAGCGCCAAGGCGGTGGTTGTTCTGATATCCCTTTTCGGATTGATATACCTGCTGACGTTTTATCTGCCTGCCGGGAATAACCCTTCATACGAATATTTTATCGCTGTTGTGTACCCGCTCCAGGTAAGCAACTATGCAACATCGATGATCCACCGCCTCTTTACACCAATAAGTCAATAACGATGACTCGTGCTTCTGTTGTACGAGCTAATAAAACAGATTCCGTCTGTCTTTGGCGCCGATTAAATCGCAACTTACGGACCTTCGCGTTATTTATGACAGCAAGCAATAACCTGTTTTCTATCGTAATGACAATGCTGTAGAGAGGGGAGAACACGTTTTAAATGCTTACAGGTTTATGGTGAAATACACATGCCGAGAAATTCCATTCTTCTGTCCTAGTTCACCATTACCATGATTATCATCTCAAGCGGGACTGCGTAAAGAAAAGCGTACAACTTTGGCATGCTTTATTTTTTACGTTTTGTATTTTTTCCTTTTTCTATTCAGGGAGTGATGGTTTGTATATTTTGTATTTATCTGAGTTCGGAGTTCCGTGAAGCCCTCAGAAGACACTGGATGAAATGGCGATACGGAATACTAATAGACACGGTGAGATGTAACAACAGTTACACCTTTTAGCACGCGCTGCGGACCTGTCAAGATCGGCCGAGTGAGGCAAGCCTATGAAATTATCCCGAGGATTTTTACTTAGTCTAGCTTACAGACATGTACTGCTGAATACTAGTCAGTGCATCATGATCATCCTAACAACACGGTGTTATGACACCATGTCAGATGTCAAGACTTATGAAAACTATTTTGCTGTATTTTATGTCATGTTTGCGCTTCGTCCAACTTGGAGAAAAAAAGCTGAAGCTGATCTGAGGAAAGATCAATTTTGTCATCTTATGTTTTGTATCTCCACGCTTGATGGCTCTAATCTTTTGTAATCGAAGCCACTAATTATTACAATTTTTTTTCTGAATTCTAGAACCCATACTCCACGGATCGTGATAACGAGGCAGGACCTTCTGGCGAACAGGGAACCTCAGCGAGCGTGCTCAGAACAGAGTCCTCAGAGGAAGAACCTCCCAGAGCCCTCTCAATTGCGTCTCTACGAGATAAATCAAGGTATTTAAGCGTCCAGTTTGAGATTAAGATAATGAAAGAAGTATGTCTCATAGGCTCCATAATAATCGTTTAATTTCGCGTCTCCTTCATACTAATCGAAGATTGGCGTTTTCTAGTGGACAGTTGCCCAAAGAACATCCTCACAGACGGGAAACACAGATGTCTCTCATGTCTCGTTCAAGCGATCTGACAAAATTTCGCCTTGCAAAGATTGAACCCGAGCCCGTAGTACCACTGCGGGTACAATCGGCGGGTTCAAGAGACTGGGTCCCACCGACGCTTCAAGCAGTCAGGGCCTGGGGTGAAATTGAGGAATCTAAGGTAAATGGTAGCATTTAGAGCTATTATGAAATTCATAGTTCAACCAATAGTCAACCTCGTTCCCAGGGCTTCTCAAAATAAGGGACAATTCTCTAACACATTCGGGAGGTAGAGTAATGCGACTCAAGGATAAAATGATACGGGAGGTTGCAATGAAGGCGTGATTTACAACCACCAAGATACCCATGTGTAAACCCCTCAAATCTACCGGCAAAAAAGTGAGGACCCTCCCCCCCCCCCCCCCCCTCCAAAAAAAAAAAAAAAAAAATACCGACATGGTCAACAACATTTGAGGCATTATTATTAGCGTCTTAAGCTTGCCCCTAAGATTTCTTCGTATCTTGTTTCCGCAGAATCCAGACGAAACGAATGTCAGTGAAGGTCGTGCAAATGAAGGCTTCTCTGGTAGCGAGTTTTCGCTTGTCGGTAACAAGACTAATAAACTAGAAACGGAACCAATGGAATCTCAAACATCGTCACAAGCAGAACTTGAATCAGAAACAAAAGAACCTGAAGGGACAAGCAACCTTGCACAAGACGACACAAGAGAGAGCACTCCACAACAATCTGAGGATCAGTTTTCGTTGTTTTCGAGTCAACTGTTCGCGCATGATGCAGACGTTTCTAAAGAGTCTCCGACCTCAAGTCCTATACCAAGCAATGAGCCTACGCCTGGCGGTGAAACGCTGACAGCAGCAGCAGCCGCGAGTGCTTCTCAAGATGCCGAACCTTCGACGAGCGCTGAAGATTCAAATGCTTCTCGCGGAAACAAGTTCTGGGATAAAGCTCGACATCTAGCCTCTCAAAGAAGAAGATCTCGGCTAGAACATAACAGGGTGCTGTCCACAGAGGGCGGTAAGATTCTCATGTGTATCAGTTATTTGCGGTCTGTACCAAATAATTCAATGTTGTAAACAGTTAGACTACGCTGGGTGTCAGAAAAACTACAAAAGGTGTCTTACTTTGCTTTCTTTGCCAAGAACCCGTCAGGCACCCAGGGTAAAGCAAACCATCGTGAGGACGGCAGCTTTAAGGGAGCAGTACGGTTTGCACGTAGTGGGAGGTGCGGTGGCCTAACGGTTAGTGCGCTGGAATTCGGATCGGGCAGTCTGGGATCGAGCCTCTGGCCGGGGTACTGCGCTGTGTCCTTGAGCAAGACACTTTACTCTCATAGTGCCTCTCTCCACCCAGGACCCAGGACACCGGGTACCGGCGAATTGTTGGGACAACCTGTGACAAAATGCTGGGGAATAACCTGCGGTGGACTAGCATCCCATCCGGGGGTGGGGGGGGGGGGGGGGGTTGGCAATACTCCTGGCCGCTTCATGCTACAGAAACCGGAGTTAACTGCACATGAATTATAAATTTCTTAGCACCGTAAGCAAGCAAATAAAAACACTTTGGTTTTTGATAAGTACTTTAACCTCAATATTAGATACACTGCTGACGTTTCGGGCGTCATTGGGAAGAAAAAGTGAAGGATTTTGGAGGCTTTATAATTAGCAATTTCGAATTTCGGAAATAATCGCTGTTGTTTTGGATCGGCGATCCAGCACACGTTAACACCGCCAGGTTTTTTCACATGCCAGCTAGCGGTACTGTTTTCTGTGAGATCGCGTCGGCGGAACAGTACGGTACTACATGACAAATTAATGTAATATAAAATTATATATAACAAAATCATGGATAAATTATTGATTGTCTTAAACCAATTCTCTCACAGATTCGCTGCAACTTCGTCAAACCCACGCAGACAGATTTAAAGAAGCTGACGAATATCGTCTGGCATGGATTACCAACATTCTCAGAGGAACTAAGTCACGTGGTATGTTGTAATCCTTATATTTATTACTTCCATTGATCTTGTTTTAATTGCTGTTGTTGTTGTTGTTGGCTTAAAAGAATTCTCATAATAGACGGTGGTTTCCGCTTACGTTGCAAAATACGCCGCGCGACGTTCGTCTTCGCGCAGTTTTGTAGTTTTGGATTGAAAGATTAAAGGGACACTGTCACGGACATTTTTTGGCCTTTTTAGTAAAACGGCACTAAAATTACGACTAAGTTCTTTCAACCATGCAGGAAATTCGCCTAGAACGTAAAGGGAAGGATATCTAGCAAATAGTTTAAAGAAGAAGCTGACCGTAAATAGTTTTCATCAATTTTTTCAAACCACAAGGACAGAACTTGAAAAAGTCAGGCTGACTTTTTCAAGTTGAGATCAAAAGCTCCCGATGGTATCACAGTGATATCCCTCTATATTTAGCTTCAGTACACTGGTATAGTAATTTTAAGAAAACTTGACCACTGTTAATAGGTTTGCAATGGTGTAAACATGTTTTTGGGCTGTTAAGGACGTTCGCGCGAAAATCTTCCAACATTGACATTTTTCTAAAACTTTCACCACTGTGAGTTTATGGGTTACTCATGTCAGAAATATAAAAAAATTGGGGGGTCACCGAATTCGTTTCGGAGATAAGATGTCCGAAAGATCACCTTAAAATCTTATAAATCGGCCTTCGTTTCTGACAATGGCGACAGTGTCTGTTTGCTCAAAAATAATGCGAATAAATTCATGAAATGCAATTTTCTTGTCTAAATATTGTTTAAGGGGATCTATTAAGCAAATTGATTCAACTGGTGATGTTCCTTTAGGAAATGTAATCGTTTAGTGATCACATTTGCACTCGCCAGGCAGTTGAAAGATGGGCAAGATTTGATGCCGCGTAGGCAAAAAAATTAGAAACTTGTAGACTTCCAACATTGACTTTTTGTTCATTTTTTTACAATCTGTTGAGAATCGCAAAACAAAGCTGTCTATCAAAAAAAAATTGGGGGTCACCGATCATTTGAGAGAGTAAACTGCGAGCGAAATTATCTGAACAGCTACCAGCCCTATATTTGTTTGGAAAGTTTTCTCAGCGCGCGCGCTCGATGCATGATGTGGCGCGACGTTGCGACATGAATTACGTGCGCAGTAAGGATGCGCAAAAACAATTAGCGCGAACGTCCTTAAATTTTTGAAGTTATGCTCGTGACAGTGTCCCTTTAAGCATGACGTTTGGTTTTCCCGCAATCGTCAAAAATTCCACTTCTGCCGTTTGGCGTTTGTACGCAGAAATGACCAGGTTTGTGTTTGTCATGGATATGTGAATTCTTTCCCCCATTTTTCTGAGGTTGTTATTTTAGAATTCGATGAAAAAAGGTAACAAATTGAAAGGCAAGTTCGCGTTTGCCGTTTGCCTTATAATAATATCTCTTTTATTGTGTCATGTACACGTACCAATCCCTTTTATGTTATTTATTCCATTGTTTCTTTAATTTTAGAAAACGAGAGTGACGCATGATTGATTTGCAAGAATTCCACTATAAACGTCGAAGGAACCATTGTCACGTGATCTGCGGATATCTATTTTATTGTAGACTGGATGAATTCCCAGTGATCCATCCACACGAAGCAAACGTCTGACACATGGAGTGAAAAAAAATTGTGTTAAAAACGATCTCATCTCTGAAAACATGACCCGAAACCTCAGCGTCTGTACTCTTGGGAGTGACTGTCTTTTAAGACAGACAATATTTAAAAACATCAATTTGACGACTGCAGGCGTGAGCATGCATTGGTGATCGTCTGCAAGAGTGTTATCAGTGTCAGAGGGAAAAAATGTATTTAATTTATGATATTTATGACATCTTTGTAACCATTGTGAACTGGACGAATTTGATCTCGTCGCTCCTTACGAGGCCTTCTAGTCCAGAGTTGTTAAGTCTAACACATGGAGTGAAAAATGTGGTCAAAGACAATTCCATCGTTACATTGACATGGACAAAAGCTTTATAACGTGTTTTAATGTTGTGTTACAAATATGTGTTGTATCGGTCGGAGGCGCGCTGGACTGAGTGTTTTCTAACTAAGGACACAAATGTTCCTTCATAGTTCTTCTCTCCATTCAGGAGTATAAATGAGATCGGTAAAACGCGTTCCTAGGCAACCTGACAAAATACTGCGGAGTGGGGGAGGGGTAGGGGTGGAGAGGATGACTTGTGATGAAAGGCAATGTTTCATCGTTCTTTCAAATTGTGAATTGGAAAAATTCACGGCCATCTCATCAATCGACACAAATCAACACGTCTTTCACATGGAGTGAAAAATGTGAAGAGACCGTACGCGGAGTAAATGTTGTATACATAATAAAATAAATCATATTTATCAACTTACTGACGTTCGACTTACCGGACGTTTTCTGAATAAAATGTTGTATACATATTTAACATATTTATCAACTATTATTTAATTTATAAGCTCGTGTAATAAAACATTCTTGTTTAAAGTGTTCGGAGATGGTCTATTTCAAATGAATATAAAACATTATTCTCTAATTTATTAATTAACTAATTAATCAATTTTCCTTCAAGGTTGTGTGACAAATAGCGGTAGGGCAAGAAAGACTCAAGAAAATATCCTCGGTAGTGAACTGGGCACGCTGGGGAATTGTTCCTATTCACCTTGCAACGTAAAATAAGTGAAAACACGGTTTGAACATATGCAAAGCGAGTTGCGTCATTTGCCCAAACATGGTCATGTTACCGGTTAAGCAGGTTTGTTCGTCTCCTCACCAGGCACGGTTCCAGCACACTGTTTTAATAATGTCGAAATGTTCTCATCAATAAAATATTATGATCCGTCAACCACATATAAGGGACGGACCATTATTTTTTTAGAGGAGTAATTTTTTGTGTCGTTGTCTGTGCAAACAATATTTTCCGGTAGCATCTCCCTGCAGACAACTCTTTTCATGTTTGCAAACAATTTGCATGTGTTGTTTTTGCTTTTGCAAACAGGTTTTTCAGGATTTTTCATTCCCACCCCTAAAAAAACTTTGGGTCCGCCCCTTTCAACAAAATCTGTACGCTCTCATGAAAAACGGCAACAAATCTCAGGTTGATTCCAATTTTTGCTCGATATTTTCAAATTTCTATATAACCATGATATAAAAGTATTTTAAAAAGTTATTGGAATTGCTCCACGTCATTGAGGCGACCAAAACATGAACAAAAAGAAGCATATTTATTTTTGAAAATGAGTTTTCAATATTATAACATTTGGAAAATGCCATTTGACAGAGAAATCAAACGCGACAAATTATGGGAATCAGAAATGCCGTTTGAGAAATCAAACACAGCAAGTTTTGGAAATCAAAAGTGCAATTTGAAAAATAAAGTGCCATTCGAGAAATCAAAGACGAAAAATTTTGGAAATCAAACGTGACAAATTTTAGAAATCAAAAGTGCCATTTGAGAAATCAAACGCGACAAATTTTGGAAATCAAAAGTGCTATTTGAGAAATCAAACGCGACAAATTTTGGAAATCAAACGTTACCTGTAAAATCAAAAATGATTTTTTAAATCAAAGAACACAAGGCAAGAATCAAAAAGAAATAAATTTTCTTAGTGATACTCCTCGAACACTCGAACACCGCACTTAACGCCCCAGGTTTTAGAGTCTGTATAAGAGATGTGTCCGTTGATAGGGGGTTGGCTGTAATAATATTTGGATTATCTTACAGTGCACATAACAAATTTGCCCTTGGTGTGGGTTCGTCGACTGGAACTTCAATAGATCTCCTCAGTTTCCTTTTATTGTTGTTACATGTACATCAAGAATAGTTGAAAATAGCCCAAGGGGGGCGGGGGTGGGGGTGGTTGGGTGTTCTGCTGAAGACCAGGAGCCTCTAACCCGTTTCAGAGCAAAGAAAGCTCGCATTTGCTAAATTAATAATTAAACTTTTACCCCATGTTTGACCTGAAGTAGAAAGGATGCTTTTATTTTTAAATTTTCGTAACGATACTACAACATCTACTATTTATTTTCGCACATTTCAAACCAACCTAAATTTGAAAAGCAAAAAGATATGAATTTGACATAATTCTTTCAGGGTCAAATTGAAGGTGGTCCCCCCCTCCCGGTGGCAATATAACTGTTAATGTTACACTGTCAACTGTTAATGCGGCACTTCAAAGTGGATCCGCCACTGCCACTCCCCTTCTTAATTATACCTACAGTAGCAATACTACATCTAGTTTCTGAACTGTTAACTTCAACATAGTTAAACTATGACTTCAATAATCTCTTTATTTCTTAGCAGTTTGCCCTACATTTCCTATACTCCAACACGTGAAATCCCTTCCCTTTTGTATAGCTACAACCTGATAAAAAAGCACCACCTTGCTGGTAGAGCCTCCCCCATACACTAACAGTCCTCTTTATGGAGTACCCTCCCTTCCCCACTCAGTGGAGTTTCATGATGCATCATAGTTAACCATCAGAGATGAGCAGAGAATAGTACCGAAAACTTACAGAAAATATTCGATTCAGGTGTATCACCCCTTTAAGTTTTTATCAAATATCATATTAGTTATCAAACAGTAACTCAGCAACAAACGGAAACATGTTCTTTATTTACATTCTCAAAATTAGATTTATTTCCTCTGCCATCCTAGGTGAATATCGAGGCATGATGATTAACAACTTTTCACCAAACTGGGGGTGGCTAGTGGTGGCTGCAAAGTAGCAAGGTAAATATCCACCACTAACCACCAACACAGAGGTGAATAGTTGTTTTAGTATATACTTGAACAGCAAGATTATATATCCCAAAGGGATTATTTTTAACTCATTTTTTCCTGTCAATGATTACAGTTTTCACACGCGAGTTGCTCAGAGCCGAATAGCAAAGGTATCCAGAGTTAGAATAGCCAATCAGCACATGCCAACAACACTATCCACTGTTCTAGTATATACTAATGAACAATTATTCACTGGAGTCAGTGAGGTTAAATATCCACCAATTTCACCAACACTGAGGTGAATAATTGTTTTGTATAATATACCACACAAACTGAATAAATAGCGGGCCAAAATATTACTTTTGGTAGCCAACGTGAAATGGGCAGCCATTTTGTTTCTCTTGGACTGCTTGGAGGGGAATAGTACTTGGCTAATCTCCTCCAACTTACCCAATCAGAAAGCGCAAAAAGCACTATTCACTTATGTGGTAAATGTCGATCATAACAGACTGGTCAATAACAGAGAACAGCCTGAGCATCCTGGGAGAGATTGAGGGAGGGGGGGGGGGGGGGGGGGGACTGCAGTGTCCGTTCAGCAATTTTAAGGGAAACGACTTTCCATTCAAGTTTTTGGGTTCCAGATATCAGAAGTTTGAAATATTGGAAACTTCTAATCTGATTACCAGTTTCTGTCTCTTCCCTTACAAGAGAGACCCTGGGAATAAGGAAAGGAAACTTCTTATAGCAATTCAAGACTCAAATAATTTCTTTTTGTTTATCTGAAACAATACGAACTATATCTTAACAGATTAATTAATTAATTAATAATTTGACGGATTGAAATCCACCAATCACAGCTAAAAGTGAACTGCAAGGCTATGATTGGTGAATTTTGACCCGCTGACATAAAGGTCTACTAAAAAAAACTCCTCCTTAGGTATGATTAACAGATATGAAGCCCATTGCAAACTTTATAGTGAAGATTTTGCATCAAAGACCACAATCATAACAATGATAACTGCGGTACCGTAAGCGACAGCTACCACAAGAGGCTACCACTGGGTACCTGACTGTTTGACAACCCAGCATGTGGTGAAAATGCACGTGTAGTGATCTGGCTTGTCATTATATCATCATGTAACAACAGCGTTACTCAGTTTTATTTATGACATGTTTTTTAAGTGAGGGTGGTTTGTTCAGGAAGGGATTCCAAGTTCCTTGTATCGAGGGATTATCTGTGTGCCAGAATTTTCGTATTTTCTGTACCTCCTCTCCAGATTCATTTCTAAGACTTGTAACCAAATCTTTAACCTTCTCTGGTTTCATGTTCCTTATGTTAACCTCTTTGGTGTTGCCATTTACTAAAGGATGAAATAAAGATATATCAAAAATCAACTACAGCTCGGTGTCACTAAACAGTAACTATTCAACAACATTATTGGACTTTGAGGCCCAGTTCAGACGCCGTACTTCTGCTGTGCTTTTGTCAAACTTAATTCCTGAATTTAGTTCGGCACGGCAGAAAAACGACGTCTGAACTGGGCCTGAGCCTGTGTTTTCTATGGAGCAAGGCAAAGCTGAGTTGACTATCATCTGTAGAAACTAAGGGCAAGTAGTCTAATAATTTTAGTAGGCATTCTATAAACGATTGTGTCCAGAACCAACAATTTAATGCATTTTAAGTGCAAAATCAAGATTTTTTTCTTTCAGGAGGAAAGTTTAACAGGATTGGTTATATCAGCAGTATGTAACCACTCAACATTTTCTATTGAAAATTTACAAACAAGATTGGTTTTCCCACTGTTTTACATTTAACAATAAGACGGCAAGCTCAAGATTTCTACATGCAGAATGTTGGCAAAGGTCAAAGCCCTTGTTTCAACAATAGATACCAAGAAAACAAAGAATACCATCTAACTGACTTTGAGTAGTGAGTTCTGTAAAGTGTGTAGGTTGTTGTTCAATTTTATCCTTGGTTCAAATTATATTTTCCTTTGTTTTTAAAACAATATCATACATTACCTTACCAAAAACAATGGAAAATTAAATTTGAACCAAGGATAAAATTGAACCACAAGGTGGGGTATTTTTATAGTAAAAGGAATTTTAAGCCGATCTGTTTTTTCTTTACTTGTTATTCATCATCTGATATGCCTTCTATAACCAGAACAAATGCTGGAAAATAAATCAGATGCCCCAAGTGGGATTCAAACCCAAGAGACCCAGATCTAATGGAATATGCTCTAACCACTGAGCCAATCACAGTGGAGTGAGTCAAATGTTAGCTACAAAGGAAACATTTCAAACCTTTTCTTGTCACAATTTCAAAAGGTTCACATGTCGCTGTCAGAATTTCAAATTCATCCATAGCCACTGATAATATCAGAAATGTTGAAATCCGGAAATTTATACATAACATAAATGCGCTCTCATACCGGTAATTGTTTGATTTGTTTGCAAAGAGTGAGATTTTGGACAGCGTAGCGATTTATTGTGATGCCAAAGGCAACACCCTCCTTGGGAGGTCTGGGGTCAAACACTGCCAGAAAATTTTGAAAAATTGAAGTAGCTAAGATGTGTTTTCCTTATTCTGAGCAGGTACAAAGGAAACATGGAGTGAATTATTTTGAAAATGATGGATCACTGTAGTTACAGTGTACTTTACTAAAGCAGCAATTTGCCACCTCAAAATGAACTGTTTAAATCAAAAACTGTAAATTTGTCAGAAATAGTACTACAGGGCTGCCTCAGGCAATTAACTTTTGCCTTTGGGCGACCAGATAATCGTATTTATTTCATATAAGCTTTATCCTCGGCACCCTGGATCTCATAGTTTGGAACCTTTGGGCTCCTTGTAATTTTCCTTAGAGCACAGCCTTGAGTAGTTTCAGCACAACAGCGCAAAATTGCACTCGTTTGCGTAAATCTCAAGCTCAGCGCAGGAAAATGATCTTACAAAGTGCAAGATGGGAACATAAAAGGGTAAATCTGCAAAGGTTATTTTGCCTACAAGCTGCTGTTTAATTAAAAATCGCCAATGTCACTGTCAATTTTGTTTTTCTATTTGCCACTGTTGTAATCTCACGGGAGCATCTCATCGTTCATTGTCATTTCAACTCCTTCATGTCGCCATTTCAGAGCCATGTCGCCCCCTCGAATTTACCCTAACAGGGCCTTTTTATATGCTAATTAACAATTAGATTATTTGCTCTCAATTTCTTTGAGGTGATAGTTGATGGCCAAATCAACTATCATCTCATATAAATTGAGAGCGAAGAAATAAATTGTTTAAGGACGGTGCCTACTAATAGCGAGGTATTTTTGCCCGGCCAATGACTATGCAAGGGAAGTAGATGTTACCAAGGGCTATTAAAATCCAAAAAGAAAATTGGGGGTAGCCACGCAAATTTTCGAGATAATTAGGTTTGAAATCTTGAAAAAAGTGCTGACGTGGCATTTTCAAAAAACGTAAAAGAGTAGTATAGTCGGAGTCAAACAAATACCACTTTGGGTGCACCTAAATTTTTCACCTCTTTAGGAGACTAGTAGTCAGGGACCAAATCAAACCACGCTCACAAAAGCTCGCGTGCCTTGATTTAATCCCTGACTATAGTCTCCTAAAGAGGCAAAAAATTCAGGCTTACCAAAGATAGTATTTGTTTGACTCCGACTATACTACTTAGGAAAAAGGACGCAGGAAACATAAACAGAGGGCGGCAGGGACAAGCATTTAGAGGAATGACACCGCGTTGTATAAAAGTTTTTCAATTAGAGAAATACAACATCAAGGTAACAACAATTAATAAATTAAAACATTAAAATTAATTATAAATGTCTTTTCGGAACCAAATCGAAACGAGGCAATTGAATGGATGGGGGGAAGTGAACAGAATGATCAGACAAGCACCAAAATGTCCACACGAAGGGAAAATAGTGATAAGCAGGTGCTGCCCAATCTGCAAAAAAATAGAGCACAACAACAACGGATGTTGGGAATGCACATCAAGTGAAGATCTGGAAAACGAATTGGAAATATACGATTACGATCCGCAGTGGGTCTATTTCGTGAAAAGGATCTGCAAAGCCTGCAAAATCTGGAAAATTCAAAACGAAACAAGCGCGGCGGCGTGACTAGTACTAAGGAGCTTACCTATTCAACCAGAAACAATTTTAAACGGCATAAGTGAAGAAGAACAAGAAGAAGTCGAATTAACAGACATGGAAGAGTACGATTTGATGGGATCAGGAGAGCCGGTTTACGAAACACCTATCATGACGCCGCAGCTGTACCGCAGAATAATGGCAAATGAGTTTAGCCAGGACCAGGTAGAGTACATAATAAGGAAAAGTTTAAAGTTTTAGGGGGGAGATAAGTTTATTGGCCGTTCAGCAGCATCAAGAATAGCTTCCACAGCTTGAGCCGTAATAAGTTTGACATCATTAACCCAAAAGGGGGAAGAAAGGTCTTTGAAAGCGCACACGAGCATGTGGACCAACACAATCATTCTTTATAAACTGTAAATATTTTTTTGGCCCACCTCAGTATTAGAGGAACGCAGCAGGTTGTAAATGTCAGACATAGCTGAAGCAATACAAAAACTCACACCCATGCAAAAAAGCTTTTTAATAAAAAAACTGGTAGAGGTAATAGCGGGAGCAGCGAAAAAGCTCGAAGAAGAAATAAAAAAATATCAAGAAGACCCCTATGTGCACGTCAATGGAAAGAAAATAAAGAAGACCCTAAACCAATGTATCCCATACACGGGGGAAGAATGGGAAAAAGAAATGGAAAAACGAAAGGGGTACAAAAACAGGCAGCTGATAAACTTCATAGATAAAGTTTTTTTCGAAGACGGCGCGCTGCAATTAGAGAAACGCGGCATAAGGAAATAAACATGGATACATTAGAACTGATACAAGCACTTCCACAAGAACTTCGAGAAAAAATCTGCAACGAGTATATTGTAATAAAACTCTGGCAGCGTAAAATGCTTGGCTGGGACGATGTCAGAAAAGAAATCTCTAAAGGATATATTAAAATGAAGCTCAGACAGCGAAAAACTCTTGGCTGGGATAAAGTTCATGCTGCAATCAAGGAAGCTCCATTTTGCGTTCGCAATGAACAAATTGTAAGGGTCTTGTTCTGTTATAAATGTGACAGAAGCAGATGTTCGCGAAATGGTCTCTGTAATCTGTGTATTAGAAATGGATTCAGACACTATCTCGGCTATCCTATTTTTGATGAAAATGATTATGATGAGTGCTTCAAGAGATCTTTCTCCTCAAAATGGAGAGGAGTCTTTGCGTGACGGCAAACTTACTACCTAAAAGAAAAATCGTCCATTAAAATTAAACTTACTAATACACGTTTTGTATTAACTAGGGCTGATTCTGCGCGGCTAGGCTGAGATAAACTAAGTGCAAAATATTGTCCCGAATCTAATCTTATTCTTCTACCTTTAGAATCTTGGGGCGCAGCATATTGGTATTGTAAACCCTCAGCATTACGTACGCTTGTAAATGGAACGTCAGATAACAAACTGCCGGGTATTCTAAAACCAAAACCTATTCTTTCATAAGTTCGAGAGGCACCCTTTAGTTCGATAATTAAAGCTGAGACACCCTCAATTAAGCAAGGAAATGGCGCCATTACACGAATGTTATTACCGAATTTAACAAAAATTCTATCTCCTCCTTTATTTTCATTGTAGATCCATTCTCCAGTTATTACTATTCTAGGTTGAAAATTTCTTATAACATAACCACTTAGATCTAAATCTTTTTGTAATTTGATAGTATCGTTTTCTATTGTGTACCCTCTATCATAATTTTTCAACGAAAAGCCGTTTAGATCTAAATCTGTTTGTAGAGTAAAATCGCCGTCATCGATAACAAAAGCCTGATCGTAAACAGTTCCATCTACATCTGTTTGATAACCTTTTACCCCATAAATAATCAAAGCAGCCTTTTCAAGTGGCGAAGAGCCATCATAACCCGAATTTGAAATATCAAGATAGATTGTGTTATCATTGTCTTTGTATTTGCGCGTGTGAATAATGGTGCGTGAATATTTTGGGCTGTGACTGTTGAAGTGCTTGGTATGGTAATTAAGAGTATCAACCGGGTTAGGGGTTGAAGCACTTATAAACCAATTAGTATCAACTTTCGGGATAAAGAACTCGACACATATAGTGTACTCTCCTTCAGACAGAGGTTTTTTATTCAACGCCAAGCGTGAGTTGAAAGAATCGACACCAGTTCTTACGAGATTGAAAGTATAAGCTTTTTTATTCACACTGTGAAGGTTGGAGGTAAAGTCTTCAAACGTAACAGAAGTAACATTGTTTACATCTGTAACACCTGACCCTCGCTCCAAATAGGCTAAGGCATTCTTTTTATGTGAGTGTCCTGCTGAAATAGAATTTGAGCCCACATATTTTTTCATTGAAGTAAGATTTACAGCATCTTGATCACCAACAGGATTCGCAAGTTGCTTTATCGCATGGTCTTTCATGAGAATATCTCCAGAAATATTAACGGTTGATAAATCCCCACTATCACCCTTATCACCTTTTTCTCCTTTAGGGCCACGCGCTCCAGTTGCGCCAGTTGGACCAGCAGGACCAGGAGGGCCGGCTTCCCCTCGGATTGAAGTTGACTCTTCATGTGTTTGAGTTGCACCCGTCGCACCGTTAATAAACCCCATCTCTATATATTTTCGTCAAAATTTTTAAGTGTGGTTTTTTTTGGTTTGTCGTGGTATAAAAAAGAATATTTAGCATCGGTAGCCCTTTCAAGCAGCTCTCTGTCAATTCCCAATTCATCAGCAATGCGGTTATTTTCTCTGGGAAGAAAGTTGAAAATGCAAAAGTGGCTACAATTATCTCGGATGTTTTTGGGGACCTTAAAATAGCTTTGAGAAAGATAAATGACGCTGCAATTGCGGTGGCGACCGTTGATAAAATAATCGATAATGTCGTTTTGGTTGCTTTCACAAACCATGTCATCGAAAATTACAATCTTTTGATTGTCAGTGGACAGCGTTTCCAAAGGAATAACATCGTGGGCGCCTTCAATAACATTATAGCCAGCCACAGGATTGACTCTTGTGTCGAAATCATCAATCATATATTGGTACTTGTCTTGATGCAGGTTCTTAGCGCAAAGGTAAATTTTGTCGTAGACCAACAGCCTGTAAAGCATATGCATGAGAATATTTGTCTTACCAGAGTTGCTTGGCCCGCAAATAAGCATCCGAAAGGTATCTGCTGGCATACAAGGGTGCCCCCGCTTGTAATTACTTTTTGTAGTCAAACTGGGGTCGTAATTGGGAATTTTCATTTTTTTCTGTTATATATACGGCAAAAATATGTCCATGAAGAAGTGGCAAAAACTTGTCAGCGAAAAGGCTGAAGTTGAGCAGCAGAACGACAAAATCCTCGCGGCAATAAAAAATAACAAAATCAATAAAAAGTTTGGCCAGCTATCAGGTGAGGATTTGTTCAAACCTATCACATCGCGGCTTGAAAAACTCCAAGTAGGGACGGCCCCTAAAGAAGAGGAAGAGGTTCCAGACTATGGTATGGATGAGTTTGATTTAAACAACCCCTTCGACGGAGATTTTAATCCGGATGCAGAAACACCACCACCAACATCATCACCACCACCATCACCAACATCATCACCAACACCTACACCATCACCAACACCAACATCATCACCACCACCATCACCAACAACATCACCACCACCATCACCATCATCAACACCATTACCACCTTTAGCTGAAGAGGAAGAAACGGAATTAATGGAAAGCCCAGCGAAAAAACCAAGTAAATGGAGACCACCAAAAGAACCAGTTATCAGGGGATCAGAGTCGGTTGACCTGCAGACACTGAGCAGAATGTTAACAACAAATAAAGACAATCCGAACTATGTTGTAAAAAGCAAAAAATCAAAATTCTATGGCTACACATTGGAAGACATAAAAAGTGCAAGAAATGAAATTCTTGCCAGGAGACAAGGGAAGTTTATGCCCCCCGCCGATTGGATGCCCCCTCCACCTGATGAGGATGAACTTGAAAGAGAAATGGAAGGAAGTGGAAGTGTTGATCCAAACGCTTTGGTTGAAAGGCTACACTTAAGCTTGGCGTCTATACAGGCAGGCAACACTTCACTGAAGCTGAAAAAACAGGTCAAGCAGATGTTGGGGTTGCTGGTAAAGCTAAAGGAAATAACCCAAAAAGAAGCCCACAAAATTTTGAGTAATATTATATAAGCAACATGTCAACCCATTTTCATTTCAACCTGTTGCTCGACTCGCAGCTGGCCAAACAAAACAACACCAACAGCAAGTCACATGACTTTACAATTAACTTTGACCCACCAATCGCTTTAGATCCCGTCAAAAAGTACAGGGCGGCGTTAAATGAGCTGGTATCTATGTCTTATTCGTGGTACAACATCGCGAAACGGTACAACAACAACGAGTTCAAATGGCGGAAAAAAACAGAGAACTGGAAAACCGTGACAATTCCGGACGGGATGTATGATTACAAAGGTCTCAACACCACCATTCAGTCACTTATCGGAAGAGTGGATACCAAGGATGAAAAATCTGAGTTTATTGTCCAGCTGTATTTTCACACCACAACGTATCGGACGGTCATTTTGTTGCAGGACGGCTACGAGCTTGATCTAAGTGGAGGTGAATTTGCTGCGTTGCTGGGTTTTGACAAGAAAACAATAGATGGAGCAAACAACAGGAGCGACCGCGTACCAAATATAACAAGAGGCGTCGACTGGATCTACATCCATTGTGACCTCATTACAAGGGCTGTGGACAACATCGGGGGTGACGTTATGTTCTCTTTTTCAACCGCTGAACTCTCCGTCACCTACCCCTTTTCAAAAGAGCCCCGCCGCCTCCTGTGGCACCCGGTGAACAAAAACAGAATCAATGCGATAAATATCAAAATCACGGACGGACGCAACAACATTATAGATCTGAATGACCAAGACGTGGCTTTAAGTATCATCATTGAAGAAGAAAAAGAAAAATAATTTACACCTAAGTATAATAATGAATCATCCGAGCGAGTGGGCGAGATATTATGACGCGCCAAACGGAACATATAGATACAGACACAAAGGTACGGGGGTTGTAAGAGACACCCTGATGAATATAGGAAAGCGGTTCAAAAAGAAGGTCACCCGTCAGACGTTGGAGAAGGCTGTAAATGAAGCCTCGAAGCAAATGCTAAAAAAAGCCGCAGAAAAAGCAGAAGAAAAAGCGGCAGACAAGATACAAGCGGTTTTGCGAAATAGCAACTCAGTTGCTACCCACACCCCAAGTGTAAAACCAAAGAGTAAAAAGACTCCAAGTGTAAAACCAAAGGGTAAAAAGACCCCACCACAGAAACTTAGTACAGAGTCGAAACAAAAACTGAAGAAGATGATGAGTGCGGTATCAGCAACTCAGTTGAGCGGGGATTCACGGAAAAAGTTGCAACAGATTTTAAACGCGGGTCGGGCTGCAAGGATGAAAGTAAACCAATTGATAGCAGAAAATTAAAATAATTTTTTAAAAAGATATATAGGCCGCAAGATGTTCAGAAGCCACAGGCATTTGGAAAAAACAGAGTATGTTCGTATCATGTTAGACAAACCGATCACTATCCCGGGAAACAATCAGCACCAGGTAAAAACAAACTATAAATTCACACTCACCGACCGAGACAACTGGTATGACTGGTATAACGCCTACTTCCGGGCTGATTTCACTTTCGAGGCAACCGCAGATGGTGCGCAAGTTGCAGCAGACGCTAGGTCAGCACCCATTAACGGCTCATTTTCACTGATAAACAAACTTGTGGTAAAATCATCGGGCAAAAACATGTACAACGTAGACAACATTCACAAGCTCATATTTATCAAAAACTTGTTGGATTTTTCTGATGACTTTGCGAGGAGCGCGGCAAAAAATCAGTTTTGGTATTTGGATACAACGGATAGCAATGTAACGGCCGTCGCTGCCACTAACCTTGGAATCAGAGAAAGGGGTTTGCTTGCCCATGCCGGTCTCACGGTTGAAACCCTCATACCGCTTAACAGGTACTCATTTTTCGAAGAGTTGGGTGACAAACTTCTCCCCCCAATGCAGATGGAGTTCGAAATTGAGCTACAATCGGATGCAGAGCTGATTTGGCAAAACGATGGCACCAATCGTAGGGTAGTGGTGAGAAACTTCGAGCTGTGGGTTCCAATGCTGCGTTTCACCAGCGAAGGACAGAAGCTCGCAAACGAAAACTTTTTGAAACCTCAGAAATGGATGTACCTTAATGAAATGATCCAACCCAGCAGTAGCCGGCGTGACGCTTTTGGTTCGTGGCAGATAAATCCTGGTATAAAGGATGCCAAACATGTTTTCATTTTCATTCAACAGTCAAGGAAGGAAAAGGCCTTGACTCAAAACCCCTACTTCTTTGACACCTTTAACATTGACGGAGACAATTCAGCCAAGCTAGCGACCTGCCGGCTGCAGTACGGCTCTTCACAGTACTATCCAGAGCTGGACTACGACGAAAACTTCAAACTGCGCATTCTTAATGACTTGATGAACTACCGGTACCGCAAAAACGACTACAACACCGGTGTCCAGCTTCAGCCCAACAACTTCAAGGATTTATACCCAATTATCTATTTTGACTTACGCGAAAACAAAGATAACATGACCAACGACCCGAAGCAGATGGTTTTCCACTACAGGCTCAACGAGGCGGCCAACGCGCAAGACTACACCATTTATGCAGGAATTTTGTACGAGTCCGAATTTGCTCTCAGGCAGGTGGGTAATGAGCTGGTTATGGTTTAAAAGTGAAATAATTTTGTATGAAATATAAGAGATGCCGAGTGACTAAGCTGGTTACGGTTTAAAAGTGAAATAATTTTGTATGAAATATAAGAGATGACGACTTACTATCCGCACAAGATTTCACTTTCAGACGGGCAGAAGGTAAGCCTCGCGCGAGCCTTTGGGCGAGGAGAAGCAGTTACACTCAGATTTAAAAACGAAGCTATAACCGGCGGTAGCGACACTTTGCACTTGACCGCCAGGCAGATCAAAAAAATAGAGCGCGCTATCAAAAACAAAACGGGCGTGGACATAGACATGAGCAAGACACAAATCAGACGTGTGCGCAAAAAACACGCAGTTGCTAACCCCACAGGATCAGGCATGCGGGTAAAACCCCCAACAGGATCTGGAATGCGTATCAATCCTCCACCATATATGCGCCCTCCACCATTTATAGGTTCTTGGGGTGATCAAAAAAAAGCCCGCCTTCGTTGATGTCCCCTTAACTGATTATGACTTGCAGCGATGGTGCCGATACTTAAAAATCCCCATCAAAGGTATATTTGCGAGAGACGAGATCCACGTGAAAAACCACTCCCCTTGTATAATCAACATGGATGATCTTGGAGGGCCAGGTACCCATTGGGTATGCTGCTGGGGATCAGCAACTCAGTTGCTACCTGAATACTTTGACTCTTTCGGTTTACCCCCGCCCGCGGAATGGGAAATTGAGTTGATTCTTGACGGCAAACAGACCTTTCTACGAAATGACAACCAGCTTCAGTGGGAATACAGCGTACGCTGCGGCTACTACTGTCTGCTTTTTCTGAACGAACGTAACAAAGGGCGGTCGTTTCGAGATATTTTGAGCATGTTTTCTGAAAATACACACGCTAACGAGGCTGTGGTGAAGGATTATTTTACACATAATGTATAAGCGGGTATCACCCAGTGAAATTTGCTTATTTATATATTATGAAGGTGTACTGTGTGAAAGAAAAACGCTTTACGCCTAATGTGACGGAAAGTGAAAAAATTACAACCACAAAAAACGGCAGAAGACTGCTCAGAGTAAAATGCGCCAGCTGCGGCATTACCAAGACAAGGTTCTTACCAGTGAACGGAGACAAAAAAGGCGGCGCGTTGTCGTCGAGAAGGGGACCTTCGACTGTTGATAAAATTGCGTATGTTGCCTCGAACTTTGTGACCCCTGCCCCCAGTTTCGCTGCAGCGGCCAAAATACTCGGAAGCCAAGCTTTGAAAGGGATTACGGACAACGTAAAGTATTTTAGAAAGAGCCGTTAGTCAAAGTGAATTTTTGGTAGTTATATAAGATGGATGTTTACTGTGTGAAAGAAAAGCGCTTCACACCTAATGCGGTGGGAAGTGAAACATTTGCAACCGCAAAAAACGGCAGAAGACTGCTTAAAGTAAAATGCGCCAGCTGCGGCATTACCAAGACAAGGTTTGTTTCTAATAAAACACAAAGTGGTGCTGCTCAAGAAGGAGGTAATATTTTTGATCCAATTTTTAAGTTGACCAGAAGGGGTTTACCCAAAAAGAAGAGAGAAGAACTTGCGCGCGCTGAAAAAAGAATGTTTGGAGGTGGCGTTTTTGATACAGTTGGGAATACAGCAGCTGAAGCTTTCTTTGAGTATGGAGTTCCTTATTTAGCAAAGCAAGGTGTAAAACAAGGAAGATACTTTGCAAGCGAGTTTCTGAGACAACCAGAGTATCAGAAGAAGTTAGCCAATAAAGCCAAACCAATCGCGAGAAAAGCTGTTAATTACACAATTGATGCTTTGTCTGGGGATTTGTTGACTAAAGCCTCAAACAGATTAAGACCAAAAGATATGATACCGGGGAAATAAGATGAAAGGTGGGTGTCACACAGTGGGTAGCAACTAAGTTGCTGATACCCCACACCCCAAAGTCAAATGAATTTTCTTTAATTATATAAGATGGAGGTATACTGCGTGAAGGAAAAACGCTTCACGCCCAACGTACCGGGAAGCGAAAAAAACACTACCACAAAAAATGGTAGAAGGCTGCTTAAAGTAAAATGCGCAAGTTGTGGCATTACCAAGACACGATTCGTTTCTAATAAAACGCAAAGTGGTGGTAATTATGATATGAGAATTTATGCGGGTAATCGAGTAGATGACCCAACAAACCCTCTTTACCAACGTGGTGGGGCTTTTGATTTGCATAAAGCTATTGGTAAGCTGCCTAAGCCAAAAAAGGGGTGGACGCTTCCTGGTCATAACTACACAGGACCATACAATCCCCTTGAAAAACAGCTTTCTTACGACCCCAAGACGGGAAAGTTATTAAAGATTTATCAGCAACCCACGGGTGCCACCGACGCAGTTTCAATGCAGCATGATGTTGATTATGCCGTCTGTGCGGGCAAGAAAAATGAAAAAGGCTGCAAACACGCTGCTGACAAAAAAATGGTAAAGGCTCTTGACGCTATTCCCAAAAACAAACGGCAATGGGGTCACGCCGCGGCCCGAAATGCAATCAGCTCGAAGCAAAAAGTGGGTTTGGGTGTCGGTGAAACGATCAATAAAAATATCGGTGAAAAGATTCCAGGCTTTCAACCGGCTCAAGATGTGGCTGCTGCAATCATGGCTGTCACAGGTGGTGATAAGGATTTGTTTAAAAAGTATTGGAGTGGTGACATCGCAAAAGGTGCCTTTAACACGAAAACCGGTCTGTTCAGCAAAAAGTTTTGGACACACCCTAAAAAGGGTTGCAGGGGGGAGATAAAGAAAATTAACGGCAAATGGCATAACACATATGATTGTTGAAGTGGGGTTTCACCCCACACCCCAAACTCAAAATATTTTTAAACACATATATAGAAATGGATTCTGCAACAAAATTCCGGCGGGCTGAAATAGAAATGATAAAGAAAAATCTTGAAAACCAGTTGGTGCATTACTACCAAACCTCAGCCAAGTTTAAACGGTGGCACACGCGGTGTCAAACAGTATGTGCGTTAACAGGCGGAGTTGCTACCATTCTTACAGGCTCTGGGCTGGCCGCTTCGCTTTCTGCGGTTGGCGTTGTTGTTGGCGCCCCTTTAATCGCAACTGCCACCTTGTTTTCATTGGTGTCAACCTCCTCCATCGTCACCGTCAAATTTTTCCTGCGTAAAGCGAAAAAACACGAAAAAATACAAACTTTGGCTGAAGCTACGCTGAGCTCAATCAACTCTCTCATATCAACCGCTCTTGAAGATGGTAAAATCTCAGACAGTGAGTACCAAGATATTATCAAAAAGTACAACAGCTTTACTACTGCAAAGACAAAACTGCGTTTTTCAAACCACACTGACGGCGGGGTAAAGGTTAACAGAACATCAAAGACAACTTCTGTTTAATGGTGGGGTGTTTGCCTCCAACCACCATTCGTTGAAACTTTTTTCGGCTTTATTTCTGGTTTGTACCATCTTCGGCAATCTTTTCGTGAGCTTTCCCAGTATTGCCTTTTTCGCCGGCCAATCTCTTGTTGAGACCTTTTGAAAATAGTTGTATAAAAAACAAACGTAGTTACACGACCCGGGGTAGCAACTCAGTTGCTGATGCCGCTTGAACTGGTGAATGACATTACCCAAAAAGGTCAACCCCATATTGTCACCGACCTGTTCTAAAGAAATGCCGGTTTTTTTTAATACTGCAATTAAATACCATAATTTTGGTTTGGGAGAGTGACCCATCTCTTCGGGCTCAGGATAGCAACTCAGTTGCTGATCCCCCTCGTAACGGTAGTCAAGATCTTTTTCGGGCTTGATTTCTTTTATTTTCGCTTCCTGGTCTTTCAGCAACATTTCGTTAAGCTCTTTTTTTCCACACCCCTTGGGTAAACCCAAACTCATTTTTGTTGTCATGTATATATGTCTGCGCATAATTATTTAAATGGATAGAAAATTAGAGCGGCGTTACTACAGCCCGCAGGGTTACTGGAAAGGTATCTCCGCCATTAAAAAATTAGCGGTTGCTGCAAAGGTACCTGAAGTTGTTGCCAAAGAATGGTTGTTCAAACAAGCGCTCTGGCAGATTTACCTCCCCGCACCACGCTACATTCCTCGTCTAAAATTCGATGTCCCTACACCCAACAAAGTGCATCAGGCAGATCTTCTTTTTCTGCCACATGACAAAGTGGATAGCAACTCAGTTGCTAAAACTTACAAATACGCGCTTACCGTTGTTGATGTTGCCAGCAGATTCAAAGAAGCTCAGCCTTTAACTTCTAAAAACTCTGATGAGGTTGGCAAAGCTTTTAAGACAATTTATACACGTGGACCTTTGAAATGGCCTCAACTGTTGCAGGTTGATCCTGGGCGTGAATTTATGGGTGCTGTTACAAAAGAAATGGAAAATCACAAAACTTCTATCAGACGTGGCCACCCTGAAATTCATAGAGACCAAGCTATTGTTGAACGTTTTAATCGTACCTTGGCTGAGCATTTGTTTGGCCACCAGTACGCAGTTGAAATGCGTTCGCCTGAGGGTTTGCGGTCTCGAGAGTGGGTCAAAAGATTACCCAAAGTTGTTTCTGCTCTGAACAACCAAGTCACTCGATTGATTGGTATGAAACCTGCTGCTGCAATCAAGAAAAAAAATGTTTATGCGGAGCCATCAACCAAATATTTGCGACCTGTTGGAGAAAATGAAAAAAAGCTCCCCTCCATAGTTTTGGTTCGATATTTGTACCAACCTGGTGAGCTTGAAGGTGGTGTTAAAAGAGCCACTGATCCAATCTGGTCTTTGGATGTTTATAATATTGAACGCTCTTTTTCTAAACCGAATCAGCCTGTTCTCTACTATTTGTCTGACGGACCCAAACGTGGCTTTGTACGTGAAGAACTACTTGTTGTACCTCCGGATACAGAATTACCTCCAGCTGTGGGGTAAACCTCCACCTAAATGTGATATTCGATAGGTTCGGTGTGTATCCCATCTGGCAGCACCCATCGTTTGTCGTAATATGCACTCAGCCCCAGCTTCTCCTGCTCGTAAGTTACTATTTTTCCATCCCGCATCCGAAACCCTCTGTTTGTTGCCATATCCTTGTTTCCTTCCAGCGCTGTCTTGAAACGATGCCAGTTTATATTGTTTTGCTTCTTTGACATTCCCTTTGTACTGAACTTCTTTTTTTCGCCTCGGTCGTCTATATAGTAGCATTTGGAGCAGAGCGCAATCATCCGATCTCCCTCACATTCCAACTTAAACAGACCAGGTGTTCTCCCACTCCACTTGTCCCATGCCAACCAATTCTTTTTTTGTTTTTCGAATTCTGCTTTCATCTCTGGACGTACAATGTCTTCGAGTTTCTTGCCGGAGATTGCCAAGTAGTTGCTGTCAGTGTCCATTTGGATCAGCTCGAAATCTTTTCTGTCGATGTACCTGTCCAAGAAGTCGTAATAGAATTCCAACATCCTCAGCTTCGCCAGCTGATATACCGCTATTCCAATCTGAAACGGTCTTCTTATTGTGATTCGTGACTTCCGACTTTCTAACTCATACGCCTCACCAATCTCATCAAGATCTGAGAAATATGCGCTTCTCAGAGCTCTGTCAACTACCTTCTCATCTTTTGTGTAGATTACGTTTGTTTGCCGCTCCAAGGCTTCGATGAGCTTTCCGTACCCACTGTTTCCCAACAATTTGAATATATCAGCCAGCAGTGCTTTGCTTTTTTCTACATCTCCTGTTCGGCGAGCTTCCGTGACTTGTTCCACGAACCAGGGAAAGATTTTGGCCGGTTGGTAGTCAATTGTCCGATAAACTCTTTTGATAACTGCCCCGTGATTCACGTACCAGAGTAGTAGAGGGGCGTATACAAGTATTTTCTGTGCTGACAACGTTCCCATTAGTTTCTTGTCTTCTCCTCGTTTTCTTCCTGTATCACGCAAGTATTTAAGCATATGCTCTGGGACAGCTTTGGTGGGTACCGGTTTGTTATGAAAGAACGGACACATTTCCTCGAACTTTTGGTGTAAGTGATTTGGAATCTCAATATCTATTTCTGCATATCCAAACCAGCTTCTTTCTTTGAGTCTGTGCGTTAGTACTGGTGCACCGTCTATTTGGTACTCATCTGTATAGTGTACAACCCTTTCCTTTCCACAAGGCATATCTCTTAACATTGTTGAGAGATACAAGGCGTTGGCATCATATCCGAGGATGTTTTGGCAAAGTTTCGCGTGGGCTCCTGTTATAACTTCTCCATCCCTTGGGACCGTGTATTGATGAGATCTTATTCTTGTTTTCCCCACTTCATGGTATCTTGTGAAAACGAGGCTCGGTCCTCCAACAACTGCTTCTTTTAACATCTCATATGCTTCTTTGCTTGGGCTGTAAAGCTCTGCGTTGCGTTCAATAGCTCCTCTTAAAAGGTAATGCAAACTCACACCTGGTATGCTGACTGCGTCTTTCATTATATCGATTCCCTTCCCAGTGTAGAAGTTTCTCATCTTTTCTAAAGCCTCAAGTCCGGGGACTACATCTAGATTATTGTAGTAACGTACCCAGTCTTTGAAGGTTTTCATTCCCTTTTCTCGGAACGTTTGTTTACAGTCTTTCCATTCTGACAGTTTTAGTGTGAATTCATTTTTCAACTTTGAGTACCAATGCGGGTAATCCGGCAATCCCGGGTAATCTAGCTTTTCAGGTTTGTCAAACCACTCGTATGGAAACCATGATTTAGTTGTCTTGCAGCCGTATGCCTTTATCCATTTATCGTAACTCACCCCCGGGCCGAGGTAGTTGATTATGTCAAGGAAACGGAAGCCAGAAGTGAGTAAGAACATGATTTTGTTTCCATTCTTTGCTACTCTGACTTTGTTGGTTGTGTCCGCAAGTTTTTCTGCGAAGTGTTTCTTTATCAGATTGAGATCGTAAGTCCCTGAGTTAAAGCCCAGTACTGGCACCTGATCACACCATTCTTCAATCTTTTTTCTCTGATCTTTTGGTAGCAGGTTTACATCCGCTGGCATAAATTCATCTCTTACTTTTGTTCTTATGTTTTTACCGCGTCTCTCCAGCTCTTTCATGAACTTGCGGATCAACTCTGCGGGATCTTTTTCACAGATATGGGTTGTTTTCGGCGCTTGTTTTCCGTCTTGTGTGATGGTGGTTTCAAGAGTGTCACCGATGCTCACCGAAATTGGTACGTGCTCATTCTCGATCGTTAAGCTATCTGTCGGTTCCTTTCGTTTGTTTTTGTCTCCGTATGCCTCAAAATCATACAAAATAGCGTGGGTAACTTTTTGTTTTTGCTTCAGGTAGTTGTTCAATATATTTGTCTCCGACTTCGCAGGCCCAACACTCAATCACTCTGTAGCCTTCCTTTCTGAGATAAGCTGTTCTTCTCTTTGTTGCTTGGAAGAGATCTTCTCTTGTTCTGTCCCCACGGTCTATTATTTTGTTACGATCAGGGTAACATTTTGGACAACCGTGCCAGTAGCATCCGTGATACTGCAGCACAAGCTTTTTCTCATGGTTGTAGCCATCAACTGGTCTTTTCTCTATCCAACGCTCTCCTCCGTGTCCTGACATCGCGTGGTGAATGGGGATTTTCCAATTCTTTGCCACATACTCCAGCCACTGAATTGATTCTTTTGAGGCTTTATGTTTTGGGTAAAATGCTTTTTCATAAGCTGTCTGTGGCGCCTCGACCTTTTCACCTGGGCAATCAATTACAGTTTTACCTTGGGCGCATCTTTCTGTATGACGTTGAAGATTAGTAGCCTTTGTGAATCTTGCGTTACAGTGAATACATGCGTAAGTTTTTGCCAATTTGGTTATGTCTTTTATTAAGAATGCGTGCTTTCCAAAAATTCCTATTGTCATAACGTTTTTAAACTGGGGTGCAGGATTTCTTGTGAGGTGCCATACCACTTCTTTATCGTCTACACGCTCTGGCATGTATACCCTTATTCCCAGCCAACCTGAGAAAGCAGTCCCCTTATTCAGATGCATTTCTACCTTTTCCAATTCATCCAGTGATGTTTTTACGCAGTTCGTCGGTGTATCTCGGAGTTTGAAAAAACTCTTGGCTAGACCTTGTGCCGCTTTTGTACTTCGATCTGGTCTAGCTCCTTTGTGTACAGCAATACAGCGCCATAGACACATGTTATCTCTATAGGTATCCAGTGCTACCATTGAACGGCTATGTGCAAGGTTGCGCAGCCAGTTTGGTAAGGGTCCTGTTCCCATCAGTGGTTGACGGTCAAGTACAACCTTTACATCAGCATTAAAATGAGCCTCGAAAATCCACTTTGTGTTTGGTCTTTCGATACTGTCCGCATCCAGACGTACAGCCTCCCTATTAATTAACCAATTCTCCGCTTCTGCATATGTATTCATCCAAGGGGAGCCTTTATTTTGGTAGTAGAAAATTATGGTACCGTCTTCAATGTTACGTAACATATATGAATAAGTGTGCCTCATGTAAAATGATGTCCTCACGTTCTCTCTTATTTTTTCCATAAATTTTGGTGTAAGGTCTTTATTCAGATCTTTTATGAAGCGCCATCTCTTGAACCGCCTCCCGCTGCTCTCTTCACCCTCGAATTTTGTGACTTCATACAGGTTTAGAATCTCATTCTGGTAGTCTGTCACATTTCTTACGTTATTCGGTTGAATGGGATCGAATTGTCTCAGAAGTTGTCTTTTGTTCTTATTTCTCGGTGGTGGTATTGGTTTGTAAGGTTTTGGTTGTAATGGCTGTAATACCCGTAATGACGGTTTATACCGCTGCTTTCTGGTTTCTGTTAGCGGCTCGACTAGCACATTCTTTATTATCTTTTTCACAGCGGGTACGTTTTCTGAAAGAAGTTGCGATAAATGACGCAGTTCTGCGGGGTCTATTTTTGCAAGTTCTTGTTCGAGAGATTCGAGGTCTACATTTTCAAAAGAACTGAAGTCTATTTCGTCCATCGTATATTATGTAGAAATTTTTTTTTTTTTAATTTATTAATTGTTGTTAACTTAATGTTGTATTTCTCTAATTGAAAAACTTTTATACAACGCGGTGTCATTCCTCTAAATGCTTGTCCCTGCCGCCCTCTGTTTATGTTTCCTGCGTCCTTTTTCCTAAGTAGTATAGTCGGAGTCAAACAAATACTATCTTTGGTAAGCCTGAATTTTTTGCCTCTTTAGGAGACTATAGTCAGGGATTAAATCAAGGCACGCGAGCTTTTGTGAGCGTGGTTTGATTTGGTCCCTGACTACTAGTCTCCTAAAGAGGTGAAAAATTTAGGTGCACCCAAAGTGGTATTTGTTTGACTCCGACTATACTACTAAAAGGAAATGAAATTTCCTTACAAATTACCTTTGAATTTGGTTTTTCATGAACAAAATCAACATTAAATATAACGATCTTAAAAATAACTAACAAATGCTATCTTTGAAACTGCGTGAACCACGTTTTTATTAACAAAACGAGTGCACTTGAGCCATTTTTGACTCTAACAGCTCTCTCTTGCAAGGCCAGTGAAACAGCCTAAACAATTTTTGCATTGAACGAAAAATTAATCATGCGTTCTATAGACTTACCACTTCCATTTTATAAAATAAAAAGTATGGGTCACCACGCGTTTTTAAAAGTTGTACGAGTTGTATGGAATCGCTTTTGAGGTCAGTTACACTTTTCCTATCTCCTCCCTAGAGAGTTAAATATTTGCTTCTCGCGCAATTTTTCACGTGTGCACTACGCCATATGTAGTTAGCAGTTTGCTGATTACGTTTGAGCGATTAGCGATTTGTTTCAGACTGTTAAATGTGACCCATTTTTATCGATAAGCGTTTAGGGCTTACTGATATGTTACTCTTTTGCTGTTCCTGGTTTAGTATGTCCATTAACTGGATTTCTTTGCAACCGAAATTTTCTTGCATTTTAGTCGCGCGCTTGGTCGCGAAGTTGAATTCGTCATTTTGAGCGAGCAAATTCCCTTAGCGCGCGCGTCTAGTGCGATCGATGCCTTGCGTGATGCGCAGAAGATGTGCGCAGTAACAAAAGTAGGCACCGTCCTTAAGTAGAATTCTTACTTAAGTAATCTTAATTCAACTACTTTTTAATTTGAGATAGAATTCGATTAAGTTCGGTAGAAACATCACAATCCTCCACATATTTTTCTAAAGAAATAACTTACTAAAATTTGCAATGATTGTGGGATGCTTTCCGTTTCGTTCTGTGACGTAAATAGCAATTCCAGGATTGTCCTTTGCAAAATCCACGATGTTCTTATCAATGAACTCCCTAAAATTAAAAGCACGTGTGCGAACGTAAGAGCTAAAATCACCACTTTGCAATCAAATATTCGCTTCAATAATTACCTTACTCCTCTGCTGCTCCCTCCAGTTTTACAGTAGTTAAAAGTAATTCGCATTAACGGTCGAACATAGCGACCTAACACTCTGTTTGCTATGTTCACTTGCGCCATCTTGAAAATTTGAGGTCCCACGGTATAGCCTTCATGTAAGCCACATTCTACGGTCAGCTGCTCTGCGTGGCAAACCAAACCGGCCGCGGGCGCTGCAACGCAGTCTCTCGCAGGCCAGCTATTTTTCGCTGACTTCTAGTTTGGACTACTTTAGACTTCCTGACAATCGTTGTCCTTACAGCGAGAATATAGAATACTTAATTGTCTTGCCATCAAGCTAAGAAACAAAACAAGGACCAAGCCTTGAACTCCTTGCTTAGAGCGTGGCTCGACTCAAGGCCCCTCCGCGTCTCCCATCGGTTGATTGAGTTTTTTTATTTTACTTTATTTGCTTCCTTTTTTCTTCTTTTTCTTGCACTGATTACATGATTAATGTTTTCAATGTTAAAAGATGTCAAAGATGTCTACAACCCATTGTATTACATAGGGCAACAGGAAGCAACGGCCCACTGGAAAATAGACGCAGTTTCTCTCCTTTAAATTGTTGCTTGGGCATGTTCTTTTTCGAGAAAATATTTTTCATGAGTCTCATATATTTGCGCGAGCTGTTAGCGCAATTGGCTGCCGCGCAATTCGGGAACGCGACGGTCGGCATCGCTGTCGTTACTTTTTGAAATTTTTGTTTCCACAACAGAGCGCGCAACTGGTAAAATGAAGTTTATCCAGAATATATTTTGGACACATTTAAGGTAGGTAGTATAGTTTAAAATCTGAAGTTTTAGATTGAACTGCTTCTTTTTATAAACGCTGCTTACAAAATAATTTGCGAGAGTCCAATTAATAACAGTTATCTAGTCACCGCAAGTTTTAAACAATTTAGTAAATTAAAACAACTAATACGATTTTTGCCATAGCTTATCCTTGATGAAATGAAACACGTCTCGGCCGATGATACATTAAGCCGAGTTTTTTAGCTTTCTTTTCTACTTTAACTGCTTATTTTATCGTTGCTTAACTTAAATTTTAAATTTTCGCGCGCTGAACGTGTTTAGCACCCAGGTTTCTCGCTACTCTTCGTGACTCTTTAAGACAGTGACGACATTGCGACGACACAGTCAGTTACCATGGACGTATCCATAACAACTGCTCAGATTGGAAACATTTTCAATTTCGTGTTGGGCGCTTGCCGTAGCAGGGTGCAAACATGGAAACTTCATGGTTATCAAAAACTTCAAGTGGAGTTTTAAACTACTTATACAAACAAATTACAGGCGAAAAAGACGAAGAAGACAGCGTTAGACCTCCCAGCTCTCTGGATGTACTTTCTAAAGCCAATGTGTGGATTACGGATCTTCCCACGAACAACTACGAGCCGCTGGAGGTTTCATATGGGGCGCGGAGACCGGCGAAAAAGGTGGGCGTTTCCTTTTTCTCTTGACTTTCGTGTGATTTTAAAGGGTTTTTCTTCGTTCAACAAATGAATATATTTGTTTTACCAGGAAATTCAAAGTTTCCCGGCGCAATTCCGACACACGAAGTTGTTGTCTTTTTCAGTTCTAGATACGCCAGAAATTTTCCTGTTTATATAGTTTCTCTTTTTAAACCATTTAACGGAGGTAATAAATGTAGAAGACACTTTTCAACCAGTAATATTCTTCATGTAGACAATCCTCTCTTGTTCTTGCAAGAATTTTTTGTTTCAAAGATGTATTTTGCTAATCGTCCGACAGACAAGAAATAAAGTAAAGCGCGCGCAAACACGCCTCTTTTATGACGCAACGTTTCACCAGACAGTTTGAAATATTTCATCGACTTTATTGTGCAAAACAAAACAGATAAAACAGCTAGCTCGTCGAAGCAAAAAGAAATAATTTTCTTTCCTTTAGTTCACTTATATTATTCTTTTACTACTGCCAAGATACCAGTTGAAAATATTTAGCATGACTAAAGCGCGCGCGCAAATTTCAACTTTCAAAGAACCACGTTTTCTTTCGTCTCGAGTAGATTTGCATTTTATTCGTAAAGAGTAAAATGCGACGTAGTAGCAGCGGTATGTGCTAATCTACGTATTAACAGGTTCAATAAATTTAAAGTAATTTTCCTTTTTCCCTAGTGTAAGAGAGAACGAGAACTGGAAGAGAAGATTTCTGTCCTCAAGGAGCAGTGTGATGGTAAGATCTTTAATATACGGGTATATCAGTCTTCTGGCAATTTAAACATTGAAAACTATTATTCAACAGGCATTAAATTTGGACTTTCTAATCGGAGAGGGAAAAGGGTTAAATCCACGAAAAGGAATTAATTTGAAAACTGATGTTTCGATCGAAGGGCGAACGTCCAAGAAATGCAACATTCGGTTTCACAACTTCGAATTGTTTTCTATACATTGGAAACTTAGCGCGCTGTTAAAATTTCAGGTGCTATTTTTAATCATGCCATTTGAAAATCTTGATAATTTTCGTTTGTGCTTGATCTGTACACAGCTAACAACAAAGACATTGCTTGTCTTGAAGACAAACTATCCGAGTTGCAGGCGAATGGCCTGAAAAAGGAGATTGATTTTGCAAAGGAAATTCAAGAAAAAGAACAAGAAGTGAAGAAAGCGAAGAGGGATCTTTTACTGGCCAGAGAAAACTGTCGTACAAAGGAATCAGAGATCGAAGAACTTAGCAATGAGCTGAACTCTTTGAAAGGTAAGCGGCTCAGCGTGATCAGTGTGTGATCAGTGTGTAAAAGTAATAGTTGAGAAAGGCCTAATGAGAAAAATTTTGCTAGGATAGCTTACCAATCACTTATTGCATTTTCTCCCAGAAGAAGAAAGCCGCACGCATTGATTGTTCAAATTTTCTGATTATCGCGAGAATTCCATTTCATTTCGCGCAGAAGGCTGGCTAACTGATTGAGTTAGTAACTGGTTGACTGACTGACTGACTGACTGACTGACTGACTGACTGATTGACTGACTGACAGAGAGACAGACAGACAGACAGACAGACAGACAGACCGACTGCACGCGTGACTAACTGGCTGCATGACTGGCCGACTAATTTAATGATTGAGTCACTAATATAACTGGAAGTGCAACATTTTCTTTAATTTTGTGTTTATTCACAGATACATTTGCAAACTATTGCAAACCAGACGGCTCTCTCAAGAATCAAGTCGCAGAACTAAAGACAGTTTTGGCTAAAAGAGAAGAATTAAACAAAAAGCAAAAACAGCTAGTCAAGATGTTAGCTGTCGATGCTCAGAACAAGTTGAAGAAAGCTTCGGCCGAAGTTGCAAACCTGACTGAAGAGCTAAAGACCTGCAAAGGTATGTTTTAATAGCTTTCTATAACAAATGGTTATATCATATTTTTTGGCCAAACTTGAAGTCACGTCTTTCAAAACGGTCAGACGTTCCTTGACCACCAGAGAGGTAGCAAACAGAACACCGTGACATCACAATGAAGAAAATAATAGCAACGCACGCAAATGAAACGGTGCAAATTTACATGTTAAGATATCACAATCCGCCCAAAAATATCTTACAACATCTCAAGGAGTAGAATTTCATGTCCTCTCGAAATCCTGCGAGACAAGTGCGTGATACATTCTGGATTCATAGGTTGGATGTTAAGCCGGGGGGAGGGGGTACTCCCATATATATAGGCTAAATGGGTATGGATCGCTGTGAAGGGTGTGGTCTTCGGGCAGTTTAGTCTGTGATAGGGTATAGACATTTGAGAGTTTTGGTCTAGAATAGCGTATAATTTACCGAGAAATTGACTAGTGTATGAAAAATTTAGTCCAGAATAGGAAGTGACTGGAACTTCACACCTTCACGTTAACGGAACTACTAATCCAGGGATAGGGTAGGAGGTTTTTGTGTCTGGTCTAGTATAGGGTTACAAAATGCGGCTGAACTTGGTCTGGAGTAGAGTAAGTGTTTCAGAGTCCCAGCGGCACACTCCCGCCCAAAAATTTACAGAGTACCCCCCTCAAAAAAATCATGTGTCTGGCCAATGAGTTCCGCTCACGGAAGCACACGAATAAGATAAACAACACAAGACTTCAACTTGCCTTGGATAACCAAAACTTCAGTTACGTTGCGTTGACATATATGGGATAGTTACAGGTGACTAAATTTGAGCTTTATCAACTGTTAACACAAGCAACGAACATCCATAGTCACAAATTAACATAAGACTTCCAATCTGATACGGAGACGCAAAGTAACAGCGAGTTTCAAATTGTGGTGACTTGTAACTCTGTTTAATTGGGTTTAAAGCTTTTCTGATGCACGCTTATTTTTATTGCTTTTGTAGCAGAGAATGTCGAGCTTCTATCACTAAACAGCTCCCTTCAAAGTCGAGAGGACGAGCTGCAGCAGCAACTGATTGAAAGCAATGAGAAAAACCATCAACAACTTGTTTATATCACAGAGTTAGAAACAACCCTGGTTGAAACTGACAGAATATTGAAGGAAGTGTCAGATGACATTCTGAAAAAGGAACAAGAGTTTAAATCTTGTAAAGGTAAGCTAACAAACTTTTACGATATAAAATTCGAAATTACCTCAAATAATTAAATTTGAAGATAGGTCAAGATATGCAAGGGGCCTATGCTATATTCGATTAAATGAAGGTCAGCTGAATACTATACATTATGAATTGGCGTTTCTATGCCTGCCAATTTCTTTTGTAAGTAATACATCACGAGAGAGAGTTTTTCATTACATTCCCAAACACCGAGAAGATAGTTGGAAATACGACTCGCAGCGGAGTATTTTTTGGCGAACTTCGAGGTGATGTGATGTGATGAAACACTCTCTCGAGTGTTAGATAGATCTTCACATTCGCGAATAAAACACTACGGAGAAAACGGAGAATTAAATTCGCAAACAGCAATATCAGGAGCATTTTGGCTACAGAAACCTTCTGCGACACGTGACATTGCATTTAAAAACACTCCCATTTTTAAAACGAGCTCTTATTTTCGAAAAACTGACTCCCATTTTCGAAAAACTAACTCCCATTTTCAAAAAATCAACCCCCATTTTGAAAAACTAACTCCCATTTCGAAAAACTAACTCTCATTTTCAAAAAATCAACTCCCATTTTTGAAAAAACTAACTCCCATTTTCAAAAAACAAACTCCAACTTAGCGTAAAAGCACATATCCCTTTGAAGCTTCCGTACAGTCCTAAAATCATGAATTAGAAAATTAGACAGGGAAAAGTAAACGATTTTTGTTACTGAACTAAGCTCTTTTGGTGATTTCAGAGCGAGAAAGAGATTTGGAAAAGACCAACTGCTCCCTCAAAGACCAACTGAAAGAAATTCAAGAGAGGCTGGATGGTAAGCCTGATATTCACAAACAGCACAGCGAGGAGGTCACTCTGGAACAGGCAGACATGTCTCAGCAGTTTGTTGAGTTGCAGAGCGACATGATTTCCAGCAATACTGCATTGCAGAAGTTGGACGTTCACGAAAAGAAGATGGCGGAGCTTCTGGCGAATTGTAAAGGTATATTGGTTATATATAAATAATAATGCGATTGTTTTGGTACTAAATAACATTGTTACAATGTGCCGAATATCTTGTTAAATTGATCCTCATTTTTATTTGTCATCGACAGAGCAAAAAGAGAAACTTGAACAAGCATGCAGCTCTTTGAATGAAATAACAAGTACGGGGACTGCAGATGTTCAAGGAATACCCGTTGATGTCGTGAGCGTGTTTAACGGTATGCGCGTTAAGTGATAAGTGCGATTGTTGTAAGTATGTGCAGTCACGGTTGTTTCTTTGATTAGCCAAGAAGTTAGAAAACGAACAGATAGATTGTTTGATGGTGTATTTTAAAGGGGCTTTGTCACTGATTTTAACGGCAGATTTTCGAACAGCCAAAATTTATATTTGTGGTGTAGGAAACCTAAAAATAATGGGCCATTTTTTTTATAACAATTGCTATATTAGAGCACTGAAACTGTTAAAAAGCGTCTTTGGCTGCGGATGGCTTGGATGGAAGTTGATTGCAACTTGAAAAATTAAGGCTAAACTTTTAGATGTTCAAAGATAATGTTTTTCATGGGCTGCCTACCACTAATTTCAGAACAATTTGGACCCAAAATTCTAGCCTGGCATTAGATACGTACAGACCTACAGTTTGGTGTGCATATCTTTATAGAGCTGTTTCTCATTGTTTGTTTTATTGCTTAGCTGACGATTACTTCGCGCCAAATTAATCTGTATTCGACTGTATCCTGACAAACGAGGACAAACTGTCTAGAAACAATAACAACTTTTGGCACTAAGCTATACTCTTTTAATCATCAGTTTCAGGGCAAGGGAAGGAATTAGAAATGACGAACTCCTCTCGAGAAGATAATATGAATAAATTACACAAGAGGATGGACGATAGAGCCAAAATCCAAACACAGATAACAGAGACCACTCTAGAGCAAGCAGACATGTCTCAACAGATTGTTGACGCGCAGAACCAAATGATTTCCAGCAATGCTGCACTGCAGAATTTGGACGTTCACGAAAAGAAAACGGCGGAACTGCTAGAGAATTGTAAAGGTATAGAAGTATCACAGTTAAAATAGCGCCAATGTATGTACAGATTCAGCTGTGCTCGTAAGAGAATATATTAATTTCAGATTTTAAAACGAGAATTTTGTTACAGTATTCTGAACATTTTCATATGTAAACGAAAATAACTTTGTGTTTTCTTTGGTCGTCAACAGAACAAAGAGAGATGCTTGAACAAGCCTGCAACTATTACAACGAGACCACAAGTGAAGTAACCGCTACAGATGTTCCAGAAATGCCCGCTGATGCGGTGAACATGTTTAACGGTACGTGTCTGGTGGTGGCCTAACGCTTAGTGAGCCGGACTCCGGATCGAGCGGTCCGGGTTCGAGCCCTGGCCGGGCTCCTTGTGTTGTGTTCTTGGCAAGACACTTCATTCTCATAATGTCTCTATCCACTCAGGTGTAAAAATGAGTACCGGCATAATAATGCTGGGGATAACCCTGCGATGGACTAGCATTCCATCCATATTCGCTTCATGCTACTGAAACCGGGATAAACTCCGACCTGATGGGCCACTAGGCTCGAACACAGACTTTTGATTTATACTCAAAGCATCCGATTGGTTACATGTGGTGGACATGCCAATGTCGTGACACGTGCCGTATAAAGTGCGAACGCTGTCGTTCAGTCAGCTGTTGATTGGCCGAGAATTTTAGAAAACCAACAGAAAAAAGTCATTATTAAAGTTGTGCGTGTGATTGATGGTTCGTTTTTGAACAAAGCCGTCACGAAGTTGTTCGATCTGGAGATAAGCGAATATCAAGAACACGAAATAAAATGAGAATCTACCTAGTTACAAAACAAACTGATGGCTGGTTGCAAGATCAACAATGGTATTGGCCAATGCTTTTGAGAATTGAATTATTTTAACACAGTTTCGAATTAGTTAATTGATGGAATTCTAATGAAACTCGTCCGGCGCTAGATAGAGGCTAGACCTACAGTAAAGTTTGCTTGACGTGCACGTCTTTATAAAGCAGGCTCTCATTCCTTTACTTTAATATATATTTTTAGCTGATGATTACTTCGAGCCACAGTCATCCCCTTTCGACTGTTTCCTGACAAACGAGGAAGTTGGAGAACAACCCGATAGTATCGTGGGAAACGTGCTCGACAACAAGAAAGGTATAATATATGAATGTCAAAATTTAAATATTTTTATAGTAAACACGATGCAACAGACATTAGTGCGTTTGCTGAGCTCTTATTGGTTTAAAATGACTTGCAGCATACTCTGACCAATCAGGGCAAACATGGCGTTTTTTCAACCAATCAGGAGCAAGAACAAAGGCATTCGCGACATGACTTAGCCTGTTTCCCGCGCATGGCGCATGTTGCGTGTTTTTGCTCACACATTTTTTGATTGGTTCATATCGAATTTTGTTTGTTGTGATTGGTCAGTTGCGATAACTTGGAAACAAGAAAACACTTTTATTTGTCCCTTATCATTTCAGAGCAAATGGAGGAATTGGAAGAAATACAAGAGAAAGTGGACGATATGGCCACCATACAGATAAGACAGATGGAGGCCACTCTAGAGCAGACAGACATGTCTCAACAAATTGTCGAGTTGCGGAACCAAATAATTTCTAGCAATGCTGCACTGCAGAAGTTGGACGTTCACGAAAAGAAAATGGCGGAGCTGCTGGAGAATTGTAAAGGTATAGAAGTTAATCTAATGTTAACGTTAAAATAGTACGACTACTTATCAACTACTGAACTTATTAGAATTCTTCCAATTTTGGAAGACGTCAAATGTCTCAATAGAACAGATACCAATGAACAATACATTTAAACCAATAGGCCATTTCCAAGTTGCCCTTTGCCTCATTTTCAAAACGAGTCCTTGTGCGAAACCATTCAAATGATGAAAATGAGTTGGATTAGCATGAAAATGCATGGTTTCGCACGAAGACTCGTTTTGACACAGAGACAAAAAGTAACTCGGAAATGGCCTAAACAGTACTACAAGTTTCGGCATTTTATAATAAAGGCCGCAGGGAATTTCTTATTTTAGCAAAGTTACAGTGTACTCCAATAACATCTTGATAAATCTACCTTCATATATATTTGTCATCAACAGAGCAAAAAGAGAAGCTTGAAGAAGCATGTAGCTCTGTAAAGGAGACTGCAAGTTTGGAGACTGCAGATGTTCCAGAAACACCCGCTGATGTCGTGAACGTGTTTAACGGTATGTGTTATAAGTGTTATTCATAAACATGTGATCGGTTGATGAGATGGGCTGGAATACTGTACCAATATGCGTGATAAATGTTGCATTAATTAGTCGTGGCACGTGTCCGAAATGTTTAATATGCGGTTTTTAGTTAAGTGTTGATTGGCTAAGAAGTTTTGAAAACCAACAAAAAGATGTCAAAAAGTCGCACGTGTGGTTGTTGGTTCTTTAATTTGATGATTGGCTAAGAAGTTGGGAAAACCAACAAAAAGATGTCAAAAAATTGTACGTGCGGTTGTTGGTTTAATTGGCCGCGGCTGGAGTTTGAAAAACAAAAGTATGTCAAGACGCTTTGAAAATAGTGTGTTTTTAATATCGTCTGGCACTAGATACAGTAAGGTTCAGTTGGTACAACGGATAGCACTGTAGTATATAGCTGGTTCTTATTCTTGTCTGTGATGTTTTTTTTTAGCCGATAATTACTTTGAGCCACAGTCGTCTCCATTCGACGATTTCCTGGCAAACAGAGACGTTGGAGAGCAATTGCAGCCGCATGGCCTAGGAAACGTGCTCGGTAACAACAAAGGTATGATAGACTGTAAGTACTCAGTGAAGTACTGTAAATTTTTTTAAGAATTATCGATTAATCATGTGAACACATGGAACTTGCGTTTGCTCAGCTCTATTCGGTTAAAATTGTGATGCAACGTTTTGCATATCGATGTTATTTCCTTGCTTGAAGAACCAACCAGTGTTTTCGACATTGAAATGTGTTTTGACGGTTTTTTAGGCGGTGATTATTTGAACGAACAGCCACTTCTATCTGTCGCCATTACCACTGGCGATGCTGAATCTCATGCTGAGCAAGATATTCCAGTCCTGAGAAGACAGGTCGACAATAACGAAATTAAGACTGCGAAAACATTCAACCCATTCTCCAGGGCTGCTTTGAAAGGTATGGTAAAACAATTTACTTACGATCTTTGCAGCTGCAAAACGGAATAGGTTACACAAAGGGACATTCTCTGTTTATTCTAACCTTAATTCGCGCGCGACCGCCGCGACGTAACATTAGCTTGCTGCTTTCAAGAAGTTTTGTATCTAGGCACAGTTTAAAAAGATCACCTGGAATTTTGCAAGAGCATAAATCTCTATTTTCCGGGAAATATTCTTCCTGCTTCTAAACCTTACAAGGTCCCTATCAGTTTACATTCCGTTATAGCGCCGGAGAGGTCTGTATTTTTTTAATTTGAATTTTGTAATGTGTTTTAGGCAAAAGTCGCCGCAGGTCACTCGGCGTCTCTATGACCAAAGTCACTAGTGCACAAGTTGTACGTGACATTCAGGTTCTAAGAAAAAGACATGAAAATGAGAGAGATGAAGGATTCAGCGGAATTAACGAGACTGTTAATCCATTCTCTATGTTTACTGGAGGTAAGGCTGGTGAAGGATATCAATTTAGAAACTAAAATGGAACCCGTGAAATATCTTCTCCGAAATCAAAATCTAAATGAATTGTGCCTTCTGCTAACATTGATTGAAAGTAAATTTAGGTTGCCTCCTAAATCCGTTATTTATCCTCCCCCCCCCCCCCCTCCCCCACCCATAGATCTCCTCTCTCCCCTACAAGGTCTACTTTAAAGCCCAACCCCTGCTAGAATTAACCTAGCTTTGCCAACTTTGCTGGACAATTTATAGAGATAAAATCTTGTGTGTTTGTTTTATAGCCGAAGGTATTCAGTTCCAGCCTGGCCCATCACCGTTTTCTCCCGTTCCTAAGCCAACTGCATCTCAAATGGCTCAAACTAAGAAAGACGACGATTGGTTTCCTCGGAAGGAGGTCAAAATCAACCTTGACTCCAACATAGGTATAGTAACGTTAATTTACATGACCAAAAATAGCCTGAATTTCAGACATCTTCCTTTGGTCGCGCGCTCCCGAGAAAAGACGTCTTTTCTCTGGAACACGCTACCAAGGAAGGCGGGCTTAAATTCAAGCTAGACCAAAACAAAGAAAAAAATCAATTTTGCAGTTTTAAGTCGTGTAAAATTAGTTATACGGACTGTATGTGCAAATGTTTGTTTCATCAACGCAACGCGCTCGACATCGTGCGTGCCTTTTGCGCTAAAAGACGTTCCAGGTATCTTGTGACTACAAACTTTCCGTACTATGTAGGTTAAATCGTTCCGTTTTGTTATTTTGCAGAAGAGCAAGGATTCTTTAGCAGAACATTTGGCAAATGGTTTGGATTCTAGTAAGTATTGCCTTGTTATACTGTGGTCTTCTACAAAAAAAGTTACTAGTTTCCCAAACTTCTCATCTCATTTTTTGCACTGCCTCTTTGTTTTGCAACTTTATGTTGAACTGTTGCGTTGTCAAGAGATTTAAATTAATTTTCTTTTATATTTTCAGGTTTGTTCATTTGAGGAATCTTCTTGGAAGTTCAACAAATTCTTTTTATTCAATTGGTTGTACATACGTTGATACAAATATCCAGTCAGATTATTGTAAATAGCCAAAACTATTTTCAAAACATTTAAGAATGCTTGCAAATTTGTAAATATGTTGTGAATATTTTGGAAGCATTAATTTTGTGAAAGTAAAGTGTGTAAATATTTCACATTAAACTTCCAGATCATTTCAAAAGCATTTTTTCTTACTCAAATATTGTAAATATGTTGAAATGTACTTTCTAACCACGTTTCAACAAAAACCTTCTGACAGGACAAAAGTTTGCTGTTGTTTGAGACAACACTAAGTTTAAAATAAAAAAGAAAACTTTACAAAGATATTTTATTCATAAATGCTACATATATGTAAGTAGACAAAGTAATTGTTAACTTTGTCTGAAGGTGTATAAAGGAAAGATGAAATAAATGGAAAACACGAATTTTTTTGTTTACTTTAGAACCAAATAAATAGAAACTTTAGACAGTAGTATGTATAGAGCCATTTCATTCTAAGGGTACTCATCAGAATATTGGGTAGAAGGGGGATGCTGATCATTTCTTGAAACCCTTACTCTATTTCCACCTAAAATATACAATTTTCATGTTTTACGCACTTTGCATTTGTTTGTCGAAAGGCTGGATAATGCTATCATCAGATAAATCACTATTCAGTGGAAAAGCATGAACAAAACCAACTATGCCACGTACTGGATAGCCATTTATCCAATAAAGTAGCATTATCCATACTTTGAAGAACCAAGGAATGACCTCTTAAAGTCCCACACAATGTTTTAAACCCTACAAAGGCCATTTCAGGCCAAAATCGAGAAACTACAACCAGACTTTAACGTTATTTTAACCTCTTTTTTATTACCAAATACATTCCAACTCATACGAAAATATAAAGAAATTACATCAGCCCCCTTGGAAATCTCTGCTACTGCGCAAAGTTATGTCAGTACAGATAGTCTTCTCAAAGTTGGTCACATTTTCTCTTATTCTGCTTTGGAGAATTTGGTTTTTGGTCATGATGTTTACTTGAGATGATCAGATGTTCTATTCTCAATACCTGCCTACTTGCGCTTAATATAACAAGGTAATGAGAATTTATACATTTGTCAGTGTGGGTAGGTAAGGTTCCGTAGAAAATAAGTTTTAAATAAGATAGCAAGCGTTGACTCTGTGGACAGCTGTTGTTTAGCTGGTTGTCTTTACTGTGCAATGGAATATTTCTTTTTTCCATTGTCATTGATGACACAAATATGCTGTTGACAAGAACAACAAATACCTGTGAGCTGCTACTACTAAATCAATTTACATTCAGTTAACATAGTAAGCACTACACAAAGACAAAACTTACATTAAGATCCCTGAAATATTCATTATAATCCTGCAAAAAATTATAATAATCGTGAGAACAAAATTAAGGGCAAGTACAGAATTCTATTCTCAAGTCAACACGTAGGAAACCTGTAATTAATGAAGGTGAACATCTACTTTAGGCTGAAAAAAGGCAGTTGCCTTTTTTAAGGTGGGCACCTCTCTAAGGCAGAGACCTGTCTAAAGTAGACAACTCCCCACTTGAGGTAGACACCTCTTTCAGGCAGGCACTGGGTTGTTACAACGTTTGAGGCAGGGATTTCTGCCTAGCATGTCTCGCTACCTTGCCTCGCATGCCTCGCATATTTGTTAGACTCGCAGACACCTCTCTAAAGCAGACAAACCTCTCTAAGACAGACACTTCCCTAGGGCAGACACCTCTAGCAGATACCTCTCTAGTAGGGCTTCTGGTTCTGTGTTTGTCTGGTTTTAGAGCAGTTTGATTGCCTTGTGCTGTTTCCACTTTGAACATTCTTTTTATGTTATCATGTACAAACCACGTTTAATTAATACACTTACCAGTGCATAGCCAACAACAAATTTATCAGGAATTTCAAAACCAATATCTGAAATAAATAATGACAAAATGAAATGATCAATTTAACACTAGACTGTGGATACCTCCTAACAGGCAGTAATTAAGCTGCAGGTCATGGGTATGAAGCAATTCACAGTATTTCAACAGACAGCAGACGTGTTTGCAATACCGTAAAATTCCGGTTATAAGCCCTGGGCTTTTACAACTTTGTAAGGGGTCTTGGGTGGGCTTATAAGCGGAGGGGCTTATATCTGGGGGAGCTTATAAGCGGAATGAAAAAAAAACGTTTCGGAACGAGCCACGGCAGTGTTGATCGAAATACGGTTTTAAGTTAAAGAGTCATAATAAAGCAACATTTAGCCCTGTTCAGTACTGTCATCCAGCAGAGGGGGGCTTATATCCAGGGGGCTTATAACCGGATGTATTTTATTGTTTCCAGGTAGATGGGCCTATAACCGGAGGGGCTTATAAGCTGGGGGGCTTATAACCGGAATTTTACAGTATCCTGTCGACAACTGAAAGCATTTGCAATGACAGGTGAGGTAGGCAAAGTCTGTGTTGAGCCAAGTGGCCCATAACACCAGAGCTTATTCCAGTTTCCGTAGCATTACTTTGAGTGACTAGTCGAGTACTTCCCCAATGCATGGGGATGCTAGTCCATCACAGCAGCAGCAGTAAATTCGCTGGTACCCATTTATACATCTGGGTTGAGAGAGGCGCTATGACTCAGAGTAAAGTGTCTTACAGCGGTGACCCCAGCAGTGACCCCAGCAGCCAGGGCTCTAACTCAGACCACTGGATCTGGATCCTAATTATCAAGCGCCAGCATCTCCCAATCTGAAAGCATCTTAAATGAAGACTTACAATCTGGACGGTATCCTGTACTCCTTGTTGTTCTTTTCACAAGCAAACTAAGGATTTGGAAAAAAACAATGATCATTATTATTTATTCAAAAATATTTCTCCGTTTCTGATTGGCTTTCAATCCCTGCCTAATTCCAGCTTACAGCTAGCACCGACCAAATTTGGAAGACGTTTCTATTATTGGACAATTGACGTAATAATTATCGGACGATTGATGTCACGCAACAATGGCTTTTATGCTGAATCAACAAAACTTTTTATTAAGCAAAGAACTTGGATGTGGGAAAAGTTCACCCTCAAAATAAAAATAACCCCTTTCCTCCCCCAAAGATGTCGGCAAACCTTCAGATATCATCACAATAATAACACTGACAATGACAATAACTGGTGATGTACCTTGCTACTTTAACTGATGCTGGTTTGAACTTCTGAAGAGTGTTTAATAATTTCTGCATAGTTGCCCCTGTATCTATAATATCCTATAATTGAAAGCAAAGAAAAAGTCAGAAGTGATTAAGCCACAACATTATTATTAAAAGTAAGCACCAATTACTTGCCTGCAACATACTGCAAAGTGTCAGCTAATTAAACTGATCATGAAAATTAACACTTTTTGTTCACTCACCTCTACAACTAAAATGTGCTGCAAGGAAAGAAAATAACAGTAATCAGTGTATGTTCTTAAAAGTCAACAGGTGTCAGAAATTAATAAACTTGCAAAGTGTTTAGAACAGTACTTCCTAATGGCTGCAGGGACAAGCTTGGATTACCTTTCCACTGAGTGAAGACAAGTCATCACTTCCTATCACTCTCACTTCACCAGAGGACTGGTCGTCCTATGGAAAATATTTTTTAATTGATTAGAAAACTACCATGTTACAGATTATTCCAAGCATAACAACTCCAAATGTAAAAAGGTTACGAGTGGCAAAGTAGGCTCCCAGGACAGGAAGGGCAGGTGCTTACTCTACTTTCCATAGCATTATGAGACAAACATTATTAATGCTTCTATCCCTGGATGATTTGCTAGTCCAACACAGGGCACCCTGGCATTTTGTCAGCTGTCATGAGCAATACCTAGCTTCATTGCATAAATAGCCATCTCTTCATTAATTGCCACCCACCCACCCCCTCCCCCACCAATAATAATTGGTCCTCTTTGGAGAAAATACTTAAAATAATCATCTCTTTCAAATAATCACCCCACCCACCCTCTGACCTCCCTTAAATAATCAACTTCCCCTTTTTTCAACCTCTTCCTGCCAAAATTAGCACTTACAACTGCAATAGGAATGACACTGAAACCATATTGAAAGCACTAGCAAAGCCCATGTTTAGTTTTTTTTGTGATTACTTTACAGGTAAATGGTATACTGAAACAAAGCATTTAGTACAACTTTCAGCAAGTCATATTTGAAGTAACTGCCCAACTCAATTAGCCTTGAATAATCCCCTCTTTTTGATGCAAAATATGAAATAATCACCCTGGCTATTTTTCGAGGAAATACAGTGACAACTACAATTTTCAAAAGGTAGTTTCTCGATAGTCTGATAGTAAGGCCTAAAGGCACAAAGCACACAAACCAAAGGAAGGAATAACAATGCTTGTTTGGATTTCCTTTGTTTGTGTCCTCTTGGCGTCTCTGTATTTGCATTATTACCTCATAACTTTTCAATCTGATAAAGTCAACTGACATCTGGACTGATTGTTCTGTTGAATCATGAAGAGGAACGTGTTATCGCACACATGGCTTCATAATTTTTTAAAAAGAGAGACAATGGTTTTTAGTCCAGAGTTGTGCTTTTATGGGACAGTGAATATATGAAAGGCATATTGTGTGGTAGAAACATGAAAATGAATAAAAATTCATCTTTGCAGTGTACCAGCAATTTATTAAGCAGTTGCATTTTTTAGCCTGGAAAAAATTTAATGACTACAACAGAATTTCAAGCCATGATCCCCACGACATGGGCACGCTCTACCAACTGAGCTAGGAAGTCTTGACTCACTGGGAACAGGTCAATATTGCAGGTTATAAAATCCCGCAAATTGAGTAGATAATGTAATGAAATATGAAAGATGGATGTGAATTCCCGCAGTAGTGATTTTGTTTACTTACCTCCATTAGCGTTAATGGTTCTGATACAATCCATAAGGTCACCAAAAAATTGATATCCTCCTTTTAACACACACAATCCAATAAGTGGACCTTTACCAACATCACGGCAAATATTCCTAGCCAATCTTTCAGTTCTAAAAGATTTAAAAACACAACATGAACAATCTGTCCCTAACAAGTTGGTAATTCCATTTGGCCATTTACAAACAAGAAAGCTTTATAACAAGAAAACACAACTTTAATTTTGAATTCATCCCCCTTTCCTATCAACTTTTTTAATATTTTGTACATCAATCACATACTGAAACAGAATTTTGAAATTATATTTCCGAAAGAAGCTTACCTATCATTAATAAGTCCCTTTGGTATCAAAACAGATTCTACGTCTTCCTCGTAGTGCTGAGGTAAACAGAACATTTCCAGAGAATAGCCTTTATAGTCATCAGGAATCTACAAACACAAATAACATAAGGATAGAGTAACAACAATTTTTCTCATAAACTAAATGATTGCGTGGCACAAACTGATGTTGCAATTAAGAGACTTCTACAGAATTTAGACTTTCTTTTCGAAATGAATTGTAAATCTAGAGCTCGGATTTTTTTTCTCCTCAATAAAATTTCAAAAGCATGCAGAAGGTTAGCTTATATTTGCATATTTTATTGATCTTTTACAAAGCCAGGCTTGATCTTCTAGACAACACATCTGACAAGCGTTTCGTTAATTTGAACATATCAAATCAGATCTCTTCATTGTTACAATGACAACTTAAGCCACGGTCAAGCTTATGTGAGCTTATAAAAGCCAGAACGTTTTATACAACGAGAAAATTTTCAAACCGCGTGTCAAATTCAGCTGTAAATTATTCCAGGTTTATGTAAATAGGTGAAACACGTCAAAGAAGTTCAATGTGGTCCACTTATTTTGTAATTAATTATCGCCTTGATAATTTATAGTCCTAAAGCACAAAAAGAAACTACAACTATCTAGTTATTTCAAAAACTTACCTTTATGCAATCTTTGGCGGCCATTTTCACGCGGGTGTGACAGCTAGGCTTGGTAACCACTCCATAATACACTTATCGTCACGCAATGCGCATTACGAGTTAGCCTGCGAACGCAGACGTATTTCCGGCAGAACTTTTTACTTTCTGCTCGTCTATTCATTTTACTCTTCGCTTTCTAAATAAAACTAATGAAGAGAAAGTAGTTTCATAGCCCAAGGTTGAAGCTAATCCAGTGTCCTTTTTAAGGTTTTTCTTTTAAAAAAAGTTGCAAGGATACATGTAGTCCTGATTTCATAAGAATACTTTTTAGATGTAAAGGGAATCTTTCGCTAAAAGCTCAACTGTTTCTCACTCAGGCCCTTCTCGGCTCGCTTCGCTCGCCGATTTCTTTGGGAGCCTGCTCGCAGGCTACCCTTCCACTGACTTTGCTCCAAACTGTTGCGTTATGCGTGACTACTGTTATGCGTTATGCGTGACGCGGGAAATAATACAAGCCAAGTTGGCAAGAAAGAATTTCCTTCCTTTCAGAAAAGAGATGCAGGAAGGAAATTTGACGTCTTTACGAAATAAGAAGAAATCTAGATTTTTATTATTTAATTAAACATTCAATGGTAAAATATCAAAATAAGATGTAAAAATCGGAGCTCCTAAAAATTAACATGGGGCATATCTAGTATTTCGGAATTATATCTGCCATCAAGTAACTCAAATATTTTATCAGCGATGACTGACAAATTATCGTGATACAGAGAAAAATAAAACAATGAAAAAATTGCACGCTTCAGAAAACCTTTTCGCGGGTAAAATGAATTGTCCCGGGAAGACGCGTAGCGCCATTTGATTGGTTACAGGGCTTCCAACCTGTCGTGCTCTGATTGGCTACTCGTGGTCTTTGAAAAAACTGGGAATCTCCACAACACTGCAAACTTTCAAGCTTGGCCGCCGAGATTATGGAGTTGAAAAAGTTTTCTCTACTTTTAGTCCTTTTAATTGCATTTTCTGCAACCTTAACACTGTCAGACGAGAGTGTAGAAGATGATGCAACGGCAGACGCGACTGCGGAAGGGACTGAAGGAACGGAGGCTACGGAAGAAGGTGAAAAAGACGATGCAACATCTGAAGAAGCCAGCGACGATGAAGTGAAAGAAGAAGACGGTGTTTTGGTGTTAACAACCAAAACATTTGATTCTGTGGTGAAAGATAAAGATGTCATGCTAGTGGAGTTCTATGCACCATGGTTTGTTAATATTTATATTATGTCTTTTGTACGCTTATAACAGAAATCTGTGTTCGATGCTTGTTCACTTGACCAACTTCAATATTGAAAGCAACAAAAGCTTTAAGCTTATTTGAAATCGATCGAATTTGTCTCAGTTGTCAATTTCTTACTGATATTGTTTAGAAAAGATTGGATACTCTGTAATGTATAAAGCGTTGAAATTATATTGTGAATATAAAAATATAAATTTTGCGTGTTGACCCCTTTCCACGTGAATGCGGGCATTGAATTCAATAGCACTTGGAGAAGAAAAACCCAGACAAATACAAATGATTCACTATTTGCAGAATTTTTTTGGAATGCCTAAAGTGAATGGAGTATTGAAAGTTGAAAATAATCGAAAATCAATTAATGTGATCTGTTGGAGGTAAGCGATTATCAGCATATTTTTGCGCTAATTTTAATAACAATACAATATATTAATTTCACGCTTTGTTCAAAACTATAAATTATGGTAAGTAATTTATATTCCATTCACTTATTTGGTAATAAAGTTTCTCTTTTACTGGGTTTATTTAATGACAAAAATTGCTGTTTTTACTCGGATCTGGCTCCAAATCTAAAGTTGATTATTGTATCAAAATTGTTTTTTTATATACCTGAATTCTGATGCCTTTTATCACAAAGTGAACAATTTTTTGTAGCCTTGTATAAAGCTATTTTGTGCTTCTGGAAAAGAAGCCAAGGCCACCAAACCTGAATCAGCAATTTTAACTTAAATTTTGTTGCTGAGCAACAAAGACCATAATTAATTTGTTACTACTGTTATTGAATGTTGTTCAACAAGTGTGAGGAAAAAAAAAAACATTTAAAGAAGAAATTTGTAGATTCTCATTCAATACTGTTCAACAACTCCCGAAACCCATTTTGTCTTGTACCTTAAATGGCTTTTATTCGTATGAACATATTTTTCTATTTTTGAAGCCAATTTCATCTAGACTTATTACTTCCCATCCCTCCCTCATTATTTAAACCATCATTTGAAGTGACCCCTAATTTGTAATCTGAGAGAGAGTTGTAGACTGCACAGCAGCTTTGAACTACAGTGGAATCCCAATTTTTTAAAACTCCCAGGGTAAACGGAATTTGCATGTTCTAGAAATCGGGGATAAAATTTCAAAGAAGTACTATCCAAGAGAAACGGAAATTGGTTCGAAAAATTGGGAGTTTCAAGAAACTAAGGGCTCAAGAAATCGGGGTTCTACTAAATTTCGAACTATTTACAAGCAGATCAATGTAAACTTTTAAAACATTTGTCTATGACTCCTTATGGTTGGACTTTCCAATCATTGATTCCTAACACTCGGACATTTATCGATATATTTCCTTCCATTTTTAGGTGTGGCCACTGCAAGTCATTAGCCCCAGAATATGCAAAAGCTGCTAAGAGAATGAAGGAGAATGACCCTCCTGTACCATTCGCTAAAGTGGATGCCACAGTAGAAACAGAACTTGGATCCAAGTATGAAGTCAGTGGTTACCCTACTCTGAAGGTCTTCCGCAAGGGAGAAGCCCATGATTATGATGGCCCACGTGACGAGGAAGGTAAAGTTGACTAACAGTTTCAAAATGGATTCAAGTTCCTTCTTCTTTGTGTAACTTTTTCAAGGTGTTTTTTGTCATTTGTTTTATTGTTCTGACAAGAAGTTTAGCATTTGTTTGTTCTTTGTAGTCCTGCTATTCTAAAGTTCAATCTCCAACTGATTGATATGGACAAAACTTCAGCTTAAAGTTATTGTTTTAATATATTGGATACAATGTTTTTAATGGTGTTACGTTTGTACATCTTGCCAGGTGCTCTGACACTTTGTCATATGTGCTAAGAATTGAGAGCCTTTGTAAAATAGTAATTTACATAATAGACCTTTTCAATGTAAATTCTGACTGCTATATTTCAAATTTTGTAGTGTTTTCTTATCCATTGATCATTTATTTCATGGCTGAGTGAATTATCCATATAGTTCTTTTATGTGACTGGTTAATAGTCGTGCTGAATTTCCCTGTTATATCCATCTGACCCCTGTTGTTTAAAGGGTGGATAATGCTATCCACCAGATAAATCGCTACCACTGGATAGTGAGTTATCTGGTGGATAGCGATATCCACCCTTTGAACAACTGGGACCTGGGTTGCAGCTAAGATTTCCAACAGACAAAGTCTTGTTGATCACAGGCAGGAAATTTGGGTCACATTGAAGAGAATGAGTTAACCAGACATGTATGGTCTTTCAGCCAGAAAAATCAAGTGTGCTTAATTTCATAGATATACATCTACTTACACCTAATGGCAAAAGCCTTGTCATAGAAAAAAGCAAAATGAAAAAAGGCAAATAGGATTTAATTAGGCATTACAACAATATGTTTGAAACTTCCCCGAATAAACAGCCTCAAAATGCCATAAAATACACGTCAATCCAATTAGCGGTATCTTATAACACAATTAATATGTGTACAGATGGAGATTCATGAGTTTCCTGTAAATGCTGCCAGCTATGATGATTAAGCTAAAATATGACCAAAATTACTGCAATTAGGTGTATATACGTGCATATACTAGGCTTTTAATTATGATGTTTAATACTGCGTTTTTTTCCTTGGCAGGAATTGTCAATTACATGAAAAAGCAAGCAGATCCCAACTATAAACCACCCCCCGAGGCTGTTATTACTCTCACTAAGGACAACTTCACTGACACCATCAACAAAGAATCGCTCATGCTGGTTGAGTTCTATGCTCCTTGGTATGAAAATCAAACTTTTAGCTCCATCTTTTGCCGTATTTATTTGAAACACATGCTCTGACTTGTATAACCAAAGGAAAGGCCCAGGATTCACACCCTTGTAAATTTTGCCTTGTTCTGACTGAGTGCTTTCAATTAGGCCCAGCACCCACCGGAGGTCCAGCAGGCACTTCAATTTGAATCATCGGCTAAAATTCATGCAGCTTGCTATAAAAGTGAGGTGTTTACACCTTCTTATCTTGCTCTCTGAAGGGTGCCGCACAAGGAGAGCCACCTACCTGAGATCTTATTGAAAGCATTGTTTGTATTTGCATTCTTTGAAAATGCAAGGCTCTTTTCTCTCAGTGTCACAGTGTTGTTAGCAAATTGTTGAGTCCAATCTAAAAATAATTATCATGAGTAATCTGTGATTGCCTAGAATCCTATAAAGAGAGAATTTTTACAAAATTATTATTATACTGCTTTGTGCTTCCAGAACTGTCAATCTGGTCGCCGTTGCCCGCATTTCTTTGGTCAGCACAAGAATGTGGACTCTGGCTTAGTCTGATTTGAAAGTCCTGCATTTCATAGACTTCCTGTTGTTTCTTCTCAAGTCTGATTGGCTGAAAATCAAAAATGAGCACTCTGCACATAATCAAAAAAATTGGACTTGGCTGAGGTCTGCCGCATTCTTGGTGCTGACCAAAGGGAAAGTGGGCTCAGGGGATTAGATTACAGAACTCGGCAATAACAAATTGAAGGCGTGAGCGCAAGATGCGCACATTAAGTTTTGGCTAAATTGAACATTGTCAAAAACAGCTCCAAACCTCGCATGCAAGTTTGTTTACGTGTGTGCATGCATGTGCTAAACACTGTCCTGTACTTCATTTCGCTGGTTTTGCCTTCGTTTTCTTAAAATGACACATGCAAAAAGACAAGATTTTTGCTAGCGGCATCTTAAGCAGTTTTCTTTGACAAACGATAAACAAAGGAAACCTTTTGTTCCTCAAAACAATGAAACCAGCGGACATTTTACGGATTAGACTATAAGTCTTATAACCCTAAACCTAAGGTTAGGGTTAACGTTTGAAGTTAGGGTTTAGCGGCTTAACCCTAGGGTAAAAGCGAACCCCGATCCCATTTTAGTGAGCTGGTGTTTTCACTTCATAATAGTCTTGCTTTCAGGTAAGTGCCGCTTGCTCTCACTTCTATCTCCACTCCTTACATCATCACACATCTCAGCACAAAATCCCGCTCACTTCTTGGCAACTTTGTCGCCGCAACACCCAAGCAGATAATGCAAAACTCAGGCTGACAAAGTTTCTGACAAGAAAACTGTTTTAGACTTTCCACTTGGATCGATCTGGCTTTTGTAAGACAACGTTCAGTCGAGCGCCAAAAAAAAACAGCGCTATTGTGCAAAACCATGGATAGTAAAGAGACTAAAAGTCAGAACAGCCCTCAGTTCTTCGAGAGTTGCTCTTGATTTGCAGGCATCTGGACTTAATAATGTCCTTCAGCCACCAAGCGGCCGCACTTGTGCTCAAACGATCGATGTGCAAGCAGATTCGTTTTCACAAGCGAATCGCCATCTTTTTCTGTCTTTCCTGACACGTTAGCACAATGTCACAATGCATTTTCTAGTCCTACTCTACTCAGTCTATAAAAGGAAATCAATAAGCAAACATGGCCGCGAATGAAGACAGGTTTTTGAAATGGTTTCTCGCCTGCCGTAGATGCTTGCAAAACCGTACAAGCAAAGATTTGCACACGATGCGTTGGAAAACTCATGCAGCTTGCCGACTGTGGAGAACGTAAGCTTGCAAAACGCCGTTTTTTGCATGTATAATTTCTGCGAAAAAAAGGTAAGACCAGCGAATTGAAATACAGGACAGTGTTTAACACGTGTCAACAAACCTACATGCGAATTTTGGAGTTGTTTTTGGCAAATGTTCAATTTAGCCAAAAACGTAATGTGCGTTTCTTGCTTTCAGGCCTTCAATTATTGATATGTGTAGTATATGTTCATTATTTGAAAATTATTGAACCTCTCTGGGTATTTGTGTATTAAAGACATGATACTAAAAAAAATGAAAATCTCAAAATTGAAGCGAGGATTTTAAAATTCATTAAAACGTGTTTACAAAACTAACAAATATCTGCCATCTCACAATATTTTGACAATTTGTTGCTGAAGTGAGATATTTATTCAGCTGTGACTTCCACTGGCTGCTCTGTCACACGGTGATTTCAACCCAAAAAACGAATATCTGCTTAAAAAATCTGTGGGTACCCATGGAGACCCTCATTGTTTACTATTAAATTACTATTTATTTTCTTACAGGTGTGGACACTGTAAAAGACTTGCTCCAGAATACGAGAAAGCTGCCAAGGAATTAAAGGACAATGACCCACCTATCCTTCTGGCTAAAGTTGATGCTACTAAAGACTCGGAACTGGCACAGAAATACGAAGTGACAGGGTATCCCACTCTAAAAGTGTTCCGCAAGGGCAAGGCCACAGAGTACAAGGGTGAAAGAAACCAGTGGGGTAGGTTATTAAGAATTTCTTGTGTCATCATGTGGAGTGACTTGCATGAACATGTGGTCAGATTGATAATTCCTATATAAGAGTATTTTTTCTTTTCCATGGCAAATTTATAAGAAGTGAAGGTTTCGACTCTGCAGAAAAATTTGACATAACACTATATTTCACCAAGGGGAACCAACAGTAATATTAAATAATTTTTCCATCCTTGCAAGCATTAGTCACCCTCAGTTCCCAATGAGTTCTTGTCATTTATGAAGTTGACTGTGGTACAAATTAAACTGTTGTAATTGGATATCAAAATTAGGTGTCTCTCATTTTGACCCTCTTGGAAACAGGATAAAAGTACATATATGTAGATTTGAGTATACGAGGGTTGGCTTTTCCACATCTTCAGGTATTACAAGCTACATGCGTGGACAGGTTGGCCCAAGCTCTAAGGAATTGTCTTCCCTCAAAGCTGTCACAGACTTCATGAAAGAACGGGATGAATTAGTCGTTGTTGGATTTTTCAAAGATGGCAGCGACAAGCTGCTGGAGAAATACCTGGAAGCCAATGACGACATTAGGGATGATTACCCCTTTGCGCACACTTTTGATGCCGCAGCCAAGAAGCACTTTGGTATTACCAAGAGCTCCATTGTGTTGTTCCATCCAGAGAGGTTCAGGTCAAAATTTGAAGATAAACATATTGTGTTTAAGGTAAGGGAGTCAGTGATGCTATGGCATTAGTATGTCCTCATTCTTTTTCAGCAATCTTGATGTACAAATGTTTGTTTACTGTGAATTGAAATGAGCACACTTCCAGACTGGTGGGTATGGCGTGCAAAATAATTTCAGAATGACAGTTCTATTCTGAACCGCAGTAGTCAACTCGCATGGCACTGTAAGAAACAATTTGCTGTATCAGGCCTTTCTCCTGTGTAGAAGGTCACAGAAAGCTTGGGTAGCTGTAGACTAAGCAGTCCCTATTTATTTTCGCAGTCCATCGAGCGTAAAATTATGAAGTGCTCAACGGACTAATAAAACTGCTCTTCGTCTGAACACACAAGTGAAGTGAGTGTTTGTGAAAAGCGATCATAAGCGGATTTTTCCTCCAACTAGCTCTGAGTTGTACTGTACAGATTTAAAAAGTTGATCAAAATGCAACTACTGTACAGACAGTTTCCTAGTTATTAGCTCACAGACGAGCTCTCAAATTCTCTACAGTGACAAAGTTGATACCTGTTCAATCTTCTGTTTTAAGGTCTGTACCGTAGTTTCTCCTAATCCATGTAATTTTTATTTTGTTTTATAACAGGGTGAAGATCCCAAACCAGAGGACATTCAGAAGTTTTATGAGGGGAGCCGTATCCCACTTGTAGGTCAAATGAACTCTTATGACCAACAGAAGAAGTACACGAAACGCCCTCTGTGTGTAGTCTATTACGATGTGGATTTCGGTTTTGAACAACGCGTAGGTTAGTTGTTCACCGGTTTTTGAGCTTCTTTCAGCTATCAGACTGATATTTTCCAGCCTGCTTAACAGCCGTTTCCTTTCCAGAAGCCTGAGAGGAGCGTAAATGCTTCTTAGGGCATGAGACAGAGCAAGACATTGAGGCTGAAGGGCGAGGTGGGGGGAGGGACTAAGTTCGCACGCCCCGCTTTCGAGCCTAGTGGCCCATCAGGCCGGAGCTTATCCCAGTTTCTGTAGCATGAAGCGACTAGCATTACGTCTACTTCCGCTGGATGGGATGCTAGTCCATTGCAGGGCTACCCCCAGCAGTAAATTTGCCAGTAAGCCATTTATGCATCTGGGTGGAAAAAGACACTTTGAGAGTAAAGTGGCTCCTGTGCTCTCGAAAAAGAAATTGCTGCTACGTTGGTAATACGCTAGAACCAACTAGTTAATTGCTGGAGGATCGAAATTGGATTTCTCCTTGCTGTATCAATACATTTTTTAGCCGGAAGGTGTTGAGAATATAAACAATCGTCAACTAGGGGAAATTGTGTTGATGTACCACAAAATTCTCATAACTAACATGAAAAGAAAGTATAGCAAGCAGTAAGGAGAATTGCTATTTGAAACATGGATAGGAGTAAGTTGGACCTAATCTTGAATGTTTTCCTCCTCAGCGACCCAGTTCTGGCGTCAAAAGGTGCTGGAGGTCGCCAATGATCACCGCGACATCACATTTGCTATTGCTAATGAGCAAGACTTTGAAGATCAACTCAAAGACCTCGGGCTGGACGACTCTGGTGAAGAGATCAATGTAGGCTGCTTTGACGACAAGAACGGAAAATACCGAATGGAGCCCGATGAAGAATTCAGCGAGGATAGTCTCCGGGAATTTGTAGAGAACTTCAAGGAAGGTAAGCTTATACTGCTCTCTAGCTTTATTGTACCTGAAGCAGTTTGGATTTCTGATTGCAAGCAACGATATCGCGCGTTTTCATAAAGGTCTTCAGAGGTTTTCCAAATAGCAGAGTGGTGCGAGAAGACTTAATACTTTGAATAGAAAATCGAGAACTCTTTCAGGCCCAATTCGGATGTTGATAGTGGTAGTCGCTCATGGTAGCTTACGGGTTTTCAGTCACCAGTATTTCGTGTCTTTGTCTGCAAAGTTTTCAATTTGATTTGTAAAGTTACGACTACAAGCATCAAATTAAATCACAAAGAAGTATTTCTCCAGATATTTGTTGTTAAAGAAATTGAAGCATTTCAAAAGGCAAATTTTACGGAAATACATGCACTTCATAAGATCCCTTAGAAGCTAATTTTTCACAAATCTCTATATATAATAGGTTATTAACAGATCCTCAAAATTTTCTTTAACAGGTAACATCAAAGCGCAAATAAAATCACAACCGGTACCCAAGAAAAACACTGGCCCCGTCACTATAGTAGTGGGAAAAACATTCGACGATATCGTTATGGATCCTAAAAAAGATGTCCTTATCGAGCTTTATGCCCCATGGTGTGGTCACTGCAAGGCGCTGGAGCCCACTTACAAGAAACTTGGCAAGCATTTCAAGGACGAAGCGAACATAGTCATCGCTAAAATGGACGCTACTGCCAACGACCTTCCACCAAGTTTCTCTGCAGAAGGTTTTCCAACTATCTATTTTGCGCCGGCTAATGACAAGAAAAACCCAATCAAATACGACGGAGAGAGAGGAATTAAAGACTTGGTGAAATTTGTAGAGGAAAAAGCGACGGTCTCGCTGAAAAAAGCCGCCAAAGAAGAGCTTTAAAATTCTAGGTAGAAAGCGTATTTAGACAGTGGAATATTTTGTATTTCAAAACAGACGATATATGGGCAAGAATTCCGTGCAATTAAATATTTTCCTGGATATGATGAAAAGAGAGTTGTATTTTTTTTCACTGACAGTCTCGTGCCAGTTCTGCACAGGACATATATCTGCACCGCGGAACTTCAATTTTTCGTTTGGGAATATGAGTACAATTGCTTAATAAAATCACATCGTGCCATAAATGGATGTACTTTTTCATTGCATTCTTCTAAAATGTTCTCTTTCCTAAATTCCAAACTGGGAAATGGACTGAATTCCTCGATGAAGTCTACACTCGGACTAAAGCCATAGAAAGTGGCCTTCACTGCCAGAACTTATCCCGGTTTCTGTAGCATTGAGTGGCTAGGATTCCTGCTCTTTCTCCACTCGAAGGTATGCTAGTCCATTGCACGTTACCCTCAGAATTTTGTTAGGTTGCCTTCAGTGGCCGTTGCCCATGTAACGTAAAATTACGAAAATAAGCACCTCCCCCCGAAAAGAAAGCCCTAAAATTACAATATTTACTATTATTCCGCGAGCGCGCGTTGGACATGACATGGTTGGCCTTGGTAGCAAAGGAAAATGAGATTACACCATTACTATCTATTACTACTAGTAATTAGAGATCAGGGGAGTAAGTTCGATCTAAGATGGATGGTCAGTCAGTGACAAAAGAGCACGATCGTTGGCATACTGTACTTTTCAATATGCCACAAGTGGAGGATGAGTGAGAGAGGAATCTCATCACGCAATGTTTTGGTGGACAGATTGCGTGACGAGCCAAAAGAACATCCGTCTGCAAAATAAATTGGATTTTTTTTCTTTAAGCTTGGTGTGAATACCAAAGTCAACAGAAGTCAACACAAATGACTTTTTGATTCCCGTCGGGGACTCGGAATTTTTCTTTGTCCCATGCTCGTGTCATTGTTGAAAAAGATCATCTTCATTATTTATTACTGAGCTTAAAATTTACCATCTTTATTATTTACTACTAAGGAAGAACTTGCAATAATTTAGCTTGTGGCAAAATTCGTATAAATAAACATATATGCTTATTTTGTTTAAGACATTGGCCGACGAAAAGATACCCCGTTCAAGACAAAAAAATCCTGAAAACCATACCCTGCCCTGTCCGGCCGCACGTCCCCAGCTTGGAATTACGTACATGTCGCCAGCTCCGATTTCAAACTGAAAGTTTTAATCGCTTGTTTTGATATTGATCTAGGATTGTTATGGTAAGCTAGTTGTTACCTGAACAGCAGAAGTTATTCGCGCAGTAGGACTGATGTTAGGATAAATCAGTTCTGCATCTGACGCATGAAAGACTTCAACTCTTTTATGATGCCAGTACGCCACTTGTAGCGTTTCTCTAGCTTTCTGTTCCCCTGCCATCTCTCTCTATCCATCTCTCCAGGCAGGACTTTCCTTTTTTTGTATCTTACAGGTACGGTGCGGTACCAAGATACATGTAATAAACTGTACTGCAACCAGTGCTTGAAGTCTGGTGTAAATTTAAAAAAAAAGATTGATATTTAATTTCACGAAAAGTAGAATAGTATTAGAAAAAATACAAGGCCAAGTGCGTGAAATTCGTCATCTCCCGGGATAAGTAAATTGTCTTCCATCGAATTGAAGACTTTTTAAATAGCAAATCACTGCTGTTTCAGTATTGATTGTTACCCAGTGAGTGAGAAAAGATCGAGGTTTTACTGGCGCTTTGAATTATTTTTGAGGCGTAGTTACTATTCTGCGATTAATTACAGTTCCACCCTAAGAAATTTATTGAAATCAATGCTAGAACAAACAAATATAAACACAGTTTTCTAGCCCGCACAATTAAAGACTAAAATTACCGATTAAATGAAAATCAAGTTATTGAAGAGCATTCAGTGGAGGCTTTTAAAAAGGCCGTCATGTACTAATGTCTGAATAACGCTGAGCCCGGACACTTTTTAACACGCACCTAGTTTCACATTTTAACACTTGCACTTGCAAATTTGCACATCTGCAGTGATGGGCTAATTGCCCTTTGCAGATTACACGATTAGATGTAGAACTCAAAAAACCCTTAACTTACCTCTATAAGGCGGGAATTTTCCAGCGCCTTTTCTGTCTATTCTGTGGCCACATACTTCAAATTTGTGACTTCGTCTAAAGTTCAGTCTCCTCAAAAAAAAAGAGAAATATTAAGATTGGTACAAACCAGTAGCTGAAATGCTGACAATTCTACCAATAACTTTTAAGAAGGTTAGATTGTTCAAAGAAGCGTTAAGATCTTGCTGAATATATGTCCAACAAAATTTCGCTATTTTGATCCTTTTAAAGCGGATTCGTTTTCCTGAAGATCGGTAAACGTAACGCGAAGTGGATGCAACTTTGTTCAATTATAAGGGCATCATTCGGAGCAAACTAAAAGACGGTTGCGAAATTTGAAAATGCACGCGAGCTAATTAAGGTTCCCGTGGATGAGTAAAATCACACTTTTAACTTTAACTTACCTCTACAATGCGGTCACTTTCCATCGGCTTTCCTGCCTAATCTGTGCCTACATATTTCAACTTGGTGACTGTATCCAAAGATCTTCTGAAAAAAAAATAAGAGAAATTTTAGTATTGTGCACTAGAGTTTGTCGGCTTCCATCACTTAGGATCGGTATAGTCCAGTAGCTGAAATGCTAACAATTCTGAGAATCACATGCGTAAATAACGGCATTAAAGAACGTTCCCTTACCCGGGTAGTCAGATTACCAAGCGAGAATCATACCCACTAAACTACCAAGGACTAGCTGCCAGAAAAGTGGAAATGTTGGATATATATCTTATAACCCCAATATAAAGGCTAACCGCAAGCAACCAAAGTTAACGTAGGCTAACCGGAGTGCTACTTAGGCTAACCGGAGTGCTCGTTAGGCTAACCGGAGTGCTAGTTTGGCTAACCGGAGTGCTAACTGGGCTAACCGGAGTGCTAACTGGGCTAACCAAGTTATAATGCTATGATGTGGTATAATTCATCACCAGGTGTCCACCTCCCGTAGGTAGATACTAAATTTTTTTAACCTTCCCTTACCTGAAAATTTCAGTCGTGGTAAAATGAATAAGCTTGTTCATGAAAGCTTAGATCTTGCTCAATGTCCAAGCAAAACTCGCTGTATCCTTTTAAGTCGGATTCGTTTACCTGAAGTTGACGGAAAATCGGTAAATGTAATGCGAAGTGGATGTAACTTTGTTCAAATTTTCAGTTGGAGCAAACTAAAAGACGGTTACGAAATTTGAAAATGCAAGTGCAGCTAAGGTGCGCATGGATGAATAAATTTGTGCCATTAATGTCGAATTTCAATCAAATATGCAAACCTCCGACTCGTAGCAAAGCATTTATAATACGTTTTTGTAAAATAACCACATTGGCGCATGTTTTGATTGTGCTTATTTACATAACTTGGGAAAAGTGTTACTTCAGGTGCGGTTACATGGAGTGAATTTTATTCCCCCAGGTGTTGGTTTCTTTATGTACCGGTATGCATTTTTCATCTCTCTATGGTCTTGCCGTCTCTCATTGCAATATGAATGCAGAGGCAGCTGGTTAGGAAATGACTTGAATTCTACTGCGTAAGTGAAGCTACTTTTCCAGTTGAGCCGTTTTTAACCAACCGAGGGTGTAAACTACTGGGCAATATGGTCTTTTGCGAGAAAATCCGATGACTAATATCTAGTATTTTGGAAATAATTTAATACTAAATAAAAAGAAAAGAAAAGATAGAAACTATAATAATAACTGGTATTCTCTCGGGTATCTTCCTCGCATAAAAAGTTATTCTTTATCAGAGTATGAAAAATGAATATGGTATCACGGTATTGGCCAATTTTTCATGTGGTATTTCGGTAATTTTAATCTTGAATTACGGCATTGCGGGATTTTCCAAACCTGCGGGATGCGTTTTCTTTGCGTTTCGATCGACAATAGTCGGTATCAAAACTTATCCTTCCCTTTTTTCCGGCCATTTTTAGCCATTTCTGGTCGTTTCGGAAGTTACAACAGCCTTTTTTGTCACGCATTGTAATCTACAATTTGACTGTTTGAACAACCAGTATGATGCCGTGTCATTGTTTCCACGCTCGCACCGCTCGTTTTTGCCTCCTTTTTCTCCCTCGCGTCAACGAATCCGCTAGCTATACAGGCTTCCTATGAAATTGCGGTATTTTCCGAATGTTTTTGCGGTATTGCGATATTTGCCGAATCATTATGCGGTAATGCGGTTTTCAGCAACCCCGAGACATGCCCTTGACAAAATCAAGCGGGGTGGTGGGGGGGGGGGGGGGGGGGGGACATTTTGGTGTCCTTACAGGAATGTGGAGTTTTTCTGCATATAACCGTGCACAGGGCGCCAGCTATCGAAAACCACAGGTCAAAATTAGGTTTGCGTTCGACGAAGGAGAACGCAATTATCCAGCACAGCTTCGCGGAGTACAAAAAACGCGCGAAACGAGTACAAATATCACACGATATTTGCACTCGTCTCATTCCCCCGATCGCGCGAAAGATTACTGAAACCTAAGCAGGTCAGAATTTTAGGGAAACGAAAACGTTGGATAATCAATCTCTTATTAGACATTTCAGTGTGTAGTATCGCTGTAATTTTTTACTCATCATTTTTGGCTCGCCATAATACTGCGATACTTTGCGCCAAAATGAGTCTCAGTCACATTTTAAAGATAAAAAGGTCTGGGGCTGGGGGAGGGGGGGAGGTGGGGGGTGTTAGCTGTTTGCAACTAAAGGTATATGCACTTTATGTTTCATCCCGGCTGCTGATTCGTTATAAATGGTGTTTGTATTTGAGAAGAAATCAGGTCTCTCTGATAACATCAAAATATACTGAGCTGAGCTGATATGAACTGAGAGGTTTCATTACCACAGGAATTCAAACAAAGAAGGATCGATATCATGATAAAGCGAATGTGTTTTATAAACCATCTGAATGCAATGGTCACACTACACATCTCCGCGGGTTTGGCCAGAACATATATTTACATGTAATCAGAAGTCTATGATTAACAAGACTTCTGATTGAAATTAGAGGTTTACAAACTGAATTCTCATTCTAATTCTGCATGGAGTAGTTTGGATCGAATTTCGCCGCTTTTGACTTTAAATTGGTAGCACCTTTGATAAGCGACAATCAAAATCAGCACGCTTTTATGAAAAATATAAATTTACAAACCACGGATAAGATTTTTAGGGGGCCAAGTACGAGAAACCGGTGCCAGATTGTGGCCTGACAAAATGTTGATTATAGATGGGGTTAATTAAAAGAAGTTGTCCTCTAGTTTAATTTTACCCATTTCTTAGTTTATTTTTTTCCATTTCTCTACAAGTCAGTGGCGGATCCAGGGGAGGGGCCCAGGGGGGGAGGGCTGTCCACCTTCCCCCCCACCTTATTTTTGAAAAAAAAAAAATGAAAACAAGCCAGAATTTAACATTCATAGTCAAGCCTTCAAAACCGGGGGGACCCTTACGTGAAAGTCTTGATCCTCCACTACAAGTTGCTATTACGTTTCAAATTAAACTGAATAATCTTGCAAAAAATTTATTTCAATTCAGCCACGATTAGCCTGCGAACAGTCTTAATTCCTGGTGGGGTATATGGCGAAAAATATCGAAAATTAAAGACAAGCGCATTCTCCCGAGACCTTTCTCCCCAAAACTCCGCCTCCCGATCTTTTTTTTTTTTCCACCCTTGGCTAAGCCACAAAACATTGTGCAAATTTAAACAGCCGTTAATTTTATAACAAAGCAATTTGTGGAGTTCTTTACAAAATACACGTATTTGCTTTGTCCGTTTCTGTAAACATTATCACATTGTTTTAGTTTTGTTCCATTTCTGCTTGCTTAATAGTCTTCTTATAATTAAATTTCGTAACAACGAATTTTTTCTGGAAAGAAAACTTTTTTTCTGATCATCGGAAAAGGTTTTCCTCATATAAGTTGATCGTTCATCGAACCTTTTTTTGCAAGTGTTGTTTACACCTTTATTTTACTGGGACAATTTGGAAATTGTATGACTGATTTCTTTCTTTTCATTCAGCTAAAAAGTTTTCTTTTATGTGGATTCAAATACATACCTGTCAATTCTTGACTGGTTGCAAAAGAATAAAGCAATTTAAACCCACGATGTTTACACAGAAGTTCCCTTTAATTACATAATGAAAGCGAATTTAAGGCGCTGTCGCCTCATTTTGTTTCACTAATTGTTTGACCGGAGGTTTGCATTCAACATGATCGGTTCAGAGCGCTGGCATTTTACTCTTGTATCATTAGTCATATTTTCATCTTTCATCCCTGACGCTTCACCACTTAAACCCAAAAACTCGGTTAGTACGAAGTGTATTTTTAACATATCATGTTGTGTCAGTTTCTTGTAGAGAGGGCAGCTAATTGTATTTTAATTCCCTTTGTACTTACATCTTTAACCGAGGCCTTACAACTTAATATATTTACTTAAACTATTAATTTCCTTTAAAACATCATATATTTCAGCGGTGTATCTTAATGATTTACGAAAAAGGGAATAATCGAGAATAGACTGTTATAGAAAGGATGGTCATGGATGATCAAATCTGGTTTTAGTTGCCGATTCAAAAAAACACTTATAAAGGTGGTGGCAAACGAGGGCACATTGTTGCGGACACAAATGTTTCCCCGTTTGCTCGCGCACGCAACATTTGTTGCAGACACAAACTGATTTGTGTCCGAGACACAAAGAATGTTTTTGATTTTTTTTAGAAACATTTTGTGTCCGCAACAAATGTTTCCCGGTTTGCACAGCATAGAAACAATCATGAGCAACAATGTGTCCGCAACATGTCCTCGTTTGCCACCACCTTAAAGGGGCAGTATCACGAGAGGTCTTCTAAGTTTTTGTGTAAACTATGCTAGAATTATAAAGGTGCACTCACTGATCAACAGACTAACCTTTTAATGACAAAAAAGGCATAAATTCACTCTCTCGGATGTGAACAAACCATAATCGATAGTTTTTTAGTGATTTTCCTCCATGTAACACTGTCAAACTTGAAAACGTCGGCCCGACGTTTTCAAATTTTAGACCACTTCTTTCCTACCCGTCCGTAGCCACACCGGTTTTAAACAACTTTTGTGACTAGTACAATGCATTTTAACAAGGTTAGGCAATTCCCAATTGATACCAACACCTTCATTGGTTTTTCAAGTAGCACGAAATTTTGGTGAGACTGCCCCTTTAAGTCTCTCAAATTGTGGTGGTGCTAGTAAGTGCTAATTAATTACATTTTATTCCCTTCCTCGATACTGAAAAACTCAGAAGCTTATGCTAGCATTTATGGTAAGAAGTAACAGCCAGTATTTATATATGTTTCTATTGTTCTTTCTTTTGTTGGTTCAGTAAGGCTATGAGATGGGTTCAGTGGCGGATCCAGATCTTCACCTAAGAGGGGGTGGTGGTGGTGGGGGGTGGGGGTGACTATGAATGTTGAATTCTGCGAAGATAATTCCGGCAGATCAAAGAAAATGCGCTATTTCCGAAAAATGGATCCGCCACTGTACTGGGGGTTGCAAACTTCTTCCATCTATAGTTTCTCATTTCTGGGCCGCATTATACAATTTCACGATAAACCCCGAATCCATAATTATTAGTGATTATCTTCATCTTAAGTTAAAACTTTATTCTCTGCAACAAAGAGACCTGCGTCCTGCCAGAAGTCCAAGTAGACAGCTCTGTTCAGTTACTTTTTTGAGCAATAGATATGTTAAGATAATCAGCTATTTTCACAACTGATAGCCCTTTAAACTGACCCACATCCCTGGCCCCACCCACCCCCTACTCGCCAGCCCCGTCCATTTTGGGGCCATTTGGTACCTCGCTCATTTGTCTTAACCGTTTGTCTTTATGTTTTTTTTCGGCGTCTTATATTTTCAACCTATATCTGAGGTAATTATTAGTGTTTTAGTGCGACAGGCTATTTTTTAAGCCGGTGTACCATTTTGAGAAGTCCGTGCAATTAATGAATTCGCTTTGCCTTAACAGGATAGAAAGTTAATGGGTTCTTCAAGCAACCAACAGGTGCAGCTAAACCAATTTTACCAGAGTGTTATGGTGTGGCTTTCTTGCTCTTTACATTGTATTTTATTTGCGTCTGTGGTTTTTCAATTATCCATGTTTTCTATAAACATTTAATGGTTTAGTCGCCGTCGACTATTTTTTTTTCAGCAGACTGTCTGCGGGTGCTGGCAATCTGGCACGAAACGAACAAACGGCTTTTGATGAACTAGAACATTTACAGGGTAGCTAATATCGAATGTAAAATATAAAAAGAGTATCTAATGATCAGGAACTCTGTAAAAAGGCACTATTGTATATTTAAAAATACGTTTTGTCTTGTATTAACTGGAACTGAATATATACACCTGTATATATATCCAAACGATTTAATTTATATTCTGCAAACTCCGGTTGGATTTGCGGTTCAAAGAAAGCTTTTCAGTCTTTTCATTGAGTTGATGGAATAATGCTAGCAAAATTGAACGTTCATGCAGAGTCTCTTAGCTCTTATGTTGATTGTTTCTAGTTTAATATATCTATTTATTTTGTTCATATTAGAATATTTTGATCGCACAATGGAGAAAGCAGGTGCGCAAACAGAGAGCGTTCTCAGCAGTATTGAAAATTAAACATGAATTTTGAGAGGGGAATCCAGCTTTTGGCTTTTACTCACTCTTGCTTGTTGATCTCTCTGCGGCTGGAGCCAGCATTATTTAAACTAGCGCGTCACATCGATAAACAACGCATCTATTGGGCGAAAATAGTTAACCCGTACGTGTTGTCATTGCATTTGTTTATAAATTTCGTTGCCGTCAGATATTAAGATCTGCAGACAGACTCATCGCTAAAAACAGGTGCTGCAGACAAGACGACTTTCTATAATTTGGAAGAAGGCTTTTTACCCGCGAAAAAATCAACTCGGGCGTTCTATTGTTCTATTGACACGTATCACTCAGACTGATTAGCATTTGAAAGGGGTTGCCGATGCATTGATTCACTGGGTTCAGTGCAGCAGCGAGCACAAACCGAGAAGAGAGGTCTTGGTGCTGTTCGGAGTCTCTTCGCAGATGGCGACGCCGACAGCAGAGCAAAAGCCTGATAATTCCGCCGAAAAGCAGGCAAAACCCGGGGAAGAAGTGACGGCTCCGCCGCAAGATGAACAGAAGAAAACAGCGAAGAAGACCGAGCTAGCAATTTTGAACTTTGTGATAAAATATCTGAAGTTGGTCGGCGGCGCGCTGTTGATTTGGTTCATGGGCTGGCTCGGGCTGAGTTATGTCTGGCTCATTTGTGGGTTTTTCATCTACGTTTTATGGCGTATGAATCAAGACGAACGTAAGACTAGGAGAGATGCGTTTAGGGAAGCTACAGAACGTGAACATGAAGTTGTCGAGGCGCGAATGGAAGATCTGCCATCTTGGGTAAGAAGTGTTTTGTGCCATTTCGGTAAGCTTAATGATTTCGTACGTGTTGACCCTAAGCTTTGCAGATTGCTCCTTTTAATTGAAGAGCAGCTCTGTGAAGAACTGGAATTTCACAAGACAAATATAGTTTCGTTATCTTTGAACCTGGGACTTGGCTTTTATTTCAAATGTTTTCCTTTGTAATTTATAGTATCATGAACAAACGAACTCAAATTAGACACGTTTCCTCCTGTTATGGCTCGCAGGAAATGTATTCTTAGCTTGAATTTTCTCTTCAGTTAAAGCTTAACCTTTCTGCCTCAAAAATGAATTTTAATATTGTTTGCCAAACATTTTCTTAGTTCTTCTGTTCGCTAGCCCAAATGTTTTATCGTGCAGGCGATTTAGGGAATTAAGCTGGAAAGTTGTATTTTTATTTTAGGCGTGGCTCTCAGATGGTACTCTCTCGAAAGTTCGTACACAATTTATTTGCAGGAACAAACATATATAGAGTTGTCCTTTCGTAAAAGTCTTCCAGTTGGAACTTGGCAAGGGCTAGTTGAAGTCCGAGAACAGCATGTACGCTTTTAGATAATAATGACAGAACAGTCATTTAACAAGATAAACACATCGAAATAATGAATATTAGAGGAGCGCTTAGCGACAACACAAGCCAAAAAATTTTGAATGAAAAATACGGCGAAAGAGCACATCGAAATGTTGTGCTTAAATATCTGTTGAAATCCTTCAGGTCTTATGACTTTATGTTTAAAATTTTATATAAATAAGTTTCATAATAGTGAGGGTTTGACAAAGTTTTTTAAACAACAAGGGGTCATAAAATATTTAACGTTTCAGAATGTACGTGCTGCAGCCTTATTATCAAGACCTGTGTCTATAAACGTGTTTCTAAGAGACATCATGGTGTGTTGCAGTCTATAAGAATTATTTTATTGTTCGATTTTACAAACATTTACTGATATTAATTGAAAGAGCAGTGGTATGGTAATATTTCATGGCTTTGAATGCTATACAAGGTTGAAAAGAAAAGCCCAAAAGCTCTGACTTCTTATTTATTCATATTATGGGTAAACCCCTTATAACACCACTTGAACGGAAAAAACAATCAACATCATCATACTTTAGGCAGTGGCAAACAAGGACACATTATTTCGGACACACAATTTTAATGTTTCCCTGTTAATGTTTCTGATTTCTTTCAGAAACATTTTTTTTATCCCCAACAAATGTTTCCTGGTTTGCACAGCATGGAAACAATCATGAGCAACAATTTGTCCAAAACAGTGTGTCCTCGTTTGCCAACGCCTTTATGTGAACTCCAGCGGTGCGTTCATATAATATTTTTTCTGTGTGCAGCTGATATTTAACATTTTAAATTAGAACTGTATTTGTAAACATAGTGTTAATGAATGACTTGTAGATGTCATATTTGGTGTGAAGCATCTGACTAAAAGGCTGGGTAGGAAACGCTTCATCTCAATATCATTAGGTGCAGCTGCAATGGGCTGAAATAAATGGATGAGGTTCTCTTTAGAAAATAGCCTCAAGCAATACTTTTTTAAAATTTTAATTTTGTGAGAATGAATAAAATAAACTTCATGCTTCTGCAAAATGGAAAAAAGTATGCGAATGTCTTGAGTATTTTTGGTGGGTATTGTAGGACCAAGGCTTAATTTTTTTTTTCTAGCTGCTATGATAAACTGAGACACAATTTGTGTCTTTTGTGTGAAATAGTTTTGCCTTTGCTTGAGAAATGATAAAAATGGAATAGGTGAACAAATAAAGCTTCTTCAGTTTTGCATACAGTTAATAAATACCTGATATATGCACAATATATGTTGTTTACTTCCAATCTGTCTGTTTTTAATTGTTTTCTATGTTAAACAATACATAATGTAAAAGGATGACATTTTACGAAACATTATGTCTTAGCTATTTGTTTTGTTTTTATTTTTCCTCCAGGTTTTCTTTCCTGACATAGAAAGAGCAGAATGGCTCAACAAGGTACGTACATTTTTGTTTTTGATCATTGAAATTATAGAATAAATACAATTTATTTCATGGCATAAGTTTATTTTTCATTTGTCCTTCAAAGACAGTAGAGTGCTCCATGTAATTCATTACATACGTATAATATTAACTTTATTTTTTCTCGGGTTTACAGAGTAAAGCAATATTCCCATTAATGTTTTGGTAATGGCTTGTGTAAAATATTTAATATGAATATGTCAAACAAGCAGGTGATGAGAAAAAGACTGTAATGATGTACCACCAAATTTCAGAACTCAAGTGTGGCACCGATTTGCACACTCAAATTTGCGTAGAAATTTTCGTAGCAATTTCTGCTGTACTTCACCCCTTCGCCTTCTATTTACTACTGCCTTTTTATGCCTTTCCTTAATTTTCAATGGTGTTGCCATGGTAACCTTTTTTTTTCTCTACTATTAATCTATATTCATAACTTTTTAATCCTTTTCCTTCATATTTACTACCTTAAAAAAGCTATATATACGATTATACCCTTTACTTTGCTAATTCTTACTCACTCCTCCACAAGTACCCTTTTTCTTTTTTTTTTTTCACTTAACTCTTCTGCAGCTCTTCATCTTTATTCTAATCTTGAGGCTTTCATTGTATATTCTACTTCTGCGAATGTGAAGCAGTTTGCGCTAACAGCTAGGGTAATTCTTTTGGTCCTTGTTTCATCTTACCCAGATGCTGGTTCAACTCTGGCCATACATCAATGACATGGTCATAAAGATTTTAAAAGAGCAAGTCGAGCCAGAGATTCAGAAGAATGTACCTGGCTTCCTGAGCTCCATACACTTTGAGGAAATCTCTCTTGGACAAGTGGTAAGACGGACTGTGATATTCACACATTTTCGTATCCAAAACATGCATTAACAGGTCATGACAAATAAATGGATTTCTGCTTGTCCTTTGGACAAGGTAGCTCTCAAATTTGCATTCCTGGTGTAGTTGCATGCTCGTCTTGCATGTAGTTTACTTGATTTCGTTATGATTTAGTTGGCAGATGACTTGCCTGGTCCTTGCTAAGAGTGGTTTTAGAGAAAGGGGTTAAATCTAATAAGTTGCACTGCCCAAATCACTTCTTCCTCCCCTGCCCCCTCCCCCCCACTTTCAAAATGGAACCGCTCTTTTCTCATGTTATTTTCCCTATGTACAGTGACTCTGAACCTGAAAGTTCTTTGTTGACTAACATTGTATTTTTTTTTCTCATAGCCTCCTCGTATAGGTGGAATCAAAACATACACTCATAATGTCGACCGTAATGAGATCATCATGGATATTGATTTGATGTGAGTCTGGATCACCTTGTCTTTCTGATTTCCACAATTGGAACATATACTATTTCAACACCCCTGAAATTTTCTCTAAAAGATAGAATTGCTGATATTTTCCTCTCAAAAAAACTTCAGTAGCAGTAACTTTGTTAATATTTTGTTCACTGTAGTTACGCTGGTGATTCAGACTTTGCGTTGTCAGTGAAGGGGATCACTGTTGGTATTGAAGATCTCCAGGTAAAATGTAAATGTAAATGTTGTTTATAGTGGTCATGTACTTAGCTTCGAGATAGCTAGTTTGCAGGCATGCCACTGAAACATAGGAAACAAATAACTTTAAATGAACATAACATGGTTAAAAATCCCAACTGGCTGGAGGCAGACCAGTTAGCTATATACAAAGTGTGACCGAGCATTTGAACTCGGGACGACCGTGAAACAAATCCAGCTAGTGGCAGGGTGGAGGGCTTGAACCCGGGACCTCCGGATTACAAGTCCAGCGCCCTAAACCACTCGGCCACGCTGCCTCCTCAAAAACACAGAACATGATTGACATGTTTCTGAGTCCTAAAGTTGTTACCACCTTTCATTGTAGATGCCTCATGTTTTCTTTTTGTCTTGTGCAGATACGTGGAACCATGCGTGTGATCCTGCGCCCACTAATCCCAGCTGCCCCTCTTGTAGGCGGCGTCTCTGTCTTCTTCCTCAACAGGCCGGTAAGTTGGGAGAGAAAGTAAAATCCTTAAAGGTGTTGCTCTTCGTGTTATTTCTTTCCGAGGGTCATCAAATCTCCTGGTTCTCTTGACTAATAATATTCTTCAAGTGTAGTATATTGATTTAACTGTTTGTATTTTTTGTGGTTGTTTACCAGGACATCGACTTTGATTTAACAAATATGGCAAATATTCTTGATATTCCAGGTCTAAGGTAGGTTTTCTCTAATTGCTTAGGGACTGTACATGTATATGGAGGATCCTTTCCCGCTTTTTTCCCACAAAATGGTAAAAATAAAATAAAGGGAAAATCCTAACTACTTACTGAGTGCGAGGGCCATACAGTCTGGGGAATATTAGTCAGAGGTCATGGCAGTATGGACCGAGGGCAATTATTCCCCAGTACGACTCTAGCAAGCTAGGTTAGTAAGTAGTTTATTATATGTCACTCGTTTTAGCGACAAGTTTTGAATTTGCTGGCTTTCGAAAACAGGAAATACACGGCCATGTGGCAAAATCCTGACCAAGAAAGAACCAATCCCAGCGCTTGGATTTACCTCAAGGCTACCTTGCCATATAATTAAGTAATTTTAACTTGGGGCAGGATGTTAAAAACCGAGTTACATGTAAGAAGTCAAGATTGCTTTTGTCATCTTTGCTCTCTGTTCGAAAGCTTCTTTGGTTCCAGCATGTAGCCAAATACTACTTTTTTTATTACTATTATTACCCTAACATAGTTGGGTTGCCCACTACCTCTCGGAACGAGTTACTTCATTGGTTCTTAAAACAATAGATAACAGGTCATAACAATGCCCCTATCCCTGAATAACAATAGAGGTAGTGTTTACAGTGGGCAAATGAAAATAGAGGTTCCAGAGAGGTAGTGCCTTACTGACATAGTTGTTAGGGAAACTGGGCTCAGATGATTAAATTAAATATCAAAACTGATAACTAATATTATTTTGTCTTTTCTTGCAGTGACATTATCCGTGGCGTGATAGATGATGTTGTGGCTGGATTTGTAGTTCTTCCAAACAGGATTACTGTTCCTCTGACCAACATTGATCCCTATGAACTCAAGTACCCCTTGCCTGATGTGAGTGCTGTAAATGGTGTTTTGTGCATGTTTTATGTTGCACTTACAAGTTGTCCTTCACTACCATTGGCAACACTCTTATCAATCATGAGTTTATATTTGCTTAAGTAAAGAGATCAAAGTTGACACAACAGACTTAAGTTTGACATGGTAATTTTGATGATCAAAATTCTTAAAAAATAGTGGTGTAACCCAAAGCACAGGCAGGAGGTTTATCATTTCAAACACATTCAGAAAGTAAATTGATCACTCGTGTTGACTTGAACTTCATCTTGCTTTCTCAGGGAGTTCTTCGAATTGAAGTTCTGGAGGCAAAAGATTTGGTCAAGAAGGATATTGGTGTTTTCAAGAAAGGCTCTTCAGATCCATATGTCATACTCCGAGGTATGTCTGAGGGGCATCACTAGTTGCTATATACAGTCAACTTCCACCTTACAGACAGCTCACAATTAAAGACACCCTGTTTCTATGGACAGGATTTGAAGTCATGGCAAATAAGTGGTCCCAAAGGTGTCTTTTTTGTAGTTATCTCAAGGACTCTAAAAGCATCAAGTTTTGTATTTGAGTTTGTATATAACAGCTGTTGGGATTACTAGACTAGTTCTTAGCTTGTTGATTGAAGGCAGTGGTAACAGACTTATCCTCTAAAAGTTTACGGAAAGAAGGGTTGCTGACTGCTGTGGAGTGGTTTGACTGTGCTTCTTGATATAAGTTTAATGTTATTTGTTTGTGTTACTAGTGGGAGCCAAAACGTTCCGTACACAGACGAAGGACAGCACTCTAAACCCAGTCTGGAATGAAGTGTTTGAGGTAATAGTGCCTGTTGTTATTTACCCAGACCACTGATAACTGTAAGTTATTTTAATATGGTTTGAGGAAAATAAATTAACCTGGTAACACTGATTTCTGAACTGCCGTATTATTCTTGATGTGCACAGGCCTTTGTTGATAACTCTCATGGTCAGAAGATAAAGATCGGTGTTTTTGATGAAGACAAGACCTCTGACGATGAAGCTCTTGGAACGTAAGTTGTCATGAACATTATTTTATACTGACAACATGTTTTAATTAGTTGGGTAACCTCTGTAGGGTTATCTTGCCATCCATGAGAAGTAACAGTACTCTATTTCAAAACTTTTATTTAGTTGGTTTAGCTGTTCATAAATTTATTTGAAGGATTGGCTGTTTATTTAGAAAATATTGGATGAAAAAAAAAAACTTCTTTTTATAAGCAATATAAATTATACCTTTTAAATACTCGATATTACTCTTCAGCATAATTTCTTTGAATTCTGTATATAACTTAATTATGATTTATTCACTTAACTTGTTTAATTTGCATACATTTGTTAATCACATTTTGCTTCCTTTATTCTATTGTTTTTATTAATTAATGTGTCTTGTCTTTTTTTCTTTTTTAACGTGTCAGTGACCAACACGATAGCATATGCTTCTTTGGTCACTGAGCACATTTTGTTTTGGCTTTACTATTATTATATTTTCCTTATTTTAATTAATGAATTTTCTGTAAATAGTGTGTGATAGTAAAATATGTCTGTAAATAGTGTGAAATAATAAAAATCTGAAATCTGAAAATCTGTAATTAACTTGGGTATTTTCTGTTTGTTTGTTTGTTGATTAATTTAATAATGGTTTATTTATTTTTCCAGTGTTGAAGCCGACATTGCTACCATTGTCCAACAAGGCAATGTCGACCTGGTAAGATTTAATCCTTCAATATGAATCTTTTATTGACTCAGCGACTCATGATTTGATTTCTTCTTTTTATACGCTGTTTTGAATTTATCTGTAGTAAAACCAATATTATCATTTTGCAATGCAGTGGCTTCAACTAGAGAATGTAGAAAGTGGTCAGATTAATTTGCGGTGTACTTGGTTCTCGCTGACTTCTAAACCTGAGGATCTGTCACCGGTAAGTGAGCATTTGCTGGTGTAACTAAATTTTTTCAAAGTACAGTTGAAGCTACATGTACCATAAAATTACAAAAATATTAGTCCTGGGCTTATATTTTGCCCAATGTCCCTTTCTGTTGGGTATATTTTCAGGGAGGGGCTATGATATGGGTGAGGGCTTTTTTCAGTCACAATTTAATTACTGAGTTTTTCGGGTATTACAATGCTGAGGGGAGCTGGTCAATCACATGGTTGCAAGAAGAGCGTCAACTGTTTCAATACTTTGTACCTACTTTGTTGTTTGTTTGTTACTCACACAGGCTGAACAAGCTGTCCAGGGAGAGGAGATGTTAGCCACAGCAGCTTTGTTTGTGAAGCTGGATTCTGCCAAGAATCTCCCTGTAAGTGTGCAGGAATAATGTCTCTGTGCTTGAGAAAAAGGCGCAGTCAGAAATATCATCTGCCATTTCAATGCAATGTGAAGCTGTTGTTGACAGATACATGTGCCTTGTGCTTTTCAGATTACAAATCCTGCACGTGGTACATCAAGTCCATTCTGCAAACTGACTGTTGGAAATGTTACTCTCCAGAGCAAGGTATACTTTAATTCTTGAGATGTTTTTAAACAATTATTGAATGAGTTTTTTGTGATATCTGGAATAAGCAATACCTTGTTCTAGTTCTGTTTTTGTAGAGTTAAAAAACAACAGATTTTAGTGCATGCATTAGCATAAGGTATTGCATGCCATGTGATGTCTTTGCTTATGAATGGTCACTTCATTACTGCATTACTTGTTTACTTTAGACTATTCAGGATGCTAACAGTCCCGTGTGGGAAGAACCATTCCGCTTCCTGATCCATGATCCAAATTATCAGGAATTGGATATTGAGGTATGTTTTTTTTTAATTCTCACAATAGTATTCATTGTTAATGAAGATTTATAAACAAACTAGGATGAAGTAAGCACATTAATTACTTTAGTGCCACTGCGTTTAACTGATGTTGGTGAGTGGACATCATTTTTTTGTCAGTTAAGTGTTGTCACTGGATGAGTGAAAACTAAAAAGTTAATGTTTTTTTTTACTATCAACAACAGATTATTGACAGTGGAAAGGAGAAAAATATCGGCAAGCTGGAATTCCCGCTGGCTCAACTGCTCAAGAGTGAGAATATGTCAATTGAACAACCCTTCCCTCTGAAGGAATCTGGCCATAACAGTACTTTGACCTGCAAGTTTACACTAAAGGTACAATGTAATTTGAAATAGTTTTGAAAATACTTTAATGTTGCTTGAGAAACATCTTATCACAGATTTTGAAATGTGTGATCTTTAAAATAAACCCTGTTGTCAAATTGGGGCATGTAAATGGATGGCGTTATCCACCCTTTGAACAACTGGGGCCAAAGGTCTAAAGTTCTGATTATTGTTATCATGTTCTTGGGCAAGATGACTTTAATGCCTCTCTTTTCTTATAGAAAGCTGAAAAAGAAAACTTCCAGAAATTATATTATTATAGGTATAGTAGTTACTTCATGTTGCTAAAACTGGAGTTAAGCACTTGTCTCCTTTTTTTGGCAGGCCTTGTTCACCAGAGATGACGACACCTCGGATGAAGAGGAAGACGAAGGTGACGCACCTGATATGATTGCCGCTGACGAGTTGGCTGGTGGTGCGAGTGAAAGCAAGCAAAGGTGACTCATCACTTGTGTTAATCTTAAAATATCGCACACATCAAGACACGTGTCATGAGCCTGTACCCAGCAGGATTCAAACACCATGAGATACAGAGTTTTACATTGCTTTTCTGTTTTCCCTGTGTCACAAATCACATATCTATTTGGTTATACACTGCATGACGATGGATCTTTGACCAAGCTATGCACACCAAATAACCACTGAACAGTACTTCAACACTATAATCACAATAAATAATCTTGATAGTAATAATGTTATCTTAATCTTAACAGTAATAATATTTATTCCAACTAAAGTTAATAAATCTTGATTTATTTTTAACTTACCAAAAGTAAAAGATAAATCTGAAGTTCAGCATAAATTTGTAATCCTGTAAGTAATATTCTCCGAGTTTGTAAGCATTATTACTAATAATAATGTCATTACTACTAACAGTGATCTTTCCAATTATTACAGAGTACTTTTTCTTCCTTCTCAGCTCTTTCATGCACAATACTCCACATTTATTTAAAAATTAAACAATAAAAAAACAAGCAAACAAACTAATAAATAAACACACAATCCTACTAAAAGTAAATAAACAGTAAATTAAATTACCATCCTAAAATATTTAAATTTAAAAACTGCAAGTTAAAACTAAGTCTACCTCGACCATCTTGTTGCAGTGAGAGTTCATATTTGGTTAATAATCACTTAAATGCGAGATAAACTAAACCATTAATGAGTAACTTGTAATTTATAAACTCAACTTGTAAAGCTTATTAAACCTTACTCTACTAACTAAACTAATTTTCTCCTCATAGAGGGTGACGGGCTACACGCTGAAAACTTTCACTAACCTATCCTTTAACTCCTTCCCTTCTTCTGCATGCTACAACCCTCACAGCCTTGCATCAGATAACGGTCGCCTAAAACGCTGCATTTTTTTCTGCTTTTGTTTGGCTCCTAGCGAGGAAAGCACTGTCAGGCGAAGAAAACCTGCACCAAAAGTTCAAAGGTTAGTCTTGGTGTTTGTACGAATTGATCTGCATTGTAAAGTGTTAGCAGATGGTGAAAGTGTATGCTGTCCTTGGTGTGTAGTTTTCTTTGTCAAAGCAGTGTTATTTTTGTCTAAACAGGACAGTTTCTGGCGACATTCGCCTTACCACAAAGTACAACAAACAGGGCAGCAAGGTGGAGGTTATTGTTCACCAAGCAAGGTTAGTGTAAAGGAGCAAATACATTGTGCTGCCAAGGTCTAAATACGATCATTATTACTATCTAGAAATGGACACCAAAACAACTATTGCAGGGTTCGCACAGTCTTGAAAAGTCCTTGAATTTTAGGGGGAGTCCTTGAAAAGTCCTTGAATTCCATTTTTCCTTGAAAAGTCCTTAAATTTCTGTGTAAGTTCTTGAAAAGTCCTTGAATTTTAGGGGGAGTCCTTGAAAAGTCCTTGAATTCCATTTTTCCTTGAAAAGTCCTTAAATTTCTGTGTAAGTTCTTGAAAAGTCCTTGAATTTTAGGGGGAGTCCTTGAAAAGTCCTTGAATTCCATTTTTCCTTGAAAAGTCCTTAAATTTCTGTGTAAGTTCTTGAAAAGTCCTTGAATTCCATTTTTCCTTGAAAAGTCCTTAAATTTCTGTGTAAGTTCTTGAAAAGTCCTTGAATTTTCTTCAACTTCAAACGTAGTGGTGTCAAAAGGAAAGTGCTTTGTATAGACTTTGGTATTCTTTTCCTGTGTAAAGCAACTTCAAACACTGTAAAACACGAGTGTTTAAGCAGCTAATAAAGAGAAAAGGCAAGTGAACTGAAAAATGTAGAGAAGGAGATGGAGCAAACACTTGAAGCCTTATTAGAAACCTGCTAGCTTGGGCTGGGAATGTGGATTTATATACCATCTGTGAAATTACATTCCTAGTAGGTGGTCCTTGAAAATTCAATTTGGTCCTTGAAAAGTCCTTGAAAACTCCTGGAAAAATGGTTGCGATTTTTTGTACGAACCCTGTATTGGTCAAAGTGGTCACTACTTACGAGGCACATTGCGTCTTTTTGAGTTTCTTTTTTATTATTTTCCACAAAAAATGAAATTGTTTGTCATTTATCAAAATTAATGTTTTTCTTGGTGACACACAGGAACTTGCTGGCTTGTGACTCAGATGGCCTCTCCGATCCATACGTGCGAGCTTATCTGCTTCCTGACAAGTCTCGCAGTGGCCGCAGACGAGCTGATGTCAAGAAGAACACTCTGGAGCCAGTTTGGGAAGAGACGTAAGACAAAGTCATTCTTTCTTGAGATTCATTGTGATTTTCATATAGGAGGTGTATGGCAAGGAAATCGTCCTTGTGTGTAGTCAATAAATAAATACTACGCATGCCACCGATTTGTGGAATAGGGCCAAGTTTTTGCTTTGCTACCCCACCCACTTTCTTCTAATGCCCCGCCTACTTTCATCGGTGAATTCCATCCGTCTTGTTGTCACGTATTATTCACAGCTCCCTAATTACATTTGGATCATTGTTGAATAAAGCGTGGAATAAACGGCTGGCAGAAGAGTTTGGTTAATAGAAGTGTTTGTTATTTTTTTAAGTGGTGGCATCAAAATTCTGGTCCTGAATTTACATTTTGGTGCGAAAAAAATATATTTAACCAAGATCATCTTTCAAGGGCAGTTCAAATGAGCGACTGTAAAAAACAGTGGCGGCAAAGAGAACCAGCACGCGAGCCACAGGAATTTCTGGAATTTGTCAACAAAAGTGGGCAGGGTAGCAAGGCGAAAACTTGGCCGTATTCCATACATCGGTGGTGTGCATAGTAAACACTCAACCTTTCAGTGCCTCATACTGTATATCCAATGAAAATTTTATTCTTTGCCAATTAGGTTTGACTGGTTTGTCCCAGAGGATCAGCTGAAAGAGCGCACTCTAGACATAACTGTTAAGAATGATGTGTCATTCTTTTCAAAAAGCAAGACTTCCATGGGCCAGGTATTTGTAATGTCTTGCAGTAGGATATAAAACTAATTTCCAGTTCAGTGGGTAATTTTAATGCACCAAGAGTGACTTGGTTATAAAACAATGATTGTTTTGTAAGCAAGCCAGTTTTCATTTTAGGCTTGAACAAAGTTCAAAGCAATATTATGAACAGCCTTCTTGGGTGATAGTTCCTCTTCTCAGAGAAAATAATACAAAATAATGCGAGCTTTAAAAATTAACAGAGAAAAGGTCGGGGCTCAAAGAGACACTTGGTCATCAGGTACAAGTAGATTTCCAGTTGTCTGAGAGCAAGATGGAATTCAATTTTTGTTCAGCCCTGACTTTACAGTTGGCATGGTGTAAACAGTGTTTACTGTTTTTGTTAGGTCCTGCTTGACCTTGGTAAACTGGACTTGTCCAAGCCCATCACTGACTGGTAAGAATTTTTTGTCATATTTGACTATTGTAAGTGCAGCCATTGACCAAACAACATTGTATTTAGATGACTGTCACTTGCGAATGGATTATTAATATTTTTTATTGGGCGTAATGTAATTTTCAATATTTAGGCAAGGTTAAACTGGAGACAATGCCTGACAGCAGTCTCCTTTGCAAATTTTGGGGCAGCCCTTGGGCTTGTTCAGGGCCTCAATAAATTTACAGCTATCCTGTTGAGGTCAAGCTATTAACGTTTGTGTTGTCATTGGTCTCCTTTGTTCTCATGTACTTTTTGCTCCCCACCTGCCCATCCCGCTTGATAATTATTGGTATTTATGCCTTTTCACTGGGTTCTCTTGGAGGTGACAGTGCCTTGTAGTTGCCACTCTCCGGGTTGTCATGGTTACCTGCCGTGCATGCTAGCAGCTCCCACAGAGCTTTTGGGCACCTCCCCCACACTCGTCTATTGTTGATAAGTTTACGTCCCTAGGAATAGTTTAGGCCATTTCAATGATTGAAGTATGGTTATCTTTTTAATAAATTTTAGGTACATGTTGCGTGACGAGAAAAAAGAAGATGATGACTGAAGACGTCAACCAATCAGAAAGTGCATTAGCAGAGCCTTGGATTGGCAAGGAACTACAGTAAACAGTAGCACATCAAATGGGAGAATTTTAATAATCTGAAAAAAAATTAATTCTGTGTGTAAAGATTTGAAGCAGTCCTGTGAATATCATAGGATTTGAGGAGTGTCTACATATATAAGCTATCACCTTCATCAAAGATTTCATCTTATCAAAATTAATGATTGTAATTTTGCAAGCCACACAAGACTCATTTGAGCTTTGTGTTTTTCTTAGAATTTCATTTCATTTACATCTTTCCTCTTGCCAAACTGGCTTTCAATAGTTGACATTTTTATAGGTTAAAAAAGGTCTTTAAAGGCTCATACTATATATTAGACCTAGTCCAGTCATTCCTCTATTTTTCTTCATTGGTGAACTTGTTTAACTATTTAATTAAAATAATTTCTGTTTTTTAAATATCAACCAAGTAAATGCAAATTCTATGTAAAACAGTAAAGGAATGGTCTGATATGCAATATTTTTAATACTAATTTATACAATAAGTAGATATTTTTTCACCTGTTTAGACAGTGATATTGAATGTTAGGTATTTAAAAGTAATAAGTGGTTGTAGCGTGAAACCATAAAAAAAATATTTTACCCAAGATACACCAATGCATTGTTAACAAAGAAATGGATGGAATGAATTCGAACAGCTTCATTTTCTTGTAGGACAATAAACTTCTGCCAGAACTGATAGATATTTTCCACATACTTAATATTGAAACTAGAATACCGTAAAATTGCGGTTATAAGCCCTGGGCTTATACAACTTCGTAAGGGGTTTTGGGTGGGCTTATAAGCGGAGGGGCTTATATCCGGGAGGGCTTATAAGCGGAATAAAAAAAACGTTTCGTAACGAGCTAGGGTAGTGTTGATTGAAATACTTTTTTTAAGTTAAAAAGTCAAAATAAAGTAACATTTAGCCCCGTTCAGAATTATCATCCACCAGAGGGGGGCTTATATCCGGGGGGGGAAGGGGCTTATAACCGGATGCAATTTTGGTTCCAGTTAGATGGGCCTATAACCGGGGGGGGGCTTATAAGCGGAATTTTACGGTATTTCCTTGTGATATGTATGTTGTCTATAACTCCTTGCTCTAGAATTGACAATTGGCTGTCAGTTTTCCGCAGCTTAAGATCTTTTACCTTTAATCGATTGTAGCCATAAAAAAATGTATGTCGCATTTCTAGAATTGACAATTGGCTGTCAGTTTTCCACAGCTTTTAAGACGGAATCCGCCAGGATTTCGAGTAGTTGTTGGACAAAATTATGTACCAAAATTATTTACACCTTATTGCAAGCTTTTGTGTTACTGCTTCAAATATCTTATCAAAAGAAATCTTTTCTAACAACACCAAACATCGAAAACCAATCTCGAAGTTCCGCTGAATTCCACTAAATTGCTTAAAAGACGCGAACTTTTGCCTATAGCTTGTGAACATTAAATTTCATTTTCTCAGGCTCTGATAAGAAATTGTTTTACCAAAATTATTTACACCTTATTGCAAACTTTTGTGTTACTGCTTCAAATATCTTATCAAAAGAAATCTTTTCTAACAACACCAAACACCGAAAACAAATTTTGAAATTTCACTGAATTCCACTGAATCGCTTAAAGACGATTTTAAAATGGCTGCATGTGAGAATTTCCCTATAGCTTGTGAACTTTGAAATTCATTTTCTAAGACTCTGATAAGAAATTGTTGTTGGTGTTATCAGTGATAATTACTTACATCTTTACCTTTTATTTAGGGTAGAAAATAACGCAATAGGATTTAAATTATTCTGGTATTCGATTTTTGTCCAACTTAAATAAATATTACTCGACTTCCTAGTGGATTCCGTCTTTAGCTCTTTTATCTTTAATCTATTGTAGCCTTAAAAAAATGTATGTCGCATTTCTAAGATATTCAATAATTTTGTGCACATTTTGTAGGGGGAGTGTAATGTTGTGAATTGCTGGGGTAATAATAAATAAGAACAAATTAACGTAAATATTGCGTTGGTTTGATTTTTTTTAGACTTGCCTGCGAGTCGAGCTCACAGAGCGCGAAGCGCGAGAACTCGACTTGTTTCTCCTGCTGAAAGGCCAATGAAATGGCATCATTTTGGCGCGAATTTCTCCGGACTTTGGTCGGCGAAAGCGTCGGAGGTGTCAAATCAAACTGTCATTTAAACACTGCACACAATGGTTTCTTTACGCGTGACACGTGATTTTGGCGAGAGCGTTATACGTGATATGTGAAAGCAAGATTGACGATTGTGTGATACGTGTTAAAAATTATGCTTGACGGGTGATTTGCCGTGAGAGAGTTACGCGTGATGTGGGAAGGGAAGTATTGTGATTATGTGATGGGTGCATGAGGCGTGATTTTAGAAACAACAAACGGGTGGGAAGGAAAAAGGGCTCATTTGTTGTAAATAAAAGTCCAGAAGAAAGACGCTTGAAACAGGATCACGGTCACTCTTTTTTGAAGCAATCTAATTGTTCTAACCTGAAACAGAAAAGTTTCTTTGCTGGCAACAAGAAGCTAGTGAAAATGTCAGGAGGATTCGCCTTGAAAACTGATTGAATTGATTGGAAGTTTAAAAATGATCAGAACATATCTGCTCCGTTGAAAACATTTCCGGCGATCCTGGAGATTGAGTGTACTGAATGCTAGACTTGCTCCAAGCCGACCTCGTGTAAATGATAGCGAGCGACAGCAAAACCTCGTATAAATGATAGCGAGCACGTTCGCAAAGCGACCGTGCGAGCGACGCGAGGGTGCGTCGCGAGCGAGGTCAGAAAAAAAAGGCCAGAAAAAAATTTTAGAAAGACTTTGAGAAAGTCTAACTGAATGCATGATTCTAATAAACTGCTTTGTTTCCTTTCCGACGCATTAGATCAGCTCAATAAAATTTTCCTTTTCTGAAGATTTTAACATGTTTAATGCTATTTCAACTCAGGACCGTAGCTAACCAGAGGTAAGACGAGTAGATTTTAACCCAAAATTAAAACCAAAGTACGTTTATTTGGGAAAATAATCCCCAGTTGAACGAGATTAACTATTTGAAGAAATACCGTAAAATTCCGGTTATAAGCCCCCCCGGTTATAGGCCCATCTAACTGGAAACAAAAAAATACATCCGGTTATAAGCCCTCCCGGATATAAGCCCCTCCGCTTATGAGCCCACCCAAAACCCTTTACGAAGTTGTATAAGCCCAGGGCTTAAAACCGGAATTTTACGGTACCTTATGAAAATGCTGAAAATAGCATTTCAAAGCGTCTAGATTTGAAAACATTCTTGGACTTCTGCCGTCTGGCTCTCACCTCTGGCGATCGCAGATCGTTTGAGACGTTGAAAATAGCGTTTCAGAGCTTCTGGATTTGAAACTTTCTTTTTTTGCAAAAATGCCCTCGGCGATCGCAGGTCTTATTAAAATGCTGAAAATAACATTTCAGAGCTTCTAGATTTGAAAACTTTCTTAGGGACATGCTCTCAGGCTCACGCGCATTCGGCGATCGCAGATCTTTTGAACACGCTAGCTTATACTAGCGTTTCAAAGCTTATGAATTTGAAGTCTTTCTTTAGGGTCTCAAGCTCGTATCTTCGGTGATCGGAGATCTTATGAAAACACTGAAAATAGCGTTTCAGAGCTTCTAGATTTGAAAACTTTCTTGGGGACATGCCCTCAGGCTGGCGCCACCGGCGATCGGAGATCTTATGAAAATGCTGAAAATAGCATTTCAGAGCTTCTAGATTCAAGCATTCTTAGGGACATGCCCTAAGGCTCGCGCCTTCGGCGATTGCAAATCTTTTGAACACGCTAGCCGAAAAGAGCGTTTCAAAGCTTGTGCAATTGAAGTCCTTCTTTAGGGCCAAAGGCTCGTACCTTCGGTTATCGGAGATCATATGAAAATGTTGAAAATAGCGTTTCATGCAGAGCTTCTAGATTTGAAAACTTTCTTGGGGACATGCCCTCAGGCTCGCGCCTTCGGCGATCACAGATCTTGTAAAAGCGCTGCCTGAAAATAGCGTTTCAGAGCCTCTAGATCAGGAAAACTTTCTTTTTTGGGGCTACGCCCCTAGGCCCCCAAAAGTCTGACTATTGCCCTGGAACATATTTTAGCAAAAAACGTCTTTGCGTGTCGCCTTTATTCTACTGCAGGACAGTCATGTCATGATTAGGAGTTTATTGAAAATCAACATTGTTTCCTTTCAGATTAAAAGAACTCTGATAGTGTCGATAAATTCTGCATGTAAATAGGGAGCTTTACCCCAGCTGACTTTTACTTAAACCACAATATTCGTTGGTGAAAGAAACGGTTTTTTTAGTGATTCAAATTTCGGAGGCAAAAAGTGGTTGTCTAGGCTGTGTTATCACTTCCGACCTTTCATTTCACTGGCGTTAATTGTCTCGCTATCAGTTCACAATCATTTTGAGAAAAACGTGTTTCCGTGAACTCTATAGAACCTGGAAACAACAATTTTCCGGGTGATAAAAGCTAATCTCGATTTGTTCTTCTGCGAATGCACATTTGAGTGCAAAACTACAAAAACATTTGCCGCCCATGCAATTTAAATTCAGTGTTTTAAAATTTAACCAGTGATGCATTTTAATGTGGGGCGTGAAAACTTTGACGGTTCCGAGTTTTCAAGCTGAATTGTTTCACCTGCTTCCGTGTCACAGATAAGGACTTGGCGAAAAGTTTTTTTTATTGGTCGAGATCCTTACTCGCTAACCAATCTTTACTTAGAAAAGATGTTTTGCATATGGATTACATAAAAGCTTTTCAGTAGGTCGTTTTTGCATATCTAGGATCAAAACAACCTCGCCTTTGACTGCAAGCCTTGAATGCGCTTCTTGCTGTCTGCAACAAATCGTGAAATTATTTCACCAGGCTGAGAAAATATCGAGGAAAATGGCTAGTGGGAAGGTCGAACGCTCTGGAATAGATGCCACGGTAAACTACATTGTCATATTTTAATTTCGTTTAATTTCGTGCATTTTGTCGAATGGTTTCGGCTGCGACGGTAAGGCTTTGGGAAATTCGGGCCAATCTGTTTGGCTGCGTAGTTCATTATGTTAGTGCCGGAAAAAAGAAAGAAAGCGAGTCTGATAAAACTAGCAGCGTTTTCAAAGGAGTCTTTACGCGCGCAAAGCTTTGCTTTTGGAGCAACATTTGCTGGGAAAAGATATATGCGAGTGGAAAATACATTATGTTTATTAGCTGAGATAAATAGCGCCCCGCTTTAATAATTCTTGATCTTCTGAGCCCGGCTACCATTTCTCTCTTCATGCAGCTGCCAAGAAAAATATGCAAATTCGATTTTATCGCCGATTTCCCACAAAACACAATACTGCTCGAAATTCGATCGCAAAGTAAACAAATTTCGAGCACGGAGCTAAGGCAGATGGTCCTTCTCAGACATTTATGAAAATTAGCCTACCTTACTACCACTCGATCGAAAAGAATCAATGTTGGATAATGATTTTTTTAATAATATCTTTATTTGTTTCATGCATGCCATTCAATCAATCAATCAATCAATCAATCAATCAATCAATCAATCAATCAATCAATCAATCAATCTTTATTAACGTGGTCAGCACACTTAGCTAACACTAACACTTAGCTAACATTAACATTTGTCGTAATACCTTAAGGTCGCGGGGGACACCTTAGGAAATCATTATGCATTTATTTAAACCATATGCAAGAAGCACAACGACTGACATCAACAAGTCTACGGAATGTTCATGACTGAATAAAATATGGCGCGTGATTTGAAGTGTTCACGTGTGGCACGGATCCTGTGATGTCAAGAAAAAAGCCAGTGCCTCCAACAGGACAGCAAAAGATTCAAATCGTAGACACAAAACACTTTCTAACCTGTGGTTACCGCTAGTTCCTTACTCTTACTTTACATATTGCAACTTATTTTTCATACATCACATAAACTATTTACATTTGTTCCCTGTATTACAACACTACATTACTTTTAAGTTAAAACCTATTACATTTATGTTCGGTTACTTGTACTTATCACCTATAATACTTTTGGGAGGAGCATTTTTTTTTCGTACTATAATTAATGACAGGAATTTTCTATTCTGTATTTAAGTAGAGGGCAGTTGTTTGTAGCTTGGTTTGGTTCGTTAATGGTGTTGGTATTTGAGAATAAATCAGGTCTCTCTAATATCAGTCGGGGGAACAAGTACTGGTTTTGGGCAATTTTCGTGTGCTCGCCCGAATATGTTCCGATTGATTTCGTCCAATGAGAGCATTGTACGAATACCTCCGAAGAGACCCGAGTTTGTTTTAGTGTTCAAAATGGCGATTTTAGTCACCCGGGCTTCCATAAACTGATCGAACCGAATCTCTCCTGATTGGAAAAAAATTTCAATCGCCTAAAATGTTTGTGTTTGAGCAGCTACAGGTCGAAACTGTGATTGCCCAAGGTTGTTTGCAAACGTGTGGACTTCGGTGAAAGATGTTTATGCCATGTACATCGAGCAAAATTATGCATGAAAGGCACGGGAAGCTCTAAATGACAAGGTAAGCAGAAACATCAATATTTGTCGCTAAATTTAAATTTAATTTAGAACTTTATGCAATTGAAGACCTGTGACGACTTGCCGTACGGCATGGAAGGCGGCAGCTTTTCATCCTGGGGTTTTCAGTATAGCAGTACAACACTGCATGTAGTCACTGTAAAACGAATTACTAGTAAAAGCCCAGTTTCTCGAAAATAAATAAAGTACAGTATGTGGCCCTTGGTCCGCGAGTAAAAGTTATAATCTTAAATATCTTACCTGAATTAAAGCCTGATGGGCTGAAATTTTCCCTGAAGATAGATTTAATGTCTCTCGCTATAATTGCAAAGTGACAACTCCTTAACTTAAACATTTTTCGTGTAATTCAAAAAACAGTGACCGTGCTCGCGGGTCCTTGGTCCGCAAATGTGGTCCTTCATCCGCGAATCATGTAAACAGCCTGAAAATTACTGTAAATCTTGACAATTTCCAAAAAAGAAACATCATTTGATCTATTCTTTATTATTCTTGACATTTTTAAGCTTCAGTCTTGTTGGAAGTCGTTGTGAGGTGCGTGTATGAAATAAAACCGGAGTATAAAATAAAACCGGAATTTCTTCAGATTTCTTTCAGACGAGAGTCTCCCACACAAACATGCGTTTTTGTTTCTTTTCTTTTACCTTTAAATATGAGTTTTGAAACACTGGATTCGAGAATATATGCCGCAGCAACAATGTGCACATCCGGTGCTTATTATTTTATTGTTTAAAAACAAATATTTTATCCAAAGTCCTAGGTCACGGACCAAGGACCCATATGCGAAAATTGTTGATAATTGTCAATAGTCGCTAAATCGAAAATTTGAAACTCTGCAGCAAATCTCTACGCAGCAGCTGAAACCAGTTCATCTATTTACTTGTTCTCCAAAAAAAACACGTTTTCCCGTTGCGTTTTATCTGTGCACTAGCTTAGTAAACGCGACCATCTAATTCACGGAGCAGCGAAAAGTTGAAATTTCAAGAAAGGCAATTTGACCTATCTGTCGACAAGCATGAATTCCTCACCGTAAACCGATAGTAAAAAGCTGAAAAATTGCCATATTGAAGAAGAATAATCAATAAATCATTGGAAACATTCATTTTGTGCCGAATTTTCGTTATCACGGAAATATTAAATCATATTCGAAAAAGTCGCGGACCAAGGACCTCACGGACTAAGGACCACATACTGTATATATTTATCTATCTAAAAGAGAACTTACTTCAGCAGTTAACATTTTTATAACAGGTATTTTCAGTTATGATGACTTGTCTTTGTCTAACAATTTCCAGTATGAGTACTGACAATACTTGTAGTTCTGTTATTACACAAAAATATCTTTACACAACGCGAGAGACCAGACTAGCAGATGCACGGAAAATATGGCAGGGTGAATTTTCTCTTCAGATGAACTTTAGATTTTAACAAATATCTACACGCCAAAGTTCTGTTTAATTTGTAAAGATTGTATCTAAGACCAAGTGCGTATTTTATACAATCTTTACAGATTTTGCAATTCCCTAAATTGAATTTAAAATAACTTAATCAGTAGGGAATTGCCAAATCTTCCAGGTGAAATTTATTTATTATGGGTTTGTTAAGCTTCGTTTCCTATAGTATCTTTAATACTAATTATTGATCTGTTTGGTTTGTATGATGAATTTATATTGAAAAGGTTGTGGCTATATGCTGAGTATACTGAAATCCTTATTTTCAGAAAAAATGCTAGATCTTTAGAGTGAAATTTAGTTTTTAATATTTTTAATCATTGTTAAAATTATGATTTTCAATGATTGAATTTCTACTAGTGTCAGGCTTCTCCGGTTTGATCAGGATTGTAATAAGTTTTGATGTGAAGCTATGTTTTGTCTCATGTAAAACATATATGCTTATTGATGTGCATTATAAAACTTGAAATTAAAACAAATTGTTTATTGTTTATGGCAAAATTGTTAATTTGGCTCTTAAGGGGGAAGAATTTTTTAAGACTACCGTATAAAGATTCAGCCTTGATTCTGTAAGTGCTAGGAAGGTTCTGATTTAGGGACTGTTAGAACTAAACTGAAAGTGTAAAATGAATATCATGTTTACTTTACTACCAAGGGTTAGGCTGTCTATAATAATTTAAACAAAGTCTTGTGCAGGGTTTGTTTTGTTTGTTTCTATTTTAGCATTAGTTTTTTCAGGTGTATTAACACCTAAATCTTATAAAAATACTCTTAAATCGTACTAATGAGTAATCATTTTGTCCCCTCTCCTTTCAGGTTGGGCTTACATATACAAAGACTTGCAAGCAGTCTAGTCCTGGCCTTGTTCAATGCAAATTAAAATTACAATAAAAGAACATTTTGAATTTTCTAATCTTTAATATTTGTGTTGTAAAGTTCTCAGTCCCTTGATCTTATTTTTCCTGGTCTTTCCATCTCTCCTTTGTCCACACTCTCCACAGCTTCCACCAAGATTTTATTTTCTTCATCGTCTCTTAGGAACCTTGCAGACATTATTTTTTAATTCTATCAATTAAATATTTGCATACCTTGTCTTATATGCAAGGTCAATGAGTTGACACGTACTGGGCTGAAGTTGTGATCGGTATCTAGATTTCAGAATGGTGGATGACCGAACACGAGAGGACGGCGGAAATCGAGCCTTGGAAACTCATTGAACCACATTGTTTTGATGCCATTGTTACCACCGGTTTTTGTTTATAAATTTAGATCTTACAAGGGTATTGACCCTAATTTCTGGGATTGCTTAAATTGTTAGTGACTGTGAAATTTTGTGTAGTACACTGGAAGCATTCAAACTTTATAAGTGTTGGAATACCTGGTTTTAAGAGTGATTTAATTTCTGGAGTGGCATTTATGTAACACTGATTTCTAATTTAGAGAATTCAAATCCTGAATTTTGAGGAATTATGTTTCATTGTAACAGATTAGTTAATGAATTGGGATAATTCGTGTCTGTTCGTCGATAAAACAGATAAAAATCTGAAGTGAAAAAATACATAGTCTGCAAAGCAGGATTAAACACGAGGCTCTCAATCCGTGCTTTTTGTATTAATTTTCCTTTCCTTGAGTAAAAACGGTGATCCTACAAACCCGGGTATAAACTAACTAATAATATTTCCATTTTGCTCGGAGCTCATCCCTGAGTACGTCTTCTTCAATCCGTCAATTCTTTCGAAATAATGCTTTCTATTTTACGGTGGGTTTTTGTTCTCGCAAGCGTTATTACTGAATCGTGCTCGTAAACGTAGGTAGAGTTTGACTCCTTTTGGAAAGTGAAAGTGCATTCACCACATCTTTCGTAAAGACGTGACACTCTTTGCAGCACCTCGGCGAAAATGACGCTCTCCCCTAGCATGAACTCGACCTTATTGATTAACGACCGGTCCTTGCCCGAGGCTTATAGGTCCTTATATGATTTGTGCGAAACCGACGCAAAACCATTTTATTTTTCACAGCCAAACATCTCAAGCGTATCTTAGCAACCCACTGATCAAAACCGAAACCGCGGGCTCAGTCACTTCTCGGAGAAGTGATCGCGCCATCAACTGGCACTTGTTCCCCCGACTGATATCATCCAAAATACGGAGCTGATAAACAGGGGCGGATCCAGGATTTTTCTGGGGGGGGGGGGGGGGGGTGCACCACCAAGGAATGGCGTAACTGACTATTACTGACCGCAGGTCATCTCAGGGGGAGGGGTGCGCATAATCTTGTACCCAGATCTCACTCTGGCCGTGTGAGATCTGGGTACGAGATTAGGATGCGCACCCCCGCACCCTCCCCACAGATCCGCTCCTGATATAAACTGAGAGGTTTCATTACCAAAGGAATTCAAATAACGAAGGATTGATATCACAGAGAATGTGTTTAAACATAAATTTATGATTAATAACACTTCTGATTCAAATACTTTAGAGGTTTACAAACTGAACTCTCATTACACAACCAAAATTCAGCACTGTTCACGCATTTGTGTGCGTGACGATATATACACTTTTAAGAAAAATTAAATTCACAAACCGTGGATAAGATTTTTAGGGGGCCAAGGACGGGGAACTGGTGCCGGGTTGTGGCCTGACAAAAATGTTGATAAAATGGCCATTCAGGAGTTGCGCAGGGAACTCGGGCGAGCTTCAAATTTTAACCAATCGATAAACGGACACCACTACATGAAAGATAACATCGCTATTGGTCATCTGATGCTTTTAGGATGACCAGAGGCTAAGGTATGGACCTTCAAACGTGGTTCAAAATCCATACAAACGTCTCTAATTTTGAGACAGCGTCTCCCAAAACCATATAAACTCTTATTTTTTTCTCAGTTTTGAGACAACTGTAAAATTCTGTCATGGACCTACTATTTGGAAGAAGCTGAGACGAAAATCACGCGCTAGCTGAAAAGAGCGTTTTTAAGCTTGTGGATTTGAATCTTTGGGGCCTCAAGCTCGTACCTTCGGATATCGGAGATCTTATGAAAATGCTAAAAATAGCGTTTCAGAGCTTCTAGATTTGAAAACTTTCTTAGGGACATGCTCTCAGACTCGCGCGCCTTCGGCGATCGCAGCAATCTCTTATTATCTTATTAATTATTTTTTTCAAATACACCACAAAAAAAAGATCGCAGATCTTATGAAAATGCTGACAATAACATTTCAGAGCTAGATTTGAAAACTTTCTTGGGGACATGCCCTCAGGCTCATGCCTTCGGCGATCGCAGCGATCTCTTATTATCTTATTAATTTTTTTTTCAAATACACCACAAAAAAAGATCGCAGATCTTATGAAAATGCTGACAATAACATTTCAAAGCTTCTAGATTTGAAAACTTTCTTGGGGACATGCCCTCAGGCTCGCGCCTTCGGCGATCGTAGATCTTGTAACTGCGCTGCCTGAAAATAGCGTTTCAGAGCTTCTAGATCAGGAAAACTTTCTTTTTGGGGGGTATGCTCTCAGGCCCCCAAAAGTCTGACTATTGCCCTGGAACATATTTTAGCAAAAACGTCTTTGCGTGCATGTCGCCTTTACTCTACTGCAGGACAGTCACGTCATGATTAGGAGTTTATTGAAAATCAACATTGTTTCCTTTCAGATTAAAAGAACTCTGATAATGTCGATAAATTCTGCATATAAATAGGGAGCTTTATCCCAGCTGACTTTTACTTAAACCACAATATTCGTTGGTGAAAGAAACGGTTATTTTAGTGATTCAAATTTCGGAGGCAAAAAGTGGTGTCTAGGCAGTTCTATAACTTCTGACCTTTCATTTCACTGGCGTTAATTGTCTCGCTATCAGTTCACAATCATTTTGAGAGAAACGTCTTTCCATGAACTCTATAGAAGCTGGAAACAACATTTTCCGGCTGATAAAAGTAATCTCGATTTGTTCTTCTGCGAATGCACATTTGAGTGTTAGTGCGTGCAAAACTACAAACTTTTCCGCCCATGCAATTTAAATTCAGTGTTTTAAAATTTAACCAGTGATTGATTTTAATGTGGGGCGTGAAAACTTTGACGGTTCCGAGTTTTCAAGCTGAATTGTTTCACCTGTTTCTGTTTTTTTTTATTGGTCGAGATCCTTACTCGCTAACCAATCTTTACTTAGAAAAGATGTTTTGCATATGGATTACATAAAAGCTTTTCAGTAGGTCGTTTTTGCATATCTAGGATCAAAACAACCTCGCCTTTGACTGCAAGCCTTGAATGCGCTTCTTGCTGTCTGCAACAAATCGTGAAATTATTTCACCAGGCTGAGAAAATATCGAGGAAAATGGCTAGTGGGAAGGTCGAACGCTCTGGAATAGATGCCACGGTAAACTACATTGTCATATTTTAATTTCGTTTAATTTCGTGCATTTTGTCGAATGGTTTCGGCTGCGACGGTAAGGCTTTGGGAAATTCGGGCCAATCTGTTTGGCTGCGTAGTTCATTATGTTAGTGCCGGAAAAAAAAAAAAAGAAAGCGAGTCTGATAAAACTAGCAGCGTTTTCAAAGGAGTCTTTGCGCGCGCAAAGCTTTGCTTTTGGAGCAACATTTGCTGGGAAAAGATATATGCGAGTGGAAAATACATTATGTTTATTAGCTGAGATAAATAGCGCCCCGCTTTAATAATTCTTGATCTTCTGAGCCCGGCTACCATTTCTCTCTTCATGCAGCTGCCAAGAAAAATATGCAAATTCGATTTTATCGCCGATTTCCCACAAAACACAATACTGCTCGAAATTCGATCGCAAAGTAAACAAATTTCGAGCACGGAGCTAAGGCAGATGGTCTTTCTCAGACATTTATGAAAATTAGCCTACCTTACTCTCACTCGATCGAAAAGAATCAATGTTGGATAATGATTTTTTTAAATAATATCTTTATTTGTTTCATGCATGCCATTAACATTTGTCGTAATACCTTAATTAAGGTCGCGGGGGACACCTTAGGAAATCATTATGCATTTATTTAAACCATATGCAAGAAGCACAACGACTGACATCAACAAGTCTACGGAATATTCATGACTGAATAAAATATGGCGCGTGATTTGAAGTGTTCAGGTGTGGCACGGATCCTGTGATGTCAAGAAAAAAGTCAGTGCCCCCAACAGAACAGCAAAAGATTCAAATCGTAGACACAAGATACTTTCTAACCTGTGGTTACCACTAGTTCCTTACTCTTACTTTACATATTGCAACTTATTTTTCATACATCACATAAACTATTTACATTTGTTCCCTGTATTACAACACTACATTACTTTTAAATTAAAACCTATTTCATTTATGTTCGGTTACTTGTACTTATCACCTATAATACTTTTGGGAGGAGCATTTTTTTTTCGTACTATAATTAATGACAGGAATTTTCTATTCTGTATTTAAGTAGAGGGCAGTTGTTTGTAGCTTGGTTTGGTTTGGTCTTTTTAATCAGTCGAATACTTTGTTCGATTCGTTAACGGTGTTGGTATTTGAGAATAAATCAGGTCTCTCTGATATCATCCAAAATACTGAGCTGATAAACAGGGGCAGATCCAGGATTTTTCTTAGGAGGGGGTGCACCACCAAGGAATGGCGTAACTGACTGTTACTGACTGCAGGTCATCTCAGGGAGGGATGCGCATAATCTTGTACCCAGATCTCACTCTGGCCGTGTGAGATCTGGGTACGAGATTAGGGTGCACATCCCCGCACCCTCCCCACCGATCCGCTCCTGATCTAAACTGAGAGGTTTCATTACCAAAGGAATTCAAATAACGAAGGATTGATATCACAGAGAATGTGTTTAAACAGAAGTCTATGATTAATAACACTTCAGATTCAAATACTTTATAGGTTTACAAACTGAACTCTCATTACACAACCAAATTTCAGCACCGTTCACGTGCGTGACGATATATACGCTTTTAAGAAAAATGTCAATTTATAAACCGCGGATAAGATTTTTAGGGGGCCAAGGACGGGGATCCGGTGCCGGGTTGTGGCCTGACAAAAATGTTGATAAAATGGCCATTCCTGAGTTGCGCGGGGAACTGGGCGAGCTTCAAATTTTAACCAATCGATAAACGGACACCACTACATGAAAGATAACATCGCGATTGGTCATCTGACCAAGTTTGATGCTTTTACAATGAACAGAGGCCAAGTTAGGGACCTTCAAACGTGGTTCAAAATCCATACAAACGTCTCTAATTTTAATGCGACAGCGTCTCTCAAAACCATATTAACTCTTATTTTTTCTCAGTTTTGAGACAACTGTAAAATTCTGTCATGGACCTACTATTTGGAAGAAGTTGAGATGAAAATCACTTTGTTTGCCCATTTTTAAGAGTATCACAGAAATCATCAATATTTTTAAGAGTTTAGATGGTTTTGGGGGCCGCTGACTCAAAATTAGTGTACCTTGCACTCAGGTTGGTCTAAAAAGCACTCCGGTTAGCCTGAATATCGTTCAGGTTAGCCTGTTTTCGCTTAGCTCTCAATGATATAATGATGGTAATGGGTTTTGCTTGCTTCGGTGATTTTGTTTCGCGCTTGGCGTTCTGTGTTCTGCGTTCGGCAAATTACCCCTGCTGATTTCAATACCGTCACAATCAGTGGTATAAACGTTTGGGTCCCTTGACCTCAAAACTCATTCCTACGGGCCTGACAGGTATATTAATTACCCAATTTTTCACTATACACCTGTAAACTGCTACTTACTATTTATGTCATAAAATAAATGGAAAGTAACGTAAGCTATGTATTTAATAAATCGTATGTAATATGTATTTTATAAATCAAAGAAGCACTGTTTTTAATTAATTCAATAACAAATTGTGCATGAAGCAGATTTTATTATTTTTTGAAAAAAAGAAAAAATTCGTGCATAGGGCTGTAGAAAAAAATATTCTTGCACAGGCAATGGGCAAAAAAATAATTCTTGCAAGCCAATCTCATTTGTTTGTACGCGTCAAGTTCGGCGTCAAACGCATTGGTCAGCGGAATTACAAACAAAAGTCTACGACCCAAAGGCCGGGACAGGAGGCCGGGGAAGGAAGCGAGTAGCACATGGCGTTAAATGCAGGAATGGCTCCGGACACTTAGATTTTTTTTATTAAAGTGAAAAAAGAAAATATTCAATATAAAGTGCGCCGAGGTAGAATCGAACCCGGGTTATCCCACTAATGAGCGTGTCTCATTACCACTATGCCACCAGGCAGCTGGCTCTAGGGACCGATAATTTTAAGAATATAACATGCTACCCTTACAAATATGAAGAGCTAACCGTAAACAGGCTAACCGAAGTGCATAGTACGCTCGAAATGCATAGTAGGCTAACCGGAGTGAAAAGTAGGCCAACCGGAGTGAAAAGTAGGCTAACCGGAGTGCTATTTTTTGCTATAACTTAACTCGTTCCCAGTGCACTCGCAGGTCGGAGCCATTCCTGTTATTAACGCCTACAGGAGCGAGTAGCGAGTGAATCCGCTCGTCAACTACACTCCTATTTTGCATTCTGCAAAATAGTCGTAAAAACTGTTTCAACTGTTTGTGAGGATGGTAAGCAGCTGCTTCATAATTACTATAAAGCAATTTTTTCTGTTTTATGCGGGAGGTATACCCTTTGCGCGGTTTCGCAGAAACTAATTAATTCAAGTTCAAGTGCGTAATTTGTGAGAAATAAATTCAAAATGGCGTCGCAATGTTATGTGCTGGCTACGCGGTACGCCGTGAGAAAAAGCTCTATAAAATTTGTCGTTCTAAAAACGTGACACAACCTCGTTCTACAAGCACGAAAATCACGCATCCATGAGCCGAAACTAGCGCGCCACAAAACATGAATATACAGGTCTCGTACCACCAGTCTTGCATTCAATGCACTTTCTGCGTACCGCGTACCGCGTACCGCGTACCGCGTAGCCAGCTACTATAAGATACCTCGTAATTTTGAATTTATAAATTCTTTCTGCGTACCGCGTACCTCGCCATCTTGAATTCTTTCCGTGTACCTCTCCATCTTCAGCTCTTCACTCTGTGCTATGCTATCTGTTATTTATTGTTTTCAATGTTAGAAAACAAAACTTAGGATGATAATCCTATGAAACATAATGTCTTAGCAATTGTTTAAAATTCTTCTGCCAGGATTTCTTTCCTGAGATGGAAAAAGCAGAATGGCTCAACAAGGTAAAGTTTTATTTTTGATCATTTAATAGACAGTCGAGTACTCCACATAACTTTGATAGATACACTGTTCATTATATATTAAGCATGTGTTGTTGTATTTTTATCCTCGCCAGTGGCGGATCCAGACCTTCGGCTAAGGAGGGGGCCCGCTTGACTATGAATGTTGAATTCTGCGAAGATAATTCCGGAACTTCAAAGAAAATGCAATATTTCCCCTGGATCCGCCACTGCTCGCATCCAGTTGGCCAGCTTTATGGGCCTATCATCTGCCATCCCCTGGGGGGTAGGACCCCAGGTAAATACAACGTTGTATGGGGACTTTTCCGGGGTATTACCCTGATGGCGGGCAAAAGGAGGCAGGTTTGTTTCCCAAAAGCCTTGTACCACAGGGAAAACAGGGGACTTTGCAAAAGAAACAGGTCAATTTTAAGTTGTCTTAAACACAGGTGGCCCAAGCTCACACTGAGAGGAGTTCTAATATGTTTAATAATGAAACGTGACTCTCACCTGATGCCATATGGAGGTGTTGTGTTACAATGGTTCATATTTATAGCGGTTAGTCCAATCCCCCCTTTGGATTTATAACTAAATATTATGATATTTTGACAATATAATCAACTTACCTCGATTCGCTTTTGTCTTCTCACTTTTGTGATCTTGTTCTCAAGCCGATTGGCTCCTTCTTGGTGTAGAAGACACATGACACATCACAATAGAACACTGCCTCGCAAGCCTATTGTTTTTATTGTATTCCTCATTCTTTTGTCCTTTTGTTTTCTATTGTTGTAGGTGAACTGTGTCTTCTACACCAAGTAAGAGCCAGCCGATTGGAAGCCTTTTAGGTGAGTTATGCCCTTTTGGGTTTCCACTTCTTCTTCTTAGCAGTGGAATCCCAAAATGGCATAACTCACCTAAAAGGCTTCCAATCGGCTTGAGAAACAAGATAACAACAGAGAAGACAACAGTAAATCGAGGCTGCGTTAGTCGATTTATTATCAAAATATCATAATTTATTAAGCTATAACTCTGAATGCGTGTTTTCCCATACAAACTGTTGTAACACAACACCTCCCTATGGTGCATTAAAATTATTAGAACTCCTCTCAGCGATAGCTTGGGCCACCTGTGTCTTAAATCAAGAAGATAAAGACTGCTGTGCAGAAGAACACAGTCCACCTTTCCCCTCGTGATGGCTGCTTCAGTGGATGCGGAAGAGACCACAGGTTTTGCAAACCGTTGGCGAAAAAAAAGTTGATAGCCCCTGTTAGCAAGGTTGAAACTTGATGATTATGCATAAATCTCAGATATGAAAATTTTGTTTCAGTAGCACTTTAAAGGGTAAGGTACTGTGTTTTAGTCAGGCGAGCTCAGCCATCTTATTACTTTTGTACTGTTAAGTTTACCGTTTTTTCATGCTGTTCAATGTGGTCCCCCTCAGGGAGGGGAACTTTGATCGCTCTGTGTTCCCATCTAGGAGGCCAGGGGGAAATTAAGAAGTTTGACTGGGTCATTTACAAAGTCCCCACCCTTGCCCGGGGTCCCTCCCGAGGGGATGGCCGATGACAGATACAGAACACGTGGAGTCCGAATATAATATTCAAATTCTTTATGTGGTGTTCCCCATAAAACTAATAATAACTAATTCTTATAATTGATAAGAAATATATAAAAACAGTTCTTCAAATGTGAAGCAGTTTGTGCTAGAAGGGCTAATTCTTGTGGTACTTGTTTCATCTCGCCATAGATGCTGCTTCAACTATGGCCATTCATCAATGACATGGTTGTGAAGATTTTAAAAGAGAAAGTTGAACCAGAGATGCAGAAGAAAGTACCTGGCTTCCTGAGCTCCATACACTTTGAGGAAATCTCTCTTGGCAAAGTGGTAAGACAGACTCAGTGATATTGTTCATATATTTATATTAATACCCCAAAAAAATAAGTTAGTAGGGCATGGAAAAAAACTTGAATTCCAGCTTGCTCCAAGGCAGTTTCATGTTTGGCTCAGTTTACTGAATTTATTTAATATGATTTAGTTGGCAGACGACTTGCCTTGGCCATTGCGGAGTGTGATTCTAGGGCATTTTGCTATATATTGTTGAGGTTGGTTAAATAGCTGAGTCAAAAAGGCAAAAAGAAAGAGAATTTTATTAGTTTTTTTTCTTTGTTCATTTATGTCCTTGGATGAACGATGCAATCGCCATGTATATCTGTCAGATGCCATGCCTGCAGGAAGGCACAAAAAAATTATGGAAAAAAGCTAATATTGGGAGGGGTTGAATCTACTAAGTTACACTGCCCAAATCAATCCTCTGTCCCCTGCCCTTTGCCCCTCCCCCCCTCTCAAAATGGAACTGATCTTTTCTCGTGTTATTTTTCCTACAGTGATTAGTGTCAGTGTGTGAACCACAGTTCTGTATTGACCTAATTGTATGTTTTCCCATAGCCTCCTTCCATAGGTGGAATCAAGATGTACACTTACAATGTCGATCGTAATGAGATAATCATGGATATTGATTTGATGTGAGTCTGGATCACCTTGTTTTTCTGATTTCAAAAATTCTAACAAACAATTTCAACACCCCAGCTGTTTTTCTCCAAAAGATAGAATTGCTAATATTAAATTTTTCCTCTAAAAAAAGGTCAGTAGAAGTAACTTATTTTCTATTTTGTTCGCTGTAGTTATGCTGGTGATTCAGACATTGCACTGTCAATCAAGGGGTTTACTGCTGGTGTTGAGGATTTCCAGGTATGTGGAACACAGAGCTTGATTGACATGTTTCTGAGTTTTTACCACCTTGGATTGTAGACGCCTCATGCTTTTGTTTTGTCTTGTGCAGATCCATGGAACCCTGCGTGTGATCCTACGCCCTCTTCTCCCAGCTGCCCCTCTCATAGGTGGGGTCTCTGCTTTTTTCCTCAACAGCCCAGTAAGTTGTGAGAGAAGTTCAATAATTTAAGGTGTAGGGTCACATAAAAATAATATCTACCTGCAGGCTGAGGTGGACATCTGGTGATGAACTAGCTATACCATACGTGTCATGTAACTAATTAATATGTATTTGTGGTTTATCGCTCAGTTAGCCTAGTTTTTGCACTACAATTAATCTAAACAGCACTCTGGTTAACCTAAAAAGCACTCCAGTTATTAGCCTACATTAGTTCACGTTGATGTGGTTATCCTATATAACTCGAGTTAGGATTTATAGCCAAAGTTTTCAGGTTTGTGGCAGCTGGTCATTGGTAGCCCAGTGGCTATCATTCCTGCTTGGTAATCCATTGGAGGGGGACAGGGAGGTCTGAACCTCCCGCCTCCTGTATCTTTTACTCCTGCTTACTGTACCTTTTACTCCCGCCTCCCGCCCCTTTCCGTAGCCCTTCTCTCCTCTCTGTCTTATATCTATTCTGAAATATAATGAAATGTCGAAAAATTTTACTTGTCTTCTCTCCAGCTCTCTTGGTGTCATCTTTTTTTAACTAAATGTTAAAGGAGAAGTTCACTCCAGAATGGCCATTTATTTTCTTTACGCCAATAAAAAGGTTATACAAAAATATGTTATTCACCAAAATTTCAGCTTCCAACGAGCGCTAAATCCCTACGAAACCTTTCTCTAAAGTAGCCCAAAATTCGACAACTGAACGCCGCCATCTTGGAGCTAGTAATGTATGCGTGACGTCAAAGAGTTCAGCCTGAAGTTTAGCGGGAAAATTTAAATACTTCAAACTCCTTGTTTCTTTGAAGTGGCTTTTGTTTGTCAAAATGCCTGTCTGAAAGGAAAGAAAGGTGAAAGGTTTTTTTGTATCTCTTGAAGCTCTGTTTGAGAAACATGGAGTTTCGAGTATTTAAATTTTCCCGCTAAACTTCAGGCTGAACTCTTTGACGTCACGCATACATTACTGGCTCCAAGATGGCGGCGTTCAGTTGTTGAATTTTGGGCTACTTTAGAGAAAGATTTCGTAGGGATTTAGCGCTCGTTGGGAGCTGAAATTTTGGTGAATAACATATTTTTGTAGAAACTTTTTATTGGCGTAAAGAAAATAAATGGCCATTCTGGAGTGAACTTCTCCTTTAATGTATACCTCATGTATGAAAATCTATTTTAGTCTTGCACAAACGTCCTGAAAGTAGATGTTAATAAGCTTCAACTAACTTATTCCTTTCTGAGGGTTACTTGCAGACTGCATAATATGAATTCTTGAACTGTGCTAGCATATCAATAAATATTAACTGTTTGGTTTGATTTTTTTTCTGTTTACCAGGACATTACCTTTGATTTAACAAATCTGGCAAATATTCTTGATTTTCCAGGTTTAAGGTGTGTTTTCTTTCATTGTTTTCTTTCATTCACTCCCTCCCCCCTTGCCCACAAGAAACTTGGTTAAAATAAAATAAAGGGAAATCTTAACTTGGGTCATACTGATGCTAACCTAGTTAAGATGTCAAGATTGCTTTTGATAACTTCCTTTGGTCCCTATTTACGATCTTCTTTGGTTCCAGCTGTAGCCAAATAAAAAATTTTAAGGTTTCAACCCCCATTATAGCTGTTAAGAGAAACTGATCTCAGATGATAACAATCAAAATTAAAAATGAATATAGTTATTTTCACTGTTTTTTTTTGTTTTGTTTTATTTTTTTGCAGTTGCGTTATCCGTGGAGTGGTAGATGATGTTGTAGCTGAATATGTAGTCCTTCCCAACAGGATTACAGTTCCTCTGAGCGACATCGATGATTATGAACTCAAGCACCCCTTGCCTGATGTGAGTGCTATTAAATGATGCTTACACTGTATGTCACACGTACAAGCTTCCCTTCACAACCAGTCATTAATTGGCAGCACATCAATCATGATTTTTTTTCGATAATTTGTCCTCAAATAATAAAACTGATAACTGGCAGGTGTTAATTTCATCTTGCTTTCTCAGGGAGTTCTTCGAATTGAAGTTCTGGAAGCTAAAGATTTGATCAAGAAGGATATTGGTGTTTTCAAGAAAGGCTCTTCAGATCCATACGTCACACTCCGAGGTATTTCTAAGGGGCATCGCTAGTTCATTGCTATATATATACAATTAACTCCGGCCTTGTGGACACCCAATTGTTGCGGAAAGCAGTTGAAGTCCTGGCAAAAAAGAAAATTACTGAAAATAATTCCAGTTACTACTCAGATGTCTCTTAACAACAGACACCAAACTATTGGTCCCAAAGGTGTCCATAATAGAGGGAGTCAACTGCACCCTATCAGCCTGCATTGCAGCTGGACGTGTCACAAAATCCTCTGTATGGTCCATCTGCATGACAGCTCCCAAATAAAGCTTGTTCTGATATCCCGCAGTTTTGCAAGGATCTGTGTATTCATTTCTGATTGGCTAGTTTCATTCATGCTTTGTTAATGACAGATCAAACAATGCTAACGATAAATTTGTTCTTGGCCAGTTGTATTGTCTCGGCAGACTTCTTGTTTAGAGGACTTATATGGACAACCGGTCAAAGGCCAAATTTTCAGAAAATAACAAACATGTCATGCCAAAACTGCAGAAGTGACGTTTGGTCTGTCAACCCCTTTTGAGCTAGATTGAAATAGATCTTCCGAACCACAAACCTTCCGACACCAGAATAAGCTTTTGGGAGATTGCACAGATGGACTATTCCATCAGTTTAGACTGTAATTTGCGATGCAGGCTATACTCTAGAAAAGAATCAACGTTTTGTATTTGTGTTTATATATAACAGCTGTTGGGATTACTAGTGCTTAACTTTTTACTGGAAGGCAGCGGTAGCAGACTTATCCCCTAAATTAGTTTAAAGAAGGAAGGGTTGTCTTGATGACTGTTGCGGAGTGGTTTGACTGTGGTTCTTGGGATATCATTCAGTGTTATTTGTTTGTGTTGCTAGTGGGAGCCCAGAGATTCCGCACGCAGACAAAGGACAATACACAAAACCCAGTCTGGAATGAAGTGTTTGAGGTAATTGTGCCTGTTGTTATTTACCCAGACCACTAATAACTGTAAGTTATTTTAATGTGGTTTTAATTGAGCAAAATAAATACCTGGTAACATTGATTTCTGAATTGTCGTATTATTCTTAATGTGCACAGACCTTTGTTGATAACTCTCACGGTCAGAAGATAAAGATTGGTGTTTTTGATGAGGACACAGCATCTGGTGATGACACTGTTGGAACGTAAGTTGTCATCAACATTATTTTGTACTCTGTAGCATGAATTAAGTTACTAGGAGTATTTCTACTCCCCCCTGGATGGGATGCTAGTCCATTGCAGGGCTACCCCCAGCAGTATATTCACCAGTACCCATTTATACACCTGGATGGAGAGATCAGAGGCACTACGGGAGTTAAGTGTCTTGCCCAAGAACACAACGCAGTGCCCTGGCCAGGGCTCGAACCCACACCATTTGATCCAGAGTCCAGCGCACTAATCATTAGGCCACCACGTCTCCCATATTTTGTACTGAGAATGTGTTTTAATTAGTTTGGGTAACCTCTGAAGGGTTATTCTGCTACAAAACAGGATCTTTTTCTTTAATTGGTTTAACTGTTCATAAATTTATTTGAAGGATGGGCTGTGCATTAAGAAAATATTGGATGCAAGTTTTAACTTGGGTATTTTCTGTGTTTATTAAATAAAAAATTTAATTATTGTTTATCTATTTTTCCAGTGCTGAAGCTGCCATTGCTACCATTGTCCAACAAGGCAATGTCGATCTGGTAAGATTTTAATCCTTCAATATGAATCTTTTATTGAATTTGGTAATCATTTGTGAATGATTTCTTCTTTTTATACACTGGTTTGAATTTATCTGCCAGTAGTGAAACCAATCTTTTTTTTCGCAATGCAGTGGCTTCAACTGGAGAATGTAGAAAGTGGTCAGATTAATTTTCGGTGTACTTGGTTCTCGCTGACTTCTAAACCAAAGGATCTGTCACCGGTAAGAGGGCATTTGCTGAATCGGTATTACTAAATTTATTCAAAGTGCAGTTGAAGCTACCATAAAATTATGAAAATATTAGTCCTGGGCTTATATTTGCCCAATGTCCCTTTCTGATGGGTATATTATTTTCAGGGAGGGCTTATGATATGGGAGGGGTGCTTATTTTCAGATGGAAATTTGGAAATCACTTACAAGACTGGTCACAAGGGAGCATTAATTACAAGTGACTCTGTAACATGTTATTCCTGAGGTAAAGGTAGAGTCTGCATACAAGCCTAGTGGCCCATCAGGCCGGAGCTTATCCCAGTTTTCGTAGCATGAAGCGACTAGGAGTATTTCTACTCCACCCTGGATGGGATGCTAGTCCATGGCAGGGTTACCCCCAGCAGTAAATTCGCCAGTACCCATTTATACACCTGGGTGGAGAGAGGCACTACAAGAGTAAAGTGTCTTGCCCAAGAACACCACACAGTGCCCTATCCAGGGCTCGAACCCACACCGTTCGATCTGGAGTCTGCATTCTAACATAAGGCCCCCACCCCTCCCATAATTGTTGAGGGGAGCAGGTCAATCACAAGAATGATTGCACAAAGCGCTTCAACTGTTGAAGTAATATTAATATCAAACATGAGAGAGAGTGTTTCATCACATATTTTTCCAAACACAAAGTAGAGAGTTGAAAATTATTAACAAGCTTGAGAAATGCATGTTGCACCTACTTTGTTGTTTGTTTATTTCTCACACAGGCTGAGCAAGCTGTCCAGGGAGAGGAGATGTTAGCTACAGCAGCTTTGTTTGTGAAGCTGGATTCTGCCAAGAATCTCCCTGTAAGTGTGCAGGAATAATGTCTCTGTGCTTGAGAAAAAGGCGCAGTCCGAAATATCATCTGCCATTTCCATGTTGATAGATACCTGTACCCTTGGATTTTCAGATTACAAATCCTGCACGTGGTACATCAAGTCCATTCTGCAAACTGACTGTTGGAAATGTTACTCTCCAGAGCAAGGTATACTTTATTAATTCTTGACATTTTTAAAATCACTTCTAATCTAGGCGTTGTGATCAAATTGTAAATTGTCTAGTAATTGTTCACACAATTAATACATCAGTGACCTGTTCTTTTTCTGTTTCTGTAGTCAAGAGTTATATAAAAAAGGTTTTAGTGCATTTCTTTTTCATATGGGGATTGTATATGTTTGTGGTGCATTTACAGATGAATGGTAACTTCCTGCATGACTTGTTTACTTTAGACCATTCAGGATTCTAACAGTCCTGTGTGGGGAGAACCATTCCGCTTCCTGATCCATGATCCAAAAAAACAGGAGCTGAATATCGAGGTACATTTTTTTTTTAATTCTCACAATTGCATTCACTACTAATGAAGATTTGTAAACAAACTAGGACAAAGTTAGCACATCTGCAGTTGCATTGGTCAATAAAGTAAAACATCATTTTTTTGTCAGTAAAATTGGCAAATTTTGTCTCCTGATGAGTGGAAACTATAATGGTTTCTTTCTGTTTTCAACAACAGGTTATTGACAGTGGAAAGGAGAAAAATATTGGCAAGCTGAAATTCCCGCTGGCTCAACTGCTCAAGAGTGGGAATATGTTATCTGAACAACCCTTCCCTCTGAAGGAATCTGGCCAAAACAGTACTTTGACCTGCAAGTTTATACTAAAGGTACAATGCAATTTGAAATACTTAGTTTATGTTGCATTTGTGTCCCAGTGGATGGCGTTATCCACCCTTTGAACAACTGGGGCCTGAGGTGTAAGCTCAGATTATTGTTATCATGTTCTTGGGCAAGATGGCTAAATATAATATAAATTTAATGTCTTTACTACCTCTCGTTACTTAAAAAAACCTGAAAAAGAAAACTTGCTTTCAGAAGTTATATTATAGGTAATTTAGGTACTTCATGTTGCTGAGACTGGCGTCTGCAACCATCTGAGGCTTGACAACATCAGATGTTAGATTTGTCCGCTTTGTTTGCAATTGGCAGGCCTTGTTCACAAGAGATGATGACACCTCAGATGAGGAGGAAGACGAAGGTGCCGCCAGCAAGTCAGCTGGTGGTGTGAGTGAAAGCAAGCAAAGGTGACTCATCACAGTTGCATGCCCGTCCACCCTACCACCTTACTAGGCTTTTCGTTTTTTTTTTTTTTTTTTCGCTTTTCCTTTTTCTGTTCTTCTTACATTTTTCTTTTTGCTGCAGTTTTTGGCCTTCTACCCAGCTTCTTTCGAGTCGAAGAATTTCCGAGAAAGCATAAATGTGGCGAGAACTGCTTACCATGGACAATCAAAGGGTGGAAAGGGGAAATTTTGCTCCGAGTTGTTCATTTAAGTTTTGAAGCATTTTGGTGCATATTTCAAGCTCCATCATTCTAATCATGCTGGTTTAGGTATCGTTGGAAAGGTCTTGTTCTGCTTCACAATTTGACCATAGATGTCGCCTTTCTGGTAAAAGTTGGCGACGTCACAAGTGGAACAAATGCCGAATACTTTACGGCCAGTTTAGGGCAGTTCAGGTGTCAATGCGTTAAACCTTATACTCTACTAGGGAGGTGCAGTGGCCTAATGGTTGGTGCACTGGACTCTGGATTGGGCGGTCTGGGTACATGCCCCGGCTGGGGCACTGCATTGTGTTCTTGGGCAAAACACTTAACTCTCATAGTGCCTCTCTCCAATCCTGCGGTGGGCTTGTATCCCATCCAGGGGCCGGGGGAGTAGAAACACTCCTGGTCACTTAATGCTACTGAAACCGGGATAAGCTTCGGCCTAATTGCTGGCCACTTGGCTTGCATGCAGACTTTACCTTTAGTTTTTACCTACCTACTAGCTAGCTATTAAACTAATTTTCTCCTCATAGAGGGTGGCGGGCTACACGCTGACAACTTTCACTAATTAAGCTATCCTTTAATTCCTTTCCTTCTTCTGCATGCTACAACCCATGCAGCCTTGCTGCATTTTTTTCTGCACCAAAAGTTCAAAAGTTTGGTGTTTGTAGGAATTAATCTTACTATTTAAAGTGATTAGCAGCTGATGAAAGTGTATGCTGTCCTTGGTGTGTAGTTTTCTCCATCAAAACAGTGTTTAAAATTATTTTTGTCTAAACAGGACAGTTTCTGGTGACATTCGCCTTACCACAAGGTACAACAAACAGGACAGCAAGGTGGAGGTTATTGTTCACCAAGCAAGGTAAGTGTAAAGGAAAAAAAAATCTGATGTCAGTTTAGAGCAAATACATTGGGCTACCAGGGTATAAAATACGATCATTTTTACTATCTAAAAATGGGTACCAAAACATTTGGTCAAGGTGGTCACTACTTATGAGGCATACCACTTTTAAGAGTTTGTGTATCTTTTGCTTATCTTCCACAAAAAAAATAGAATTGTTTGTCATGTATCAATATTACTGCTTTCCCTGATGTGCAGGAACTTGCTGACGTGTGACTCAGATGGCCTCTCCGATCCATATGTGCGAGCTTATCTGCTTCCTGACAAGTCCAGCAGTGGCCGCAGACGATCTGATGTCAAGGAGAACACTCTGGAGCCAGTTTGGGAAGAGACGTAAGACAAAGTCTTTCTTTCTTGTGATTCATTGCGATTTTCATATAGGGGGTGCGTGTATGGCAAGGAAATGTCCCTGTGTGCGTGCAGTCAATAAGTAACAAAACACACTCAACCTTTCAGCGCCTCATACTGTATAACCGATGATTTATTTTTTTCTTTCTCAATTAGGTTTGACTGGTTTGTCCCAGAGGACCAGCTGAAAGGGCGCACTCTAGACATATCTGTTAAGAATGATGTGTCATTCTTTTCAAGAAGCAAGACTTCCATGGGCCAGGTATTTGCAGTACTTATTGTCTTGTAGTAGGATATAAAACAAATTTCCGCCCAGCCCTGCCCCACCCTGCCCTGCCCAGTGGACAGGGTGGGTGCATCACTACAAAAGGTAGCTTATTGTAAGTGGATTGATGTTTCAAACCGTGAGAGTTTGTCCTTACAATGTCAAAACCTACTTGTTATCAGTGTTCATCACAACAACAGACAACCACAATGAAAGATTGGAATTAAGGGGGGTTGGGACCTGTGCCTGAATTGTTGGGATTTTTTTCTTTGAGGGGGGAGGGCGTGAAGACTTCATAGGATCTGAATCACCAGGGTAAGAACTGAAGGGTGTATTGTATAAATGGACACATTAGTGAGAAAGGATGGGGCTCAGAGTCATTGAGGACAAATAGATTTCCAGTTGTCTCGAGAGGGCAACATGGAATTCAAATTTTATTCAGCCCTGACTTTTCAGTTGGTGTGGTGTTAACAGTGTTTATTTTTTTTGTTAGGTCCTGCTTGACCTTGGTAAACTGGACTTGTCCAAGCCCATCACTGACTGGTAAGAATTTTGTGTCATAATTGGCTATTGTAAGTGCAGCCATTGACCAAATAGCATTGTATTTAGATGACTGTCACTTGCGAATGGATTATTAATATTTTTTATGGGGCGTAATGTAATTTGCAATTAGGCAGGGTTAAACTGGAGACATATGCTGGCTAGCAGTCTCCTTTGCAAATTTGCAGAATTTGCGGCAGCCCTTGGGCTCATTCAGGGCCTCAGTAAATTTACAGCTTTCCTGTTGAGGTCAAGCTATTTTTGTTTGCATTGTCATTTCTCTCCTTTGTTCTCAAATGCTCTTTGCTCCCAACCCACCCATCCCTTTTGTAAGTATTGTAAGTATTGGTATCTATGCCTTTCCACTGGGTTCTCTCAGAGGTGACAGTGCCTGGTGGTTCCCGCTGTCAGGGTTGTCATGGTTTCCTGCCACATTCGCTAGCGGCTTCCACAGAGCTTTTGGGCATCTACTGTTGACGAGTTTAAGCCCCTAGGAAAAGTTTAGGCCATTTCAATGATTGAAGTATGGTTATCTTTTTAAAAAATTTTAGGTACGTTTTGCATGGCGAGAAAAAAGATGATGAGTGAAGACCTTGACCAGCCAATCAGAAGGAAGTAGTGAATTACCAGAGTATTGCATTTGCAAGGAACTACAGTTAACAGTAGCACATCAAATAGGAGAATTTTAATTATCTGAAAAAAGTAGTAAGTAGTTCTGTGTGATAAAGATTTGAAGCAGTCCTGAACATTACGTTGCCGAACTGGTTTTCAATAGTTGACCTTTTTATAGGTTAAAAAAGGTCTTTAACAGCTCATACTGAATATTAGATCCAGTCCAGTCATTCCTCTATTTTCCTACATTGGTGCACTGTTGTTTAAGGGGGGTGACTCTTAACTACCAATTTGTTTCTAAGGCAGGTTTCTAATTGCTATATTTTGGAAACAAAACATCATACAGATAAGCTTTTTGCTCGAGCTTGTTCTATTGAAGATTCCTCCAAGAGTTTCAGGTCACGGCCAAATTATTTAACACGTCACGTGACCAGAACAGAATAAACCCTAAAACTCAAACGGTGGATAGATTTTAACATTGAAATGAGCGTCAATAGATAAAGAACGTCCACATGCGTAATGTGACGTATCGTTTTTGTGAAATTCGCATTATTATAAGAGTTATGGCGTAATAAACACTCATATTTACAGACTTCATTAGTTGCGTTTCCTTTTTTCGTGTAAACGGTAAAAGCATACGTCAGATTATAAAGACGGCCATGTTATCTCTGATTAGTAAGAGAAATCGGAACTTTACCTTGTTTCCGTGGAGTTTTAGGGATTTTAAATTCTAACACGCGGTTTGGGACTGGCACTAGTTTCGCACGTGCAATGATATATTTTTTAAAGCAGGTGTACCCCCAAATAAAATTCACCATTTAGCGTTACAAAAAGCTTTAAAATCACTTGCTTCAAAATACAGTCTTCAGCAATTCCTTAGCAACCGCTCCAGATCTGTAGTTAAGAGTCTCCCCCCTTAACTATTGAGAAGTATTTCTCTTTTTTTAAATATCAACCAAGTAAATGCAAATTATATGTAAAACAGTAAAGGAATGGTCTGATATGCAATATTTTTAATACTAATTTATATAATACACCTGTAAGTAGATTTCTATTTACCTGCAAAGACAGCGATGTTGTTAGGTATTTAAGTGATTAGTGGTTTTGCAGCATAAAAACCGTAAAAAGTAATATTTTACCCAAGATATATACACCAATGCATTGTTAACAAAGAAATGGATTGAATGACTTCGAACAGCTTCATTTTCTTGTAGAACAATAAAATTCTGCCAGAACTGATAGATATTTTCCACATACTTAATATTTAAACCACAATATTGCCTTATGATATGTACGTTGTCTATAACTCCTTGCTCTAGAATTGACAAGTCACTTAGTGGCTGTCAACTGTCCACAGCTTAAGATATTTCATCTTTAATTATATTGTAGCCATACAATAATATATCTAGCATTACTTATAAAGATATTCAATAGTTTTGCGTATATTTTGTAGAGGGAGTATAATTATAATGTTGTGAATTGCTGGGGTAACAATAAACAAGAAACAAAATAAAGTAATTCAAATAACTAAAGTCATTGTGTTGGTTTGATTTTTATCAGCCTGCAGTTATTTTTGCAACAGTAGTATCAACAGGTGTGAAATTGTTTCTTTGGTACAGGTGTTCCCAAGTGAGTGAAGTGCCATGTGCCGCTTGCAAGCAAAGATTTTGTCACAGGAAAATTGAGGCAAGAGGGAAAGGCTCTTGCCCCAATTTTCGCGCAACCAGAAATTATCTCTGCCTGCACACAGACAAATTAGCACTTTACCCACAAGGGAACACTTGCTATGCAGGCCAGACCTGCAGTTACAAAAATGTTTCTATTTTTCTAATTGATCTTTGTCTTTTTTGCCAGTATAAAGACACTGGTTGCATAATTTTTTTACATCCTTATTGCAACTATTCCATGATTGCAAGATTAGTTTCTAGTTGTGCTATGCATCAGCAGCTTGAAGTTCATAAAGGTAAATTAACCACAGTAGCAAATTTGGAAAACTGATATTTTGAGTATTAGCCTTACAGTGTTTTATTCAGGGTTAATACTGAAAACATCAGCTTTCTAAATTTGTTATCAATGGCAGTTACAGGTGGTAAATTTATCTTCATCAGTAGCTGGAGTTACTTCAGTAACCATAATTAGCTAAATCCCAAGGTAACTTGCACACATCATTCCCTGTTCAAAATGCTTCGTGTTTCAGGGTTGTAAGTAATATTCATTTTTTTACCCACCCACCTCTCCTTTGGCATCAAGTATGTATTTAGCACATCTCTGTTGTGCAATCTCTTGCCAGGGCTAAATAACTATTGCCACCCATATCTTACTTTGCGTGGGCAGGGTAACTATGTTCACGGTGAGAATGGTTTATGGTTCTGCTTGGATAATGTGAATGTGCAATGTACTTGAAATGCATTGGCTTGCACAGTGGAATGTTTTGCATAGCCTTTCTGATTTTCGAAAGACACTGGTTGCTTTGTAACAAAACCTTGCAAAAATTGATGGCATGTAATGAAGGATTGCCTACTGCATTTACGGCAAAAAATTACAGCAATGTAGTTGAGTTATTTTGAAACTAAGACATTGAAACAAAAACTGTTGTTCAGTTGCAACCCATCAGATCAAACCTGGATGTTGCCATGAGTATTTATTTCAAAAAAATTATTACATACAATTATATACAAATGCGATGAATGCCAGCAAGATGAAATGTCAGAAAATAAACCCTAGTGAAGTTGATTAAACTGCATTATTGACTTGCTTCGTAATTGATTTTTATCCACTTTTCTGTTGTTGCTCTTAATGCGTCGATCACTTCCTTTGGTTTATCACTCTTGATAACAGCACTGCCAGACACAATCATGTTGGCACCAGCCTAAAATAAATCTGGTGTTAAAAAGTTTGCAACATAATCAATGTTTGTCAGGCAAAACATGGCGTCCCACAATCTGGATTGAGAATGAAAATTGTGAGCAATGTGCAGGGGCGTAGCTTGGGGGGAGGCAGTACTGGGGTGCCTGTGAGTGTGGGTATGGGGCAAGGCTGATTTTTCTGGATCCACCCCTGACGGACGCTGTGTGTCTATGTACCTGAGCAGCTGCTTCAATAGTTGGAATTCCCACTCCTCCATCTACTTCAATATCCAAAACTTTGAACTTGGTCCTTAGGTGTTTTACCTGCAATGAATTAAGTCTTCAATGCCTAATTCAATCTACAAATACGTATGACAGTGACAAAGCATTCTGAAGAAAAAATGAACTCTTGCTTTTAGTGATTATACCTTTGGCATCATGTCTGCCATGAATTTCTGTCCACCAAATCCTGGCTCAACAGTCATAATAAGCACCATATCCACCAGCTCTACAAATGGTAACACTGACTCCACTGGCGTGTTAGGCTTGATACCAATACCAACCTTAGTTGAACACAGTGAAATATAGCAATCAGATCATTCAATTAAACAATTGAATGGCTTGGTGTAAGACTAACATAAGTGACTTTTTGGGGTGAAATTGTTTTTCCTTCCAAAGTGCCTGAATTTTTGCATGTGCTTTTCAATTAAGTAGTAAAACATTGCCCGGTAATTTTTTTGGCTGGTTTGCATTTGGTTGCTGAGAATTTTATTTATTTATTTTATATTTAAGGTAAATTGAATAAGTGTGTCAGTTTTTTCAGTCAGAGAGTACTATTATATCAAGCATAGTATACAGTGCTGAAGCATCTTTATACCTAGCCTGCGTTGTAGATGAACTAACAGGGGCAGATCGAGGATTTTTCTTACGAGGGGGTGCACATAGTTCTTTTGTTTCTGGTTTTTTTTTTTTCAGAATACCAGTTGTATAAGAAAGCTGCCTGGTCATCTTGGGGTGGGGGGTATACTATACCAGGGTTTAGTTTATCTGTGATGCAGGTACTTAACACAAAAACAGACTGTAGTTTATTAAGAACAAAAACAAATAACAGCTTGTGGAAAAAATTGACTAAGTGGTAGTTACCTTCATTCCTGCTTTTTTGATTTGGTTTATCAAGTCCACTGGCTTATCTATGAACAAAAATGTTTACATCCGTTGTTAGGCTAAACTCAAGATTACTGCTACACAGAAAAACTGCCATTATTGGGATGCCTTGTGTTTTCACAGCCATGAATTCAAGGAAAATTATTTGCTCTTGGCATCTTTAATTACCTGTTGCTTCCAAGTGAAAAGTGTACTGGTCTGCCCCAGCATCAGCCATGTCATCTACCCACTAAACACAACAGAACAAACCTTGCATTAATTTATAAAGTGTCAAAATTTTGCACTGCTTTTTTAAAAAAATGTATCATTAAAATCAACCTAGAATCACACAATTTGGTCCAAAATATACCACACGAATCTACAAATGGTGGACCTTCAACCCAAAGGACCATATTGAATGCAAACAGTCGAAGCACAGAAATACCATTTCCTTTATTTATTTAATATATTTTGATAATTTTTTTTCACAGTAAGCGGACTTTTAAGGCTTGTGACGGGGGGGGGGGGGGGGGGTTGCGGATGCACCCATTGCACCCGCCCCCCTCCATACAGGCCTGAGATTACGGTCATGGGTGTTACAGGCATTAAAACAGGGAGGAACAATCCCCAAATGGAAGATTTGTCCTTTCTTCCTTGACAAAGGTGGGGGCCAAAAAATTCTTTTGGTGAGGGGGAGGGAGTGGTTCCTTGTTGGGAGGGAGGGCACTTCTAGAGGATGCACCCCTAGATTTTCCACTGAGGCCCTTTTAGGGGTTTTAGGGATATGGGATATTTGGGAGAAAAATTAATGGGATACGGGATATTTAAACATTCAAGAGATTTGGGGATATCAAAAATAAAAGTTGGAGACACAAACCACCATAATAAATGGGATACAGGATATTTACGCCAAAAATTAATGGGATACAGGATACTCACCCTCACCCCACCCTCCCCCCATAATAGGGCCTCCCCACTGAAGAGGCCTTCCAAGGGAGGTAGCCATGTCACAATGTCACATGTTTCTGAGAACCGATATCACCTAGTCAACAGCTGTAAATGTCGCTGTTGTTTTTTCCCCTATTGTGTTGCTATTGCATTGTGTCACTGTCGCATTTCAGTGCCATAATGATGTCGCTTGTCGCTGTTAAAATGTTCCTGTGTCATCAGTATAATTCACGGTCAATTGTCGCTTGTCGCTTTTACCCCTTGGAAGGCCTCACTGAATTAAGTACCACATTCTCCACACTGTTTTCGTACAAAAAAAATCAAAGATCTCTTCGAGATTCGCCTATTTTGCATAGAGTATGCGTTGGGGAAATGTTACTATTGAAAGCGATTTGCGATGCATTAACCCATTGACTCCCAGTCTAGAAGGCTTTTATTAGCGCGCACCCACCCCCTCAAACATTCCTGGCTCTTTAACGGCATTTAACATAAACGTGCGAGTGGAAAAAAATATACCATATGCGTACTAAATTCAGACAAATAATTCCTTTCTGAAGTAAACTTTTATTACAACTAGACACGCTGAAAGACCAATTCATGATTTGAAATGTTAATTATCAACCTTGATAAATTGATCCCAAACCAAACTTGAAGACAGTGAAAAAAAATTCTTCACCTCCGCGCGTCATTTTAACAACTCGCAAAAACACGAACTCTTTCTACAAAATATAACGCTACTTCGAAACACTCTGGTGAAAGGTAGGCTTTCATTCTGTACAACTGTCACTGACATTTATTTAACCACCAGCGGTATTATCTTGGTACAGAAAAGCGGTAACTGGGGATAATAATTTGTGAATCATGGTGCCGTAAGATAGCGGACAACTACTGAATTCCTTCCACATAATAAACACTCACATTGCTTTTTATGCTATCCATCACTATAACTAATAACAAAAAAATACTTGTTTGCATTTTCCGAAGTACTGTAGTAAATCTTTGCATGGAAAAGGTCGTAAACTGAACACAATTATTAAATAAACAACAACGCGATGGTAAGTCGGCCGCACGCTGCATATCAGATGTCACCATGTGCTTTTCGAATCAATACGCTTCAGAAGCACTAAAATTCCAAACGTTAACTGGGCAAATGAAAGAAACTTGAAGGAAGTTTTGTTTTAGATTAATTCTCATTTCAAGATGTAGCTACTAATGTATCAAAGCTTCAAAATTCTGCATATTTTTGAAGCCGTGAGATCCTTCATTATTCACGCTAAAGCGTAAGTTTAATTTTAGCCCGACGGCTTTCTGCAGTCAATTTTTCACTAAGTGGCTTTACCGATCCTTCTAAAATTTCCATTTAAGTTCGAAGCAATATTGTACATTACCATTTTCCTGTCTGAAGTCTTGAGAAGCTGCATTAAGTCATGATCAAGTCCATGAATATTGTGGTCAAAACAAAAGATTGCGTGACGAGCTAAAAATACTTCTTTCAATGAAGACGACAAACAATAGACTTGTAACAATAGAAAATAGCATTGGCCAATATCCTCTGACAATGAAGATTCACAGCAGCTTTTAAGCATGCAAAACTAAGCGACTCAATCGATGAACAGCACAGATTTTTGAAAAATACCTACTTGTAGTTTCCAAAAGGCTAGACAGGTTAAATGACGAGCGACGCGTGAAAATAATTTCGGGATCGAGAACTGCCGACGCATTCCTATCCAGTGACGTTTTTATGGCCCACAGCGAAAAGTATTCCCTTGACAAATTAAAACAGTCCCTTGAGAGTATACAAAAATGTGGGTCAGAGAGTGCCAAACCAATGATCCCAATTCTAACCATTTTCCTTGTTCCAAGCAAAATAGTCGAAATGAAGAAAATTCCCAGTCAGTTACCTTCTCTGGATTTGCAACCATCATGTGCATATCTGAAATATTCAACCATTTGATGCAATAAGAACAACTTTTTGTGTGCTACAAATTATCATCTTAAATATTAAATAACAAATAGCAAAACATAAATCGTACAAAATGCATATTTACATCAAGACCACTAGCTGTAAAATTAAACATGTCATAAAGAAATATACCAAAACAAACCTTGTAAACTGATGTCTTCACTCACCAAAAAAAGCATTGGGTACTTTTTTCCCCAAGCACTTCACCAAGGGGGCCCCAAATGTTAAATTTGGCACAAAGTGGCTACGCAAGACAGAAAATTGTTATTGTTAATATTTGTCAGTAATGCACCAGTCATTTGAAATCCCTGACCCCCCCCCCCCCCCCCCCCCCTCGGGCATAGGCAGGGTAAAAGCGGGGCTTTCACTTCAGATTCACTCCATTTTGGTTCTCCATTAGGCGGGGGATGCACCAGAAATCACTGCCTTCGCATGCCGGACCGGGGAATAAGCGGGGCAGTCACTCCATGCTCAGCGGTTTGAATTATTTGTGTTGACTCGCTCGGTTGATTGGTTGCTTTGCGGTATTTCGCTGCAATTCGCTGCCTAATAGCGCGAAGTAATAATTGTTTTGTAAAGTGTCACACCAGAATTCAAAGAAGGGTATATTGGCAGAAGATATTCAAAGTCTGGTGACGAAAGGAAGGCTTATTTCAATGATATGGTATTGATAAGTATGCTTGAGTCATTTCAGATGTCAAAGACTGTATTGCTATTGAGTTTCAGTTTGCTGTGATCTTGCATTTTGTAACATCAAGTTGTAAAACAGAAAAAGTTTTTAATAACCTTTATTAAAAATAAAAAGTTGATTTGGCAATAGTCGTCTTCTTCCTTGTCCATCGAGGGGCCTTTGCAAGTGTATTGCTAGCTACTCTGAAATCAATGTGTTAATTTCACGGCTACCAACGTTTTTATCTTCCCTTTTTGTCATTCATTGTTGCGCTTGGCAAAAACAAGTTTTCTACAAAAGATTACTTTTTTATAGCATGTGTGTGGATCATGTGGGGGCGGGGGAGTTCACCATTCACTTTTCTCCTGGGGACTTCACTTGCCTTCACTTGCAAAAAAAGTGAATGCCCCGCCTATGCCCGAGGGGTGGGGAGGGTCGGGGATTTCAAATGACTGGTGCATAAGATGTCACTAAATCAATTCCCACAACATTCCTTTTTGCACAACGTTGTTCTTTTTTAATTTAAAAACACAAAACAGCTCGGCACAGCACACACAGCGACGAAGGCTTGTATATTCTTAATTACAGAGAAGCAATGAGTTGTGATTTCAGGTGGCAAGTACGTAATATTTTGAATAACTCAAAAAAGTTTCACCTTGTACACTGCTTGTAATGTATGGAGAAGATCTGCTCGAGGTACTCTTTTTATCCACCCGATATTTAAAGTACTTACCCGTCCATTACGTCCAGGTGCAGGTAATCAGCGCCACATTCTAACAGCTTGTGGCATTCATCAGCCAGGCACGAAAGATCGGCATTTAAAATAGAAGGTCCAATCTTACACGTGCAGCAAGAACTGGCAGCCATTTTGTTGTTTTGCGTAACGCCACTGACCGATCGTTGCGCCCCGAGCACTCCGACCAAAGCACACTGCGCAATCGCGAGAATCAGATACTTTCTCCTTTCTTTGTGGAACGATCTGACTATGTCGTAGGCTCGATTTCCAGCCGCTTTTTCGGGAAAATGAGCCCGCGGTCGAAAGACCGAACACGAGAGGACGGCGGAAATCGAGCCCAACTATGTCGTGGAACAAACTAACCATATCGTGGAACGAACTGACTTTTTTGTGGAATGAAATAACTTTTCTTTGGAACGAAGTGACTTGGAACGATCTGACTATGGAACGAAATGACCGGATACCGAATCAAAACCCTTGGAATCCACACCCAGCGTTACCAATCGATGAAATCGATGATCGGAAATGCAATCAATAAATCGATATCAATCGATAAAATTAGTTAATTAATATCGATTGGTATCGGCCATTCGATGACCAATCGATAGTCACAAAAAAAATTTCATCGATTGATATCGATTGGCAATTACCTCCATGACAGACGTTCCTGTCACTTCGTATGGGTAATCAAATGGTGATGAGTGAAATTAGGAAAATAATTTCACGCGCGTTTTGTCAAAATTCTAATAATTTCCCGAGCCTTCAAAATTCTAATAATTTCCCGAGCCTTCAGGCGAGGGAAATTATTAGAATTTTGACAAAACGCGAGTGAAATTATTTCCTAATTTCACGAGTTAACCATTTGGAGCCACCGTGGTGTATCAAAAGTGCCTGGAAGGCCCTGGGGGGGGGGGGGGGGGGGGTACTCCCATATATGGGCTATACGGGTATGTGCCGCTCAACAGGGTATGTTTTTTGCTTCTCTGACTCTGGAACAGGGTATAAAAATCGCCCTTTCTCTCTGGAACAGGGTATATTTTATTTCAGGTTTGACTCTGGAATAGTGTCGAATTTCCCCTAGAATCCTGATTAACCACGGTCTAGTATAGCTAACTCCGCTCCCCTCCGTCGCTTGCTTTGTGACATCTGCTGTTTCCCGTGGTATTCCACAAAAAAAGGCCATTTTCGTTGCGTGATCGGTCACGTCACGTACGTTATCGATCGTGTCTCGCATTTCTGTAACCTATTTAACCAGTACATTAACCAGTTATTCATTAAACAGTTGAGTTAAATAAATGTTCATTTAACTATTAAAAGTCGCTCCGATTTCACTCTGGATGCCAATTTCACTCTGGATCACGTACGCATTAGTTGCTTTGCTTCAAGTCTGGAACAGGGTACCTTTTTGCAATTTTTCTCTGGAACAGGGTCGCAAATTCATCATTTTTACTCTGGAACAGGTCAAGAGTCTCGGGGAGTCAGCTGCTCACCCCCGTAGTAAAATTAAAGGAGTACCCCCCCCGGGGGGGGGGGGGGGCTGGAAGGGGAGATGGAGAGGCCAAAACGGGGAAAAGAAAATCCAGAAAAAAGCTGCAATTCGATATTCGATGAGAATCGATGGCAATCGATAACAATCGATGGGATTCGATAACAGTTGATGCCAATCGATAAGGTCACAAAAATCTTCTTCATCGATTGGTCATCGATTATCAATAGCTCACTTGCAAAAAGAGTGGTGGCCTGGGGCAAGGGTAGACGCGCGTTGAGTTGTGGGGATCGTTTGGGGGAGCACGAAATATTGTAAACAAATGTTTCAAAATGTTGCCAGTTGGCTAGGAACGAGGTATTGAGCTATGTAATGTCAGGTGTTAGCGGAACAAAAGAAAAGCCTCTCAAACAGGAAGATATTCCAGGAGCAACCTTGCCACGGAAAACTCCGGAAGACTGTACGGTAAAGCAGTTAAAGAGATGGTTTCTCTGTCGCGCTTTTTTCTCTTGGAACTCTGTAAAACTTCACGTCAGAAGAATTGTTTGACTTGTTTGTGCACAAGGGCACACAATTACCCACACTTTTTGGCATCTTTCAAACCTTTCGTAAATGTTTTCGATCTGGCATAATTTCTTTTGACAATATTTCGCGCTCCCCCAAACGATCCCACAACTCACCGAGCATCTACCCTTGCCCCAGGCCACCACTCTTTTTGCAAGTTAGCTATGTCAATCAATTAAGGTGATTCCACTGAATTGCATTGCGCGTTCTTGCTGCGCACGATTTTTCGCGTCAGGGCGCGCGCAAAAAACATTATGGCATTTCCTTCAGGTTAAGCTTAGCAGGGAAATAAATGGTTATTTTCTTCTAAACGAGCGCGGTGACCCCCATTTTTTAATACATTAACTTACGTATTTCGGAAGTGCTGCTTACGTGCGCACGCAGCAAAATCTCTAATTTCTTTTATAATCTTAATTCAAGTTCAATTAAAATAGTTTGTGATGTAAGATTAAAGTCTATTTTGTTGAACTGCTTCGCCATTTTAATGCAAGAAATGATTTTTTTCTAGAAATGATAGTCCCCTTTTCGGATTACTAGGGTCCCTAATACAAACCTTGTGGGTCATATATTTACCATAATAGTAGCCATCCAGGTTGCACAAAAACGAGCACGGTGACCCCCATTTTTTATTGCATTTTTGTCATACTCATAACATAGTCATGAACTGGACCAAGTCTTAGAAAATTTTGATTACTCCTTTTTCAATGGAATTACCTTAATTGATGTCGATTGCCATCGATTGATATCGATTTTAATCGATCATCGTTTGGTAACGCCGGGATCCACAGTGATCCAACCTTCAGAACCTTAGAGCGTTTTCTGTCAATGTTGCTCCTGACATGATAGCTTGACATGATAGAAACAACGTGGTGTCACTAAAGGGAATTGACCCTTAGCCATTACCCATTCAATAAATACCTCTGGAATAATGCAAGGAACACTTGGACAAACAGCAGCGAGGTGAAGCCGGATCTTGGCGTAGATCAGGATCAGCAATATAAAATAAAACGTTAAACTTGATGCAAGGCTGATCGGACAGCAAAAAAAATTATTTTTTCCTCATTCTTCCATTATCGAAATAGTCAAGTTTGCAAACCTTGTTGACGAAACCTTTCCTTGTAGTTAGTGCCCATGTCGTGGTAACGAAAACGAGTGACTGTTTTCACTGTGTTGCGCTACAATGGCAATAGAGAAAACAAACTGCAGACCCAAGGTAAAGCTCCTCAACGTCGTCTCAATGGTAGTTTCCTTAGAATCAGCAAAAACTGGTCTGGAAAAGAGCATGGTTTGGAAATCCCTCCATCAAGCATATTATAAAGCCTGTTAGCTTTTCACTTTTTTTAACTGATCCTTCAGTCCGTTACATAAATTAACGACATACCCAAGATTAAACCAACCTCAAAACAATGTGCTGAATACCATTTATTTTTAGAACATTAACAATAACAAGTTACTTAGACATGTAAATCATAACAGCAGTCAAACCTCTCCGTTCACTCGACTAAATTATCACCACAGAAAATTGTGAAACACGTAGCAAGTTATGACCTGCTTCTATATTCAAAGCAAACTGACGAACAAAATTATCACTTATCATGCAGTTTAAGAACTGAAGTATCGCATCTTTGTCCGTGAGCCGAGGGCAATTTTTGTATAGTTCCATATCAAATAGTTTTTTTTTTTTTTAACAAGAATCGTGACTATTTCAATACTAGACCGCGTGTGAATTGAATCTGCTTTCTATTTTATCGAAGCTTTACCAATAGTTCAATTGCAGTATTATCATTATATCACGTACCATTAATTATGTGTACATCGTTTACAATGAACTATCTTTAACGAGAAAAACTGTTCATGAAACGAGTTACTCGATGTTTACCATTTACAAGGGGGAAACTGGTTGGTTCACAGTGTGGGCAAATGATGAGCAGAAACCCCGAACGGGAATTCCGAATGAGACTTGGCGTTTTGCATTTTCCAGAATTTACCTGGTGCGCCTGGAACTGAGCTGAGCACACGCGTATTCGGGAAGAAACCGGGGAAAGGCCTAGAACTGGTATATGAAAGCAAATGGCAAGAACATTTTCGGTTCGGGTATTCCGGTTAAGAATTTTGGACTACCTTTCAAGAACGATCCGTTTACTTTGGAAATTCCCCATTCGGGGAAACCAAAGAAGTTCACTCATCGCAACCTAAAATTTCCGGAATATTTTGGTAAATGGTAAACAACCAGCGCCTCTCTACAAAGCCGTGGCTTAGCAACATTACATATCCTAACGATGACAGCTGTCGTGACAACTTCGGGAGTTCACGAGTTATTTCTGATTGAGCAAGAATCGGACGTCTTCTGTTCGTCAACGACGATTTGCAAAGAATGACAAATTCCCCCCTGACTACTAACTGCAAGCTGAAAAGGTTAATTTTACTTACATGACCCTCGGACATGCTCCAGTTTGCTATGAGAAATAAATTAACGTTTTTAATGTCAGTTGTAATCTAATCACTCAAGCACTTATAAGGTCGTATGTCAACATTATATAATTCATAACAAAAATGTTCCTCCTCCTCCTTCCCACCACCAACAGCAGAACAATCGATGATTTGCAGAGATCATTTGAAAGCAATGATACAGGATCAACGGTCACCTAGCCTCAGGATAAATCTCCTTAATGAAGTGATGGATTCTTTGGTTGGAAAGTTATTCCGTTTGCAACAGGGCCCTGAAGGTTGAAACTAACCACAAAGTAGACCAACTGTCCTATGGTAAAGTCTCTATCCACCTTTCCAATATCTGCGTTCTTTCCTACGTAGAGGTCCACTTTTCCTTGCAGCAATTCGATGGAGGGATACGTTTTTCCACGATCAGAAGATGGTCCCACACGGATCCTTCCTTTGCACTCCAGCAACTTTTTCCGGTTGTCAACAAGCCAGAACCTTGCGACAGTCTCAGAGACGTCAGTGGAGTAGTCAGTCTCCCCGCGGAACAAAGTGTTGCGAGTAACTAGGCGAGACATTCCCTCCCCTTCTTTGCTTACAAATAAGGTTGACTGGCTGCTGCGACAGTGGTTCTGTGACTTCTCTCGACACATTTTCAAGGCTTTCAAGTATTTGGGCGTGAATTCCATCGCGTGCCCATCAAGGATCTTTAGAAAGCAAATGGCCATTTGGTAGAAGTAGGGAAGGCAGTCATGATGGGAGACCTCTAACCACTTTTCGCAAACAACGAGACCTTGCTCAAGGCTGTAACGCTGTGGCCCAGTCACCAACACACACACCTTCATTAAATGGTAGGCTAGGCGATGTTCATTGTCCTTGAGCACAAGTTCGTCCAACAATTTCAGCAAGAATTCGAGATGTTCTTGCTTTAAGGAGTCGATCTGATCACTGCAATTCAAAATAAATTGCGCCTGCAGCCTTTTTAGCTCTAAAGCGGATGACCTTGGAAAGTTTTTGGCACTACAAAGTGCCTTGCAAGCCTGAACGACATCCTCTGCATCGCGTCCACGTCCTGTGGAGGAAGGTCCTGTTCCAAAGGCCTTCATCAGCGACAACCTGGCATTGTTACATCTTCTTTGAGTTTCTTCTGGATCTTGCAATGACGGGACACTCTGTACAATTCCATCAACAACGTCAAGTAGGTGAAAAGAATCACTGACACATGTGCGAAAGAACGGAGGGCACTGGTTGGCTAGAAACTTCAGAGTTTTCTCCGAGTCACGTTTGCAGATGTTTTTTATGATCCACCCGATACATGCAAGCCAAACTTCCACCTCACCAATCAGGGGATTGGGATAAGTCGGAGGAAAGTTGCGAGCATCTTTGTATGCCTCCAGCACTTTGCTCGCTAGCTGTTCAAGCTTCTGTAGATTTTTAATTTTGCCGGTATTGATCATGTGTTGCAACTCAATATACAACACAACCCCTTTCGTATGACAAATGCTTCTGAATCTCTGTTTGGAGTTGCTTGCTTGAAAGGCCTGTTCAATGAGTTCCATTGCCTTTGGAAATGATGGGGGCTCCATCTTTGCATGAAATCTTGCGGCATGGGCATATATAATTGAATCGCCGGTCCTCTCGGCTGCCTCGCAAAAAACCTCTGCAGCTCGCTGCGGGTCAATGGCTTTAAGCTCTTCAAAAAGAGCTGAAAATTTTCGCATCTTCTGACCGTCCTTGTTGTAGAGAAAGAGCTCTTCAAGAAGTGGCAAAAAGTGTTCACACTGAAAAATTGGAAACTGAAGGAGTTGGTTTGTCAGTCGAAACAGGTCATAACCTTGCTCTTGTAAGCCCTTTTTCAGCAACATCTCAGCAACTGATCTATGCTGGAGGGTATAACTTTCAGGTGAAGATTCCTGTAAGTGATACATTCTTCCTCGACGCAGCCAAGGGTTTAAAGGTACCATCAGATTTAACAAGTGTTCTGAGAAGAGCTGCTTGATATCCTGGTAGGTGACTACTTTCCCATCACCCAGGCGGATGTACCTCTTAAAGGCACTATAAAGAAGGAGGGCTGGAGTTGGCTGGTTTGCATACTTCTGAAGGAATGCTACCACGACAGCAATTTCTTGTTGAAGGCTCTCCATTTCGTTCCAAGTGTCGTCAATTATCTTCCTTAGCTTGGGTCGAAACGTTTGCATCATTGCTAGGAGTGGAAAGTGAAACACACGGCAGGGGCCTGATACTGCTGTCTCACCCAATGACTTCTCAATGAATTCTTTGTATTTTGACTGAAATTCATTGAAATCAGCTGGTGAATCCTCAAGCTTAACATCTACGTAGAACACCTGGTGAACACGCGATGGCTCTTGACTTTCTTTTGATGACGTCTTCGATCCATGTTGGCAACGTAAGAGAAGGGCTCGTCTACCTCTGTTACCCAGCATTCGTACAAGTTTGTTTGATAGGCCTTCAATTAACCTTGATTGCTTTCCATCTATTAGAATAACAGGGGACGTGAGACAGATCTCCTCAAGTGCGGCAATCCGATCGGCCAGTTTGCTGGCATAACTGTTGTCCTCATCAAAGTAGAGATGTGAGCTAATCTCTATGAAAGCACAGGGGTACGCTTTGTGAAGATCCCACATCACCCGACGAGCAATGGTAGTACCACCGGTACCTGGGGAATGCTTAATTTCTACCATCATGGAGCGTGTAAGTCCTTTGTCTAAAAGGCGTTGGACATGGATCTGAATGTCTTTCTCGATTTCCCGCTTCGCATCGTGATTGTCGTATAGACTCGCAAAAGAAATCTGGTTGCCTGACATGAACAATTTCCTGTGCTCTTCGAGGAAGTCTTGCAGCTGTAGATCCTCCTTGGATGGGTCATTTGAGACTTCTGGTAAACTTTCACAGCCTTCACACAGGATTACTAGATGTTCCGTTAAGAATAGGTACTCTTTCTCACTGAGACTTTTATAAACTTTGGCCTGGGAGGTGGGCATTCTGTACCGCTGGTTTGACGATGAATTGAGCATTTCTTTCAGACCCAGATGAACGAGCTCTGGAGTTAGATCGACTGTGCGCACCTTGACCTTACTAAAAACAGAAAGGCGTTTCTCCTGCTTAAAAGACACAGTCTTTAAATTGAATTGATCATCGAAGTTCTCAAACAGTCGACTAAGTGTCACTTCTAAGTAGGGAGCACTTTCTTGGCAAAATGGAAGAATTAGGCATACCACCGGCTTCTGCTTATCAAACTTGTCTGGATCACAACAGCATCCAAAAAATCTCGAGATTTCTTTCACTGAGGTTGCCTCCCAATCGGAAAACTTCTGTAACTTGCCAGCTGTGTCACTTGATCTTCCATTGACAAACATCCACTGGATTTTGTTGGGATCAATCTGACGTGCTAGGCTTACCATTGTGCTTCCCTTTACTTCTGCGGGGGTAATCATGCTTATCAAGCTACCTTGTCCTTCTTGAGATGTGAACGAGTGGTAAAAACCTTTCTCTTCTGACATTGGATCGAAATCTAAAACCATCTTCCAAGGTACACTTCTCAAAGTGGAAAAGCAGTCAAGATTCTCTGGTGAACTTGAAAGAGCATCTGTAACAAGAATGTACTGGTTCTTTCGCGTGTCAAAATCTCCAACTGCATCACAAAACCTCAACCATTCATCCCAGTTTCGACCACTCAGATCTTTTGGACTGACTGGAGTTGCGTTTGTGGAATCAGATGATTTACTGGCAATCAGGTCAGTGATGATGTCCACTTTGTTTTCTATCGAATCCAGCTTCCTTTCAAGAGGGGCAAGTTTAGCTTGCTCTGTCAAGAACAACTGCTTGTAGTGGCCTCCAGCGTTAAGGGTTTCATCTGAAGAGACAAATTAAACGACAGCATAACTCAGCTTTACGGCAGTAAATATTCCAAGCACGCCACTGATATCAACCGTTAGCCACACTTATCCCCTAACTTCTGCAAACACTAAGCAATTAGGCAGTAGACTAGTACGTGATACAGAAAGAGATTATCTGATTATTTTCAACTTATACTTCAAGTTGTAGAACGAGATGATAATATAAATACCAAAAGCAACTGTTAAGCTAGTGCTCCTACAAGCCAAAACGTGTTTAATTTGGTAGAGCAACTAAGAATGAACACCTGCTAATCAATTAAAAGTGGAACTGTTCCCAGCTGGACATCAAAGTTAAATAGGATAAAGATGCTTGCAGTGATTACAACTTTCTAACAGCTTTTATTAGGTTTGAAAGTGAGAATGTAGTTAAAAGAAATAGGTACCACAAGCATAGTGACGTGGACAAGCCAAAGAATAGCATAAAAGGAAAGAAAAGAAATTTCCAAATGGGTGGCCCGAGGGAGCTTTTGTTAAGATACGTATTACGCACGCCACCGATGTGTGGAATAGCGCCAAGTTTTCGCCTTGCTACCCCGCCCACTTTCTTCTACTGCCTCGCCTACTTTTGTCTGTGAATTCCAACCGTCGCCTTGTCACGTATAATTCACAACTCGCTAATTACATTAGGATCGTTGTTGAATAAAGCGTGGAATAACGGTCGGTAGAAGAGAAATTCAATAAAAGTTTGGTTAAAAGAAGTGTTTGTTATTTTTTTTTTAGTGGTGGTGTCAAAATTCTGGTCCTGAATTTACATTTCGGTGTGAAAAAAATATATTTAACCAACATAATCGGGTGTTACTAAACAGAGTAACGGAGTAACGAGTAACGAGTAACGAGTAATGGAGTAACGAGAAACCGAGTAACGGGAAAAAATTCCATAGCTAAAAAAAAATAAATAAATAAAAATACTAAAAATAATAATAATAATAATAATAATAATAATAATAATAATAATAATAATAATAATAATAATAATAATAATAATAATAATAATAAAAACATTCAAATAAAACATAGAAATAAGGACCTAGAATTCCGGATTGAAATTCCGGGTATTCCGTGTGGCAAATGGAACAGTATTTTCCGGTTGGCTGCATTAAGAAAGCAAAACAAATGGCGGACTCGTTGTCCCTTTTACTTGTTCGACGACTCTGAAGTTAAAACGGACGATATTGTAAGCGAGGACGTTTTTTTTTTTCAGTGCAGCTAACATGCGATGGAATTTAAATCGATTCCACGACCACTTTGAGTATACGAGAGCCTGCTTGCAGGCTAAATATTTTTAGGCTTATCGTCTTATCGAAATACAGGAAAAAGGTCGCGCAACGCATAAACAAATATATGGCCGGAATACCAACATTTCTTTATTTAATTCAGTTTCTGCAATAGATGTGAATTAAGAACTTAAGGTTTCGAGTTCAACGAGGGAAATCGGTAATGGTATTTTTAGTTTTTCGTGCATTAATTCTGTCTGAAGTTGGCGCCGATGAGAATATTTACCGCGATAATTTAATCATGAAAATATAGTACTTAATTCGAATATGTGTTATCCACTCGGCCATAATGGTTACAATTTGATCGGTAAAACAATTTGTAATTTATAAGTAACACAGAAATCCAACCTAACGGACGTTGTACCAAATAAAAGTGCCAGTCTATTTACAGTATCTTCGAATTCCTTGCATAGTGTTTGTTTTATGAACACGGATGCTTCCGCAAATGCCTCAAAGGAGACCTGCAGTGGCAACGATAAAGACAATTATAAAATACTCTTACCTTCATCTCCCGAGTTATCCGATATAATAATGACATCGTAGTCATCTGTTGTTTTGATGGAGAGAAATTATACTAGGCAGAAAGCCCAATTGGAGGTAATCAAAAACAAACAGTGAAAGTGGCAGGAAAACCGGCAAAGAAAACAGTGCATAACCCTTAATAAGGCAGCCCAAACAGCATCTTTCTTCATTGCTTTTGTAATTATTGCGGACTATATCGGCTGTTCCACAAATATGAGCGATAAAAAGAGAAAAAAAACTCTTACCTTCCCCGAGGCGAGCCATGCTCTGACTGAGTGAGACGCAGTCACTTGACATTTTTAGCGCGAAAATCCTCTCGGCCGTTGTGCATTGCAACAAAAGGCTGTCATGTAGTCGTGTTATCAATGAAATTACTCGAAGGCTTGATTTGTAATTTTTTTTTAGAATTTGTATTTTTTTTTTTACCTATGGAATTTTTTTCCCGTTACTCGGTTTCTCGTTACTCCGTTACTCGTTACTCGTTACTCCGTTACTCTGTTTAGTAACACCCACCAAGATCACCGTTCAAGCGCGGTTCAAACGAGCAACTGTAAACAACAGTGGCGGCAAAGAGACTCAGCACGCGAGCCACAGGAATTTCTGGAATTTGTCAACAAAAGTGGGCGGGGTAGAAAGGCGAAAACTTGGCCCTATTCCACACATCGGTGGCGTGCGTAGTAGCAAACACAAGGAGCCCTTTGTGCCTCTAACAACTGTCATGGGAGACGAGTACATTTTAGTGCCAAGATACTAAGTACAATCTCTGTCCATATCAATGTAGGCATACATGTCAACATACATGTTGTAATTTGGTACAAGTTTTTTAGTTGTTACAATCTGATATTTCGTTTTAAAATCATCCTGCAATCCTGCAATCTCAGGATGATAAAATCCTATAATCAATTTAAAAGCAAAGTTAGACACGGCATTCATGGAAAACAGGATTAGTTTAATATTTAAATTAGTATTTACTACATGTACTTCAATTTTTATTAATTAGTATTTAGCATGGATTGTTTATTAGCAGTTTATTAGTATTAATTTTTATTATAACTTTAAATAATAGTATATTACCTGATGATTTTTAACTGTGTATAAAGAAATGTTAAATAAATAAATAAATAAATTAGTATATATTACCATGCACTAGAACAAAGAAAAATACCAAATTGTACCAATTCAAGGGTAAAAAATTGAACCACAACATAACTCCCTAACATTTTGACTTCACAGATGAATTTAAACATGAACTGAGCCAATTTGCCTTGTAAACTTCAATACATTACAAGAAAGTATTAAGAGAGAAACTGGAAATGAGATACAAATGAAATGAAAAACATATTTCTCACACACATCTGGAAGTCTGGGTGCTAGTGTATGGGGGGTCTAGGTCACATGGATTGGCACGGTTCGCAGTTGTGTGAGAATTAATGTTGTTCGACTGGAAATGATATCAGCACCGATGTTGATGAGACAAGAATGCCACAATGACTGAACTTGAATACAACCTAATGTTCGTACATCAAGATGGCTGTTCAACAATGAGCCCAAGGAACAGAAAACATGCATGTGCATATACATTTTACACAATGTCACAAGCACTGCCTGCTGGTGCACAGGTTTTCTAAATTTTTGTACGTAAAACACTGTTAAAAATAATGTTTGATAAGAAGTTACCTGACTGAAGCTTTATTTCAGCAATCTCATCTGGATCAGCTCCAAGTGTAATGAAGTTGCTTGACAGCAACGGCCAGAAGATGCTAAAATCTGCATCAGACATCATTTCGGTGGAAGGATGTCCAAGCAGTTTGTTACGACACTTCTTTAATTCTTTTAGAGCAATACTATAGCCAGGCCTCTTGCTCATCTCCAATGCACAACTTTTTGAATAAAGAAGCACAGTTGTCATTAATGAGAAGTCCCATTCTTGGATGTTTCCATGGTTGAAACTGACCTCTTCCTCTTTATTAGAAAACTTCATCTTTCCCTTGTCAAACCCAGCTGCATCAGAGGGCTGATTTGACCAACAAGGATTGATTTCCATAAACAGCATTCTTAGAGCTCGAAGACCAACTCCATAAATGAGTTTGAAAATACACAGTATGTTCTTCCTGGAAGCAGGCAAAATGCATGTTTTCATTCAGTACTTCTTTGTACCCAAACATTTGTTAGAATATTGGCTAGGAAAATATGTTAGCTATCAAAAGTTTCAAGGTACAGTAACAAGTTAAATTGTGTGGTTCCAGAAAATATCCATACCCCCCCCCCCCCCCAGAGGGTCACTAGAAATTCTGCACAAGGGGGATTTAAACCCAGAAATTTCAGAACGGGAGGAGGGGGTTCACAGGCACCACCTTTTCCAGTGGGTGAGGAAAAAAAAGGCAAAACTAAAGCAATTTACACACAATCGATCTGAAGCACAAACTAAATACCAAGGTTAACTTGCATTGAAATGAGGTTTACATAATAAGCTTTTAATTAATGTTTTTGTTTTTTATTTGAGTTTGCTTAAGTCCTACAATCCCCAGCTTCATTCCAAGGAAACTTCGTTCTTCATTTATGACCAAGTCAAAATGGCAGACGTGACAGGAGAAAGTTGTCCCCAGGCTCCCAATGGTATCTTGTTTTCATTTAGCACACAAAAGATGTAAGGAGTTCTCTCTACTTCTGTTATATTTTAGTATCATGGTCACCACCTTGAGAAAGTTTGGTAACAGGTTCTTCATTTATATAAATATTAAATATTTAAAGGGGATGGTATTTCATGACACAAGTGTTTTTTTTAAATTTTACACAAGTTTTCTGGGGTCACTTTTGCTCAACCTCTCAGAAGGCCGGGGCTAGTGAAATTACTCACTAACTAGAAGGCCTGGCTAGCTAGTGAAATTACTTCGAATGAACATGAAGATGTTTATGATATTGAAGGTCATCTTTAGAGAAATGACTTAGACAGCAAGAAATGCTGTAAGTTGTGATTTTGATTTACTATATACCTTCATCAAGAGTTGTTTTGAAAGCACACCTGAGACCTTTTAGGAGGCTAATAAGACTTAAGCTCAAAATGAAGAAGAGAAATGTAAAACACCCGGTTTAAACTTTAAACACTAATTTCCACACATTATCAACATAGAAGTAATTTCAAACTGGATGACAAAGATGTATAAAGCTATAGCTTACATGCACAGTATGAACAGAATTAATGAATAAAATTATGATGGCAATGTGTTGCATTATTTAAAATGGAGATAGAGTTTGATTTAAAGTGCCCCTGTGATCAAATTTTTGAGTTTCATTTTTATACATTTTCGTGTCCTATTAGACTTTCTTACTCACCTTGCCAAATTTCAATCCATTATGAACATCAGAAGTCATTTTGTTTTAACATTTAATTCAGAGAATTTACGGCCGCCATTAATCAACCTTGTTCCAAGCCTTGGTTGCAATTGAGAGAAAGTGACGTCAAAGGCTCAAAAATACCTCACGGGTTGAAATGAGAATAACAATAAGTGTTCAAAATCACGCGAAAAGGAACAAAAACTTTGGACGTGTTCTTCATGCAATTTTCTATGCTGATTGTTATTAAAATTTCAACCCGTGAGGTATGTTTGAGCCTTTGACGTCACTTTCCCCCATTCGCAACCAAACCTTGGAACAGGGTTTTGTAATGGCGGCCGTAAATTTTCGGAATTAAATGTTAAAATAAAATGACTTCTGATGTTCGTAATGGATTGAAATTTGGCAAGATGAATAAGGACGTCTAGTTGTACACGAACATGTAAAAAAATACAAATCGAAAATTTGATCACAGGGGCACTTTAAGGCTATCGTATTTCAGTAACTGGTTGTAGTCTTCATTTTCGAAAGAACAAAACCATTGGACTTTCTTGGGGATAGAGTGGCCCATATTTACAAGTAATGGAAATTCCTGGGGGTGGGGCCGGAGTTCATCAGGGACCCCTTTGGAACAGAAATTCCCGAGGGTGGGAGGATGCAACCCAAAAAGCCTTCCATGGGGAATATGGATATTTTCTGGAACCACACATAATAATAATAATTATAAAAACAATATATAATTATAATAAGAACCTTCCCAGAATCCTTTGCAACTGAAAAATCGTAATTGCCAAATAACTTGCTCAGTTTGAAGCCAGCTAGAGTACTATGTCATATAGAAATAACTCTTACCATAAACTACTTTTTATATGACACATACGGTGATGACGTCATTAGTCAGGTGACTTTGCTCAGAAGTTCGTTTTTGCTAACTGTGTCAAAAATAGTTTGCTACTGAAAAAGCAGTCATTGTAGCTTGAAGCACATTGGCGTGAGGCATTTCGGACTGCCCAGGAACCGAACAAAATATAAATATTAAGGGTGCTATGTACAATTTTCAAAAAGTGGGAGTCTGGGTACAAGTGCATATCTGGCGTTGCATTACATGTGAAGAAACAACAAAGTGCATGTTGGTAGATACTTCCATGCTAAATACATTTTTATCACTTTCATTAATTGTTATGACGTCATCTGTCCCGTGACCAGAAAGGACCACAATTTTAAATTTGCTTGAAAACTTTACTAGAATCTTTCTCTTAGGATCCTTTTAAGCAAAGTTAAAGTTTTTTAAATAGTGATTTTAAGAATGGCCATGATTACTTTTTCCTAAAAATGTACAGCACTGAAAAATAGAATTGAAAAGTTTCTTGGCTTCCTACTCAGCGACCATTTGCGGTAGAAATAAAAGAAAATTTTGCCAAAGGCGTGAGTGTATACTCTTTATGATGGCGTTGTTAATTTCTTCTCATTTTAATTGCTTTTGGTGAGGATGGATTTTATTTCCTTCATACAAAAGGAGTGTAGCCTGGGGAGAAGTTTAGCAACAGCCCCTCCCACCTCCCTGCTGGTAGGGGATTCCCGGTCGTCCGTATTGCGGGCTCACAACAAGAACATGTTCAAAATGGCGACCATGGCGACGAGAAACGGGATTTTGAGTTATACAGGATGGTTTTGCCGATGTTCTTCCTTCTTGACGCGATCACAATGAGTTTCAGTAGTAATATCGGTAGTCATCAAATACCGTTTCGGGTGTGGGTTGAATATTGGGAGGTTTTAAGCGTCTGGTATCCATAAACATAGTCTAAACCCCACTCCTTTGTCGTGGGGTTCACCTTTTGCTTAGAGTTTACCACACTCTTAAATTTTCCCAAGTCACCCGAACCAGTATTTGATGACTACCAATATTACTACTTGGTAAGAGAGGGTCAATTAAAAAAAAGCAACCAGGGTTATATAAGAAAATGGCGCGAGGTTATAACAGAAAAGTGGTGCGAGGAAAAAACAACTGCGGGTGGTTAATGTTAAGCCGAAAAGAAACCTGCGGAAAGAGGTGTATGGGTGAGTATTGTGCGTGGCATAACTATCAGCTAAAAACAGTAAAAACAAGAAGTTGCTATAGCAACTTAAAACCGCGCTTATATTTTTGGCTAATTAACAGCTTTCTTTCTCAAAAGTCACAGTTAAATTTAATCTGTTTGCATAATATGAGTAAAGGACTAGCAAAGTAGTCACGCGAGTCACACAATCCGAGGTTTACGTTATCCCCGGCTATCTTTAGTTTAGGGGTTTTTCCCTTCTAATGACGTAACCCCTGCACGTTCGGGCAAGCTCAATTGTTTACTTAAGCAAATATTTCATTTCCTTTCAAATATTTGAACTCACTTCAAGGAAATAGCCAAAGAATTCACTTCGATTGCCTAAACCCACAAGAAATACTCGCAGAAGAGGAAACAAATTAAATTAATGACCGTCGCTTCTGCCGACATAAACATGCAAATGAAACACAATGTTATTTGTCACGTAACGAAAGTGAAACCTGCAACATCAGCACATTCCATGGCTGACGTAATACCTTTTTCAGTGTATTCAACATTCGCTTTGAATCGAACGCTTCGATAAAACCAAAAGAAAATATACTTTAGACACAATAAAGAAAACAATATCCGCAACATTTTCCGTACATTCATGTTTCAACAGCTTTTGGCGAATAAACATCACACATTGCGTGATTAAAAGTCACGACCACGATTTGGCCGAGTGGAGGTTCGGGTCTGGTCACCGACAAAAAAAAAACAAAAAATAAATAAATCCCGTGCAGAGCAAGAACAGCGCTCGGCCCATGGCCGTGCGGTTAAAAAGACCAGTCCCATGTCGCAATTGCGGTAAAGGTGTAATGTGTGACTATCGTCAGTGTATGGCATGCGGTGGAAGTAAACTAAAGCACCGGCTAATCAGCAAACACAGAAAAGCGAAGAAAAACTTCGAGCTGGTCTTGGTGGAGCTCAAGAACAAGCAATTACAAAAAAGTTTTCTCAATTAGAGAAATATCTACCTTGGATTATATAAGTAAATTTTTCAAAAAAATATTTTTTCTATTATATACAATGGCCGAAATAGACTTCAAATCTTTGGAAGAAGATCTTGACTGGTCTTTTTTTTACTGTTTTTAGCTGATAGTTATGCCACGCACAATACTCACCCATACACCTCTTTCCGCAGGTTTCTTTTCGGCTTAACATTAACCACCCGCAGTTGTTTTTTCCTTGCACCACTTTTCTGTTATAACCTCGCGCCATTTTCTTATATAACCCTGGTTGCTTTTTTTTAATTGACCCTCTCTTACCAAGTAGTAATATCGGTAGTCAGCAAATACTGGTTCGGGTGACTTGGGAAAATTTAAGAGTGTGGTAAACTCTAAGCAAAAGGTGAACCCCACGACAAAGGAGTGGGGTTTAGACTATGTTTATGGATACCAGACGCTTAAAACCTCCCAATATTCAACCCACACCCGAAACGGTATTTGATGACTACCGATATTACTACTGTTTCCAAACACAGGGTATTCTTCTTCTATTCGTATTCCCGATAAAGAAGAATATGTAATGAGGAGAAACGGCGAGGGAAACGTTTCGCAAACATTTCTAACAGAAACTTACAGTGACCTGAGGTAAGCGTTTCTCATTGTAAAGATTATATTTTGAAGACTGGTTTAAGCTTACTTCTTCGACGTTTATCATGTGTGAATATTTATAAAAGTGCTAACGATAGAATCGTGCTAACTGGAATTAAGGCCGAGCTCGGAGGAAAAAAAAGATTTTGAGTGTCAGCCAGTTCATCGAGGCATGTAATTGTATTTATGCTTGTCATCTGAATTTTAAGCTACTTCAAATTAATAAAAATCGCATCCTTTCATTATTTAGACGTTAGGAAATGTTTGTCAGAATATTGACCGAGTGGCCATTTCAGGCTGCAAAGAAAAATTACATTTGCGTTGGTTTTTGGTTAACTTAAGTTTAAATTTGTATCTTCCCATGATGTGGATTGTATTGGTTGACATAGATTTACGTTTCTTTGGAATTTTGTGGTCTACAGGTATTTTGTGGGATTAATAGAATGCCTAATGTTTAGAAAGGATTTACAGAATTCAGAACTGAGGACACTACTGAGTTAAACTATGAATTATAACAAGTTCAGGTAGTTGTTGACCTCTTAACTGTTATAATGTACTGTTTGGCAACAGGCAAAGTGCTTTTAAGGCTAACTGGAGTGCTATTTAGGCTAACTGGAATCTTATGTAGGTTAACTGGAATGGCTCACATGGCTCGTATGTTTCGTGACACATAAGTGCCATACAAGCCAGAAATTCCTAACCCAATAAATATATATATAGCCTAACCTCAAGCCACATAAGCTAACTATACTCAGGCTTAATTACTGGAGTACTGTTTAGGCTAACCAGAGAGCTATTAAGGTTAACCAGTGTGCTATTCAGATTAACTGGAATGCCTCTCATGACTTGTTGGTTTGCACTTTGCCAAGACCCAAGTTTTTTTTTTACTTTTGGAAATTAGCCATGTTAAGTAGCTGTAAATTTGATTTAAATAAACTCCATATTAGTTTTCAGTTGTTGACAACTTGCTCTACAAGAAAACCAAACAAAGATTTCTGTTACATAATGTTTTGAGATGAACAGATTACAAAAATTCAGCTTTAGGGTCCAAAACAATTTAATAATCTGACATTTTTCTGCAATGATTACTGAAAGGAAGGGTGCAAAGAAAATTGATTTCTTCCTTGCCTGACTCAGATAGACTGAACAAGGTGAAACCAATTTATATGCTTATACAAAGACTAATGTTTCTGGAAACAACAACAAAATAAGCAAGTGTAAAAAATTATTGGATCCACTAGCCCATGAAAGCAGTCAGTTTTTTTCACACACTGAAAAAGGCCATTTAATTTTAATATACAGTCTGTATGTTGGAAAGATAGCAATTTCACCAAAATAAATAGTTTTTGTTTGTTTTGTTTCTATTTACAGGTGACTTGATGACTTTGCAATGACATTCCTCTTAGTGAACTCAAAAATACACATTGTGTTAATGTGTGGTTCCAGAAAATATCCATAACCCCACCACGGAGGGAATTGGAAATTCCAGAGGGGTGGGGGGGTCAAAGGCCCAGGAAATTCCGGAGAGGAGGGGGGGTTGTTGGTGAATTTACGTTTCCAGATGGTCAAGTTCGATGCCATGCAAATTTGTTTCAAAATCGTTTCTTACCTACTCTGAAAATCTTTTACATAGAAAAAAATAGCAGCCTTGGTTTTCGATACATGACCATATTACATTTTAAACAGGTTTTCTTCCTCCTGAAAGCACAGTGAAAGCTAACAAGTTCGCAGAAATTCTCCATGTTGTTCCACCAATGCGACCGCCATTACTTGTACCAGTCCAAGTAAAATTGTCACGTGGTTTGACTGAAATGCACTGGTGCAGGGTTTTCAATAAGAATTGAAGTAGGTGGCAGAATTGTAGAAGTAGGCGGCGAAGGGGTTACTCGCGCCGAAGGCGCGACCTTCTAGGGGGGTCCGGGGGCATGCTCCCCCGGGAAACTTTTAAAATCTGAGCCTCTAAGAGTGCATTTCCTGCATTCTGGGACAACAATTAGGTCATTTTTGACAGAACCATACATGCTCTATTTTCTAGCTTTTTATTCAACGGTTCTAATTATCTTGTCGCCAAATGCAATTTTTAGTCGCCAGATTGCAAAATCAAAAATAGGGCCTTGTTCAAAAGTGTATAAAATCATTTGTAGGAATTTAATCTAAAAAAGGACTGAATACATAAAATATTGAAAAGGAAAAACAAAACAATCTTATCACTAGGTTTAAAACAAACACAATATGCAAGATTTTGTGGCCACTATCAAAGGAATCAACAATAGACACAACCCATAGGCATACATGACGTGCTCAAGGGCTTGCAAAGCATTATAGGGCGATTTCAAACACGGTCAGCTTTTTGCGAGTTTTCCAATGTGACAGAATCTTTTACAGCAAAGGAAGAGGGTGGACTGACTTCTTTTCTTATTTTGGATGTTTTAGAAGCAAAGATCTTTCGATAGAACTTTCTGGAAGGGCACAATGTCTGAGGAAATGCCCGTTTATATTCATCGTCAACAAACAGAAATGTAGTCGCCATTTTGGCGACGAAAGCAGTATGAAATGTTAGTCGTGGCGACCGTATTGGTCTAAATTTCAAGTCCTGAGTTGATATATTTTAACCAAGAATTATGGCAAGTTTCCTTTGCGTTAAACAAATTAAATGTTGGCCGATCCGCGGTTCATGTTGTGGCAAATTATTTATCATGCTAATTCTTAAAATTCGAGTAAGTTGTTAATCAAAGTAGGCGGTGAAAACGTGTGGAGTAGCCGGCGAGTTTCGCCGGCTGCCGGCCCTTATTGAAAACCCTGCTGGTGACTAGAGTTGTTTGTTTCTTGCGTTCGATCGACAGAAAGTTGTCCTTGTTTGCGAACATTTTTCTGTTTATCGATGATGAAAATAGTGTAACAATTTCAGAAACCTGAGAATATCTTGTTCTTGTTATTTCTGGCTATTTTTTTGCAATTTTCCGGGTCAATTTGGCTTTCTCTGTGAGCGTGTTTGCGATTTTGTGATCATGTTTATGGTGAATGTTGTCAACAGTTTTCAATCCATGTTCTAATACATTTAGCCATTTTCTTTCGGATTGGAATGAAAGGGGATGGATGTGGTTATACATCAAGGTAATTTTACAAGTGACTACCAGAAATTTTTTCTGCTTACTTTTGAAGAAATTACTGACCTATTTTTTGTCTTCAACAGTATGTATCGTTAAGATGGTTCGATCGATCGGTTGAACACTATAGTGATGTTTACAATGGAAGGTGGCCTAATGTTTAGAACATTTGCACAATTTCTTTTTAAATTGCTTTTGTAGAGGGGCAGGGGGGTATGAAGGAAACTTTTGGAAATTCCGAAGGGAAGGGGGGGTTTATTTTTCTTCACAAAAATGGAAATTCCAGAGAGGTGGGGGCTCTTAGCTGGAATTCCCTCCGTGGTGGGGGTATGGATATTTTCTGGAACTACACAATGTAATAAAATTGTCACATGATTGATTCCCACATGTTGCCAGTTTAAACCTGAATATACTTTAGTGACATTTATAGCTATTTATGTAATATAAGCCCAGCCTCAAGAGTTCTCATGGGCCCGATGAGGAAAAGTAAGTGATTATGTAATATGGGCATCTTAAATTAGGCTACATGTGAATACTGGCACTTTTTTACCTGTAAGTTTTAAAACCATACTGGGGCTCGTGACAAAAATATTTTGTTCCAATAAATATAATGAAATTACAGATAATTTACATAATTAATATCAAAGACCATAAAGTTTGCTCCAGGTTAAGTAAAGACATCAAGCTTTTTTGCAGCACACTGGCTAAAGTTTCTTCAATAGTTTAATGGCAGTCTAATTATAATGTGTGGTTTCAAAAACTATCCATACCTCCCCCAAGGATGGTTCTTTGGTTTGGACCCTCCCGTCCCCTGGAATTTCCAGTTTAGCTTCATATTTTCTTTTAAAAACTTGGGCTATTGAGATCACCCCCCCCCCCCCCCCTCCCCCTCCCCCTGCCCCCTTTGGAATTTCCAATGACCATCCTTGGCGTGGGTATGGATAATTTCTGGAACCGCACAATGTAGGCATTTGCTTATAAAAGTAAGCTGCAGATTGGTTCACACTAATCTATTTTGTTAACCTTTTCACATTCACCTGTTTTCTATGGGATATATAATTATATATTGTTTTTACTGGTTTCACTTGTAATAATAATAATAATAATAATAATAATAATAATAATAATAATAATAATAATAAATTATTAACCTGTCTAACATTATATCTCACAAAGTTACCAAGAATAATAATAAATGTCAAGTAAACTGTTCCAGGTAAAGTGTATTTACTGGTCATTTTGCTTATGCAGCCATAACATTATATTGCCAAGTTTCCAAATGAGGTGACTATGCCCTCCCCTCCAAACGAGTGGTAGTCCCATCCCCACTCCCACCCCCACCTCCTGCAAAAGCACTATACATATCTTATGCCAACTTGCCTTAAAGCCGGAATACTCAGCGTGTGCTGCCTAGTATTCAAGAATAGTTTTATTTAACGGCAAAGAAACTGCATTATTTGTTTCAAACTTTCAAATTTAATTTGAATATTTGTAATCACCCTGCGGAGTGTGACCTCATTTTGTTGTTTGATTTATTTTTGACGTGTTCACATGGGAAGTTTGGCACCAAAAACAATGTTGTTACATGGGTAGTAAAGGTAACAAGAAATGTGCTTGGTGGTGTTTTATATCAACCTGGTAAAGAGCTTCCTGTTCACGTAAGAGACAAGAAATTGTGCATTTTTATAATCAAGGTTACAAAACATGGGATATATCAAGAGACCAACCAGGTTGTTCATAAAATTATAGCTCAGTTTAGTACTTTCTGGAGCCCACGGCAGTTAAGTGAGTGTACAGTCAAACCTTGATTATCCGGACTCTTGGGGACCGGACTTAATAGTCCGGATAATCGAGAGTCCGGATAATCAAAAATATGAATATTAATAAGCTAGACTGTCTTATGCCTGGTTACTAAGCTACGAACGTTCCACGAAGACATGTTGTTGTCATCACGCAAAAATCTATGGAAAAACTGTGTTTAATGAAGAAATACATAACAACAAATACCAGAAAAACATTGATCGTATGTCAAAGTTGGTGTTAACGATGTTCATCTTGATTTTTTTACAGTAATTATAAATATTCATGAAAAAAAATGGGACCAGAGTACCAAGTCCAGGTAATCGAGAAATCCCAATAACCAAGGTCCAGATAATCGAGGTTCAACTGTAGTAAGTAGGTTAAGGTTACCAGCCTAGTGGTTTCCGTAGCATGGGGAGTATTTCTACTCCCCATAGGATGCAAGTCCATCGCAGGATTATCACCAGCAGTAAATTTGCCAACAGCCACTTGTACACCTGGGTGCAGAGAGGCACTTTAATGAGAGTAAAGTGTCTTATTTGCCCAAGAACATATATAATGCAGTGCCCTGGCCGGGGCTCAAACCCAGACAGTACCGCCCAATCCAGAGTCCAGCCAACCACTTTAGACAATATGTTTGAGGTCATCAAAAAATTTGATAAAAACCATGGTGAAACTACTGAGGAAATGGTAACAGAATAAAGGGAGACTCAAACTGGTGACAAACTTTGCATGTCAACACATCAAAATAATCCAATCAACAATCAATACTTCAAATTAAATGAGGTCACACCCAGGCTACATTGGATGATAATACAATGTTCAAATTAATGTGAAAGTTGTGAAATGAATAATGCAGTTTGTTTGCTATTATAACCAAAACTATTCTTGAATACCAGGCAGCACATAGATAGTCATTGGTTACAATGGTTTTTAGAATAAATCCGAGGGAAAAGGAGCCCCCTCAGCCCTCCCCCTAAATCCGCCCATAATTATAATTATTTATATCAGCTTCAGTCATTACCGGTAATCTATTGCTCCCCAGTTTTTAACCAGCGCCTGGAAGGTTTTCAGCAACCATGCACATTGGAATATAATGTCATTGACATCCTCATTAGTGAGAGGATAAAAAAATATGCCACCAGGGTCTTAGTTGTAGTTTTAATGAATTTTACAAGTGGCCCTATTTTCAAGTAACACATTTCGATTATACAATATCATAAATAATTATGCTTACCCTTCACTGTCTGGTTCATCTGATGAGTTATCGTCAGTATCAGATTCCACTTCTTCAGGCATGTCTGTATGCCCAGTGTCTACATGTACATGAGATTCTTCAGCTCCATCAGACATCGTGGCCAATTTAGGTTTCACTTTTTCTGGAAATGGGCCCTCTGGAGGATAACTGCTATCTTCCTCTTCTGAGGCAGGAGGGTTTTCTTCTTTGTCTTCTCCTTCTTTGACTGGTGCTGTGGCTTTGAGTGAGTCCTTTGACACATGTTCAATCTCATTATCAATGCCATTGCTCAGGGCAGCACCCACAGCATCACCATCCTCATTTTGTGACTGAGAATCAGCATCAATTTCCGCCTTTTCAGTTTTCATCACAACTAAATCTCCTTGCTCTTCTTCTGTGATGCCAGATGTTGATTGACTTTCCTTTGGAGTACTCGTCTCCTGGGTATCAGGTTTCTCTTCCAGAGCATCACCAGATTTCAACTCATCTTCGACTTCTACAACCTTGCTTTCTGTTTTCTTTTTCTTTTTCTTCTTCTTTTTCTTTTTGTTGGCAGGGCTGTTTTCCACAAGATAACTTTCCTCACAATCTTTGACAGAATTATCCTTACTTGCTATGTGTGAATCTACTTTCGCATCCGTTTCTTCTACAGTGGGATTTGAAGTTAACTCGCCGTCATTTTCTAACACAAGTGCAGCGTTCGCCGTTTCTGGCTTCTTTTTCTTTCGTTTCTTCTTCTTTTTGCTCTTAGTGTCCGGGCTGCATTCCAACGATTCATCGTTTTCTTTTTCCGCTGGTGAAGAAACGGAAAGCTTACTTTCAGTTTCAGGGGGCGAACGTAATGACGCGAGTTCATCAGTGCAACTCTCGCCGCCATCATTACTAGGTCGAACATCTAGATCTGTGTCCTTCGCCTCTGTCTTTGTCGGATCTTGCATTCTAAACAGATCTTTCTAGATTAAAAAGAAAAGTGATCATTACACGTAGGCTTATATTTTATTCAAGTTACTTAACTGGTGCCAATATCAACGTGATCATGACACAACCGTGTCTGTTGCAGCTGTTGAAAACGAAATAAACAACAGAACAAAGGTGGACGGTTTCAAAATTGCCTTTCGGTAATAAAATGGTTCTTAAGCAAGACATAGTTACTAACTATGAAGCAAGACGAGCGAAAAAAAAAACACAAGCCAAAGACAACAAAACAAACTTACGAATAAGGAGTGCTCTCAAGCCATTTGCGACTTACTTTGTCTGCTCGCTCATAATACTATTCCGCCATACTCTTTCGGTTTCAGCTGTAACGTGTCAAATCCAAATTGCGCCGTTTATCAACGTTTATTCGCATCTAAAACCCTGCAGACTTGGAAAACGAGCATAGATAAATCGAAGAACATGTCTTAACCGATGTTTTCATTGATGATATACATAAATAAAGCAGTTATTTAATCACACCACTGCTTACCTAAACTCCTTCCGTCCTTCCGTTCCCAAAAGCGGTCTCTACACGCTCACGCGCTTGTCAGATTCTGTCAGATCGCGCAGACCTGGCGTGACCTCGATTCTGTGCGAGTCAAGTGAGTAGTCAAGTGCCAGTCGCATTCTTCATTCTCGTCCCAAGTAAAGTACGGCAGAAGGGCAGCGTTTGAATCAGTTTGGTCCGGCAGTTTTAATTTGGTTCGGCAAACAACATTCAGTTCGGCAGGGTCTGCCGCATTATGCGCCATCGGAGCGGCGGCTGATTTATCCGGGGGGGGGGGGGACTCCCATATGGAAGGGACGGGGATTACTCGTCGAAAATTTTGAATTTAACCCCTAAAAGAGACCAATCTGGGCGTGGCCGAAGCTAATGCAGACCCCTAAAAGAGACCATATAACGAATCAAAATTCTTTCTTTTTAGTTATTTCTTCGTGTGCAACCCTAAACGAGACCTTGACGGCTAAAAATAATGACATTTTGCCAAGAACACCCTAAGCGAAAACAAAATCTGACATAAGTCCCCCACCCCCCACCCCCGCCCTCCCCGGGTGATTCAGACGGCGTTCTTCTCATGTGCCGAACCCAATGCATGAATTACTGTAATGCAGCCTAGTCCCTAGGCGTTCTCCTCCTCTTTCGGGCGAGCGCGAGGTCCACGTAAGGGCCTGGGAACGGTGCTGTCTGTTGATGAAGGCAGCACTGCCGAAACGTCTAGTTTTTAAAAATTAACTTTCCAGCGTTTCACATTACAAAATCTTATGTGCTGTCTGTTGGTGTGCCGGCTCAGTGTCATTCGGTGACGTCACGAAATTTCGCGCCAAATCGATAAGCGGGAAGGGAACGCCTGGGTACTAACGCTCATGATTGGTCTAAAGTGGAGTGGCGTGACTAGTAGGCTCGACGGCATGAAATTCGACAAAAACATTCCGGGAAAATTACATCGCTCACCGGGCTCGCATTTTGTTTATTTTCAGCTCAAGAGAAACGGAACTTCATGAGAGAATTGCTTTGGTGGTAATTCATTTTTACTGTTATCCCAATTTGTGTAATCAGATTTGTAAATTAGTATTTACAAACTAAGAGAGAAACCCATTTTAAATATAATATATCTTGCGGAATGAATTTGCTTTTCCGGAATTATTATTATTATAGCAAAACTTGAGAAATAGTTTGCTGATTTGGACTGCAAAAACCTTTTATCATCCTCAACACAGACGTTTAATCAACAGTATTATTGTTGACGACTTGTTTTCGACACAAATACGCCGTCTGAATCAGCCGTCGCTCCAAAGTCGGTCGAAGGTCGAACCTTACTGAGTTAGGTTCGGCACATGAGTCGAGCGGCGTTTGGAACGGGCCTGAAACGTATTGAAAAAACTTTGCCCAAAGTTTTTTCAATACAGTTTAGTTGTTTCATCCACTTTGTTTATTTTTGACCGTTTCAGCCGTCAGGATCAGTTTGCCGTCTATATTTTCCGTATTAACGTTACTGATCCAAGGTCCCGGGTCCAAGGTCTTCAAGAGATCCGGCACCACTCATCGGTTTATCGCTGTGATATTGCAGATTTTTATTATATCTTTTTTTCCCTTTTCTCGCCCTTTTCGCTTCTCTTAACCGGCGGGCCATTGGCACGAGAACGTCAGAAACGTCGATTCTGAGACTTCCGATCTTCATGTATGCAGTCGTGATGTTTCTATATACTAAGACAATAAACTGCAAGGCTGACACTACCTAGAAATGAAAAAACTTATCGTGACAACGACATGATCCAAACTGAAAGTCAAAAATGTAAACTCTGGACAGCTGTTTCGACCTGATTCTTGGTCTTCACGTGACGTCATCAAAATTCTAAAATCCAGAATCACAAGACCCCTGTATTTTTATCCTTCACTGGCAATTAGACATCCTTAATATATATCTTGTTGAAGGTTTTTAGCTCGATAGCAGCCGCCGTCTTTAAAGGATAGACCCTTTTGAATCTCGGAATTTCACGTCACACGACATTAACCCGGTTCGCCTGAAGCCCGTTTTTCCACCGCGTAACTTGGGTTTAATGCGAATATCTCCCTCCCGTTTCAAACACTCTCAAAACCCTCTGTTCGTCCCACAAAGCTATATGTTTAGCGGTGTTTTGTAAATTTTTTGTGATTTTTGGGGATTTTTGGAAAGAGATAGTTTTTCTCAAAGGATTAGTAAAATTTGGAGAAATAAGAAATATAAAAGATTTAATGTAATTTTAAAATTAGAATTTGAAGTTAAAAATTAGTAGATGGACACCCAAACAGTCCCCTGACAACCTGGGGTGCTCTTGCGTTGGGGTCAACTGTCTGGTGGTGTTCCAAAAATAATTTTCTTTCTCCTATCCCTTCTTTAAAACTCTTAAAATTTCACTCAAATTCACCTTTACCCCCACCTTAATATGCTAAATTTACTCCAAAAAACACGGTTTTTTAACCGTTAAATTGATTTTTTTGGCGCTACGGTGCTAAATTTCTCTAAACTTTGCCAGAAATGCATTTTCTTACAATGCAGTAAGATTTTGAGGAAGATTTCATGTAAAAATGTACAATATTTTACTTTGGCGCCATATTTTTTTTGCCGAACAGTTCCGATTTTTTTCCTCGCTGCGTTGCTTTTCGTTTTTCTCTGCTTTCTTATTCTCTCTACCTTCTACACTGTACATCCTTTCTTTTGACCTGAAAAGTTTTGATCTTTAGCAATGAAAAGTTGTGGAAAGGAGACCATGATCAAGTACAGGTATATTGGCCTGTTTTATCACCAATTTTGCACCAAAACCTGATCACGTTTTTTTCGATCAGCTCTGTCAGATTGCAGTGTCCATTACCCTGGGTGCCAGAGGGTTTTTTTAAGAGCGGCGAAGCCGCGTATACCCCCGGCGGGGGTTCACCTGAAGCCCGTTTTTACACCGCTTAACTTGGCTTTAATGCGAATATCTCGCTCCCGTTTCAAGCATTCCCAAAACCCTCCGCTCATCCCACAAAGCTATGTTTAGCGGTGTTTTGTAAATGTTTTGGTGATTTTTAGGGATGTTTGGGAAGAGATAGCTTTTCTCAAAGGATTAGTAAAAGTTGGAGAAATAAGAAATATTAAAGATTTAACGTGATTTTAAAATTATAATTTGAAGTCAAAAATTAGTAAATGACAAACAATATTGCAAGGCTGATCGTACTACATAAAAAGTAAACTTTGTGAGACACCAACACGACTAGAACCGATATAGCAGGATTGCAACCGTGGCCAGCTGATGAGTTCCAATAACACGGTTGCAATCCTGCTATATCGGTTCTAGTCGTGTTGGTGTCTCACAAAGTTTACTTTTTATGTAATTTATCATTTTTACGCTGATCAGATCCCTTGTTGGATCCTACATTAGTAGATGGACCCGGATAACTCGAGTACGGAATACCGTACAAACCCGAGACTTGGACAAACAGAATATCTAGTAATTTTCTACAACCTATAAAATTCCCCTCCCACTCCTTTTTGTCTCGTGTCGTCATGACGTTGTCATGACGACACGAGAATATGCGAGGGGGAGAAGGTGCATTCCAAGGTGCATTCCATGCGCGTTTGCTTTGTGAGGCCGCGGAATTTTCCCGCCATGTCAATATTTTTCCCGCCATGTCAAGATTTGCTTTGTGAGGCCGCCGGATTTTGTGCGTGTTGTGAAAGAACAAATAATTTTTGTTTATAAGTTGGAGTTCAAAAATATTGCTGCATCGAAAGTTTTTTGCTTTTCTGCTGGTTCATTGTAATCGTTTGTCGGTTGGGAGTGTTTATTATAAATGGCTTTTTAGTTGAACAGAATTGAACTTTAATTTAAGGGAAAATCGCGGCGTAGAGTGTAAAGCAGTGAAAGAGATGTATTAAATTTGAGCAGTTTTATTAGGTGAAATTTTTGTACATTTTTTAAATGGAATGGTTGAGACAATTAGGAGAGAGTGTTTGATTTATGAACTTGCAGCGAACGCAAATTCTTAGTGGTCCAACAGGCAATATAAATGGAACAGAAATAAGGCCCCTTTTAGCTGGCGACAGTGCCTATTCACAAACGAACTGGCTAGTGAAACCCTACCCGGACAGAGGACGCCTGACTCAGGAGCGGAGAAAGTTTAAAATCTTAAGTTCGGTGTGCTACGATCTGTAGTGGAACGAGCATTTGGCATGTTGAAAGTTCATTGGAGAATTGCGTTGAAAAAGGTTGGACAAAAAACGAGGATCCTAAGAAAGACTGTGATTGCTACGTGAGTTTTGCACAACAATTGTATGTATCGTTTCAATAACAGAAGATAAACGATTAGATAAAGACAATTATTTTGATGCTAAATCTTTAAAAATGTCAACTATGGCCTTTGTTTGTTCCATTTGCCTGCTCTGGGCGTCACGGAACATTTCAGCTGATCGTTCAAATCTTGCGTTGTCCTGTTCCATACTCTTTTCACACATTTCAATAAAAGAACTCTGCATGCCAATCTGGAGTCGTACTTTCTCGCCTTTCTTTACTCAGGATGTTGAAATAGGGGAAGTCTTCTTTAATTTTCTGAATTCCATCTTCCACAGTCGAGCGAGATCGCTGCCTGAACTGCTTGAGTTCACTCGTACCGTCTAGATTCTGCTGCCGTTTCTTCACCTGCTGTAGCATTCTCTGGCTTTCTGGACACCTTTCTTTATACGAAGAATAGATATCGTTCCACATTTTTATTTTTTTCTTTGTGAAACTCCCCACAGCTTACTGAATTTGGGGGCCCACGCTTCAAGAAGTTCGTGTGTTTCTTTCTCAGTCCTGTCAGCAGACTTAAGGCGAGGTTTTTTCGTTTTGTGTTTGCCGTAGCAAGTACTTCGACATCACTTGCAACTGAAGACTGAGGCGATGGCATGCTTCTTGCCAGTAGAATTGGTGATCATCGAGAAATGTTTATCAGTACGCCGAGATAAAATCATTTTAAGTCAGCTGCGTTAGGGGGCTAAAAAAAGCTTGCTTGACTTATCTTACAAACATCTCAAAAGTTAAAGGGCAACTCTTGGCTAGAAAACTATATTTCAGTAAAAGCTTCCGAATGTTTCCAAAATTACACAGGAAGCAAAAAAATTGAATTCAGAAGCTTTTTTACCGGTTAATTTTAACGTAAAACTTCGTATTTTACGTGACATTTCGCCATGGATGCTTCGATTATGATCACGAGATGTGATACGTCACAGGTGTGGAACCGCAACAAGTCACGAACATGGCTGACTCAAATTCTTGCAGTGAGAGCTCAACTTCTGCTAGCGACTCCACTGATTTTTAGAGAGCTATAGGAGGGGATATGTCAGGGGATAATTAAGAACCTTCTATGGTATTTCAACCCTGGCGTTTTGAGCCTCCAGGGAAAAAACAGCGAGACAGAGAAAGGGAGTAAAATATCGAACCTCCTCACCGCCGACGGCGACGAATGGTGAGTGAATTGAAGTCCTAAATGTACAGTTTCTTTCTTTATTACCTCGGCCAGTTGTTTGTGAGCTAAGACAAACCTGAAAAGCCTTGTTTTTATTTGCATGTACGCGAGAAGCTGAATTAAACATGCTTTTATACAACCAAACTGTTTGCTGCATTTTGTTGTTTATATTCGGTCTTCAAATATTTTTGCTCATGTTTATCACAATAGGTTTTGACCTTTTGAGCTTCAGCTTAATGTACACTATCTATCTTGTGCGTTTGAAAGCTTGCAAATACAGAAACGCAAGTTAAATTCTTTGTCTCTTTTGTGTTACCGATTTTCTAAATTCTGCTCGAAAACGAAGAATTCTGCCGGCGAAATGCCAGCTACCGAAACTAGACTATCCGAAATTCTGCAGCAGATTTTATCTAGAACATACACAGGCTTGCAGTTAAATGTGGACAAAACTCTGCTGGGTCTCTTCACTTCTTTTGTTGGGAGAAGGGAGTTTGCGCTTTCTGTAGTTGAAACAACTTGCCTCGAGGAAACTTTGTTCAAGGTTGTTCGTGCTTGTATGCGTAAAACTGTACTGAGAATGATTTTGTAAACTGATTACTGCCACCGGGACTATTACACGACCCTGCGTGATTTTATATTTATCGGTATAATTAAGTTGTCATGTTTTTATTTTGCAATTTCTTATCTTTTTGCGAAAAGAACCCCCACGAAAATCGAAAATTGTGCTGTGTTTGGCTCCTTATTACTTTCGCGTTTGCTTGCGTTTTAATTCATGGTTTGCATTTGAAATGGTCGTTGCGCTCTTCGTGTCTTACAACATTTGGCATGTTTTCCTTTAGTTATCTCGTCAACTGACATCTGCTCGAATCTGCACACGAAACTGTTTCGTGGTCAGGCTAGGGAGGGTGAAGGGAAAGAGCGTGACACGCTTTCATACCCGGGTTTTATGCTACACCCCAGGTTGCCTAATTTACAACAATTGTTTCTCAAAAGGAATCACAGAATAAGTACTTCACGCAACACTTCTTCTCTTAGTTATCCGGATATTGTTTTATATTTGATTCCCCATTTCTTCGTATAATTTTATATCCCGCGAGAGCGCCTCTGCTAGCGCGCGGGGTAGTGGCTTCTGACCTGCACGCAAATCACGCGCGCCTTTCGAAGGCATATACTTCAAAGAAACACTACATTTGCTGGTGGGAATTGCATTCTATTTTGCCAATTAACAGCAGGAGAAATCTGAGGGTGGCGACAAATTTCTCAACAACAGAATCAAAATATATCGGTCTGTTTCCGAACGCGTGGATTTCGCTTATTTACATATAGGACATATAGAGGCTCAGTATTCTTGCTCATAAATGAAGAGATTTCTGACAAATTATGGGAGTCAGCACTCGCAGACCCTTTTCAATTTACTATCTACTCCAGACAAAAGGCATCTTTATCACGATATGGTGCAAGAGAGGATGCATCGTATTATAAAGCTATGTACATTTGCTGACCTTAGAAGGCCGATCAATCTGACGGATTTGTTTCGTTTCACGACACATGATTTACTCTTTTTAAGTTTATTTCCTTTCATATTTAAGCACTGAAGCACTACCTTTTTTATCTTGGACATCATTGAACAGCATAGGGTCTCTCTCCTTGTCATTCTCATTTATGAAGAGACGCTTGGCTGGCTTGGCGTGTTTTCCTCTTATCAGAAGCATGCAAAAGCAAATCTGCCTTCCACACCTGTGACGTAGCATCACGTGATGTACCAAAATCCGAACGTTTTCAAAATAACCGCCAAATTGGCGTAAAAGAAAATTCGTAGTAAATTCATTTTGGCCGATATCTTTAAAATTTTACCTTCTAAAGATTCCTGTGTGCTATAAACAAGTTAAAGAGAAAATAAAAAAATCGGGGTAAATTTCCCAAGAGTTGCCCTTTAACAAGGTCAAAGACAGACCTCACGCTAAGTAACCCAGATAAGAAGATGTGGTGATATTCGGCCGGGATGGGAGCTGCAAACAGGAGCGGGAAGCAGGAATTTCAAGAAAGAGCCGGAGCGGGATTTTGAGAATCTTTACGGAAAGTTTTTTCGTAACTGCATAAAATGTAATTAACAAAATTTGACTGGAACAAATTGCTTGATCTGTGTAGCGGTGTAGGGTTTCAAGTACGGAATAGGTTAATAGTGTAGTGTGTCAAATTTATATAGTTGCGGTTACACATCGTCCTTTTAACATGGTAAAAGGGCTCTTTACATCGGGAAACTCACAAATAGAGAGGACGTTTTTTTGGTAAATATCAAAATAATATGTGCTCTGTCATTTTGTTTTTCCGCGTGCTTTGTAATTTTGTTTTCCCGGGTGTTTTGTCATTTTCATGGCCTGTTCGCCGTTTTTATTTCCCGCTTATGAAGGAAAAAAAGAATAAAAATTATCTCAGCAAAATGTTCCCCCAAGGTAAATTTATGGCGGTGTGAAAAAGAACAAAAGAATCGCCCATGAAAGTTACCGAGGCAAATAGGTAGGTTTTCCAAGTACCCCAAGATAAAATGACCAATCGTGAGGCAAACCTCAAAGATAAGCAAATAAAATAAACAGAGAATTTGAAATTAAATATGATGGCGTGAGGTTTAGATTTCCTGAGGTCAACTTTGCGTGTTCAAGGCAGCAAAAACGTGGTCTTTCTTAGAATCATGGCTTGATGGCTTGCTGATTTGTAAGTAATATAAATGCTATTTTTTTGTGGAAATTTGACGTTTAAATACAACACTAGTCAAGGAAGATCTACTAGTGCGTTTTCTTATATGTATTTCGATTTCATCTCAAGGTTTAGAAAAATCCAACAAAGAGATTTATATAAACGGAGTCTTCGCCTTCTATTTCTTCGCTGTCTGAAATACTGACATAACAAAGCAGTAGAGGACTGTCGAAAGAGTATAAATAATAAAAGCGAGATGATGCTAAGTAAGCACCCTCGTATTGCCCATTTTCGCATTTCGCGCCGAAAACAGTATGAAAAATTTACCTTGGTAAAGTGTTAAGTGTGTGACCGCAAACACCTCGGTAACGTATTCCCGCGGTGAGTTTACCTTGGTGTTATTTACCTTGGGAATGCTATTTGCCTGGGTATGTGTAAAACGTTCGTTACAAACATATCGGCATTTCTATTTTCAGCGTTTTCGTCACAAGAAACATGTATGAAATACTCTATTTTCTGATATTGTTCTTTGATCGTTAAAAACGGGCAATAAATAACAAAAGAAATGGAAAACTTCGCAAAACGTTGGCGCAAGGAGGTGAAGTGGGGGACGAGTGCTTCGAGGAACGCTCAATTCCTCTTGCGTTCACTTTGCGTCGGAAATAGAGAGGACTCTGTCATTTTGTTTTCCCGCCTGTTCGCCATTTTTATTTCCTGCGTATGGAAAAAGAAGACTAAATATTATCCCAGCAAAATGTTCCCCCGTCTCTGCTTTCCCTATCCCCGGATATGGTAAATTTTCTAAGAAAACCTATTTTTTTAGTGGTGCGAAAGTCTTTAATGAACTCCCTGTAAATATTGCAAGCGTAAATAACATACAAGCTTTTTGCGGCCTAATTAAACTGAAAATACTAAAATTGCAGTCAGGGATAGACATTATAATGTAAATTATTGTGCTCGACGCTGACTTGTTGTAACGTTTGAAACAACGTTAATAAAACGTTTTAAGACGTTTCGGCCAAAAAACTTAGGCCTTCATCGGTTTGTTTTTAAAGCCAACTGAGTGACGGCTTTTTTTCTAACGGTTCACAATTCTGCGCGTGCTACGCAAGCAAAGACATAACGAACGACCACTGCGCGCGACTACGCGAGAGATTTGTAAATATCTGGGATGTCAATATGTTCGTTTCCCGCGTTGCTATCTCTCTGTGAATACCGCGCAGTGGTCGTTCGTTATGTCTTTGCTTGCGTAGCACGCGCAGAATTGTGAACCGTTAGAAAAAAAGCCGTCACTCAGTTGGCTTTAAAAACAAACCGATGAAGGCCTAAGTTTTTTGGCCGAAACGTCTTAAAACGTTTTATTAACGTTGTTTCAAACGTTACAACAAGTCAGCGTCGAGCACAATAATTTTTGCGGCCTAGCAAAACATTTACTTTTATAATAACTATTTAGTAAAGTATATTTTAATCCCTTTTTGACTGACACGAGACAGCCCAAAGGGCCTTTGATATTTTCCCCGCTTCCTGTCTCCTCCTTCCCTTCCCGTCCTCTTTGACCTCTTTGAAGCCCTGGGTTTCCGATTCCGACGCGACAGTCACGCACAATTCGATTCCGTCAGGAGCAAGGGACCTGGAAATACAGCCTCGATTCGGTGCAAGAAAGCCTGAATCGATGTTTGTGTTTCTGAGTTTGTGTGGGATTTTCAAAAGTTTAATACGAACGCGTAGTTGAAGGTTAGTTATCTCTTCTTTTCTACAAATATCTTTTAATCCACTTAAGATACAAGTTTGATGGTAAAAATGAGTATCAAACCGTTGTTGGTGGCATCAACACTGCAAAGTAGATTGATTTTTTCATCGATCGACGATCTCAGGATCTGGATCGTTCATTAGCGCTTGCCTGCAGTATCTAGAATCCAGAAGCCAATTCATACGTGCATGTGGCTCGTCTCCCGTCTTTGACCCTCATGATACTAGCATAGGATAATCCTCCTTCCATGTAAAATAGGATCATTCTAGTGCTAGAGTCATCCGAGCGCGATATGCTTTCAGCTGTTTGCCTGCGAAGGGTATCTACTGAGGGGCAAATGCAAGTTGCATTTGCCCCTTAGTAGAGGATCATCCTGGCAGGTAGGAATGTATGGGAAAACCGTAACGTTTCTATTAGGATGAACTATAGCAAGTAGTATTCACATTTATGTTCAAAATAAGTTACCTCAATAGTTGTGCCTTGTCGTCCTTGTAGCTCAAAACGGCGTATTTTAGCGATTTGGAGGGTTTTTGCGATGCTGTCTACTGTAAAGTAAATGTTCCAATGAGCATCCCAGTATGTTGCATATCATGGGAGTACCCCACTTGTTTAATATTATGCTTTCAGTTCAAAATGTGACTTTCATCGCAAGGAAGGAATTGTCAACAATAACATATTTAATGGCAAAACGAAGAAGAGGACAGAAAAATAAATAGCTCTTTGCAGTGATGGTGGAAGTGGATTTTCAAATAAAATTTTTTGGAGAGCAGGGGCTTTTTCTCCCTTAGTGGTATTAATTCTCATCCCCCAGATCTTCTCGTTTTTGTACTCTTTCTGCAAACTATGTGACTAAAAGAAACGAGGGTCACTGGGGCCAGAATGCTGTAGTGGCTGCCATCTTTGTGAAACTAGGCATGCATTACTCTTTTTTATGGCATGGTGCCTCAATTTACATTGGGTACTGGTGCCAGGTTAGATGTAGGATCGACATGCTTACTTGGCAATAAAGTCAACTCTCAAGTAAGCGACACATTCGGACATTCTTTAGTGTCCATAACAGTGAGAGTCTTTAGTTAACTGTAGCAGGGTGTGAGAAAAAAGTGTTAATAAACATGCATTAAATAATATAGACTATGACAAGCTTATCAACAGTGGTGAAACTGCTAAGCAGCCATTGGGAATGGAGGATGAGAGCTTGATCTCTCTTAAAATATCTAGAAAGAAAATTAAGGGGTAAGCCAAAGTGAAGAAAAACAACAAAGTCTGTAGCTAGTTTGTTGTACAGCTACTAGACTGAAGGAACTGGTGCAAAGATAAATATTGCAGAAGTCAATTGATTTGGTATCACAAAAGTGTCTGTAATCCTTTAAATAGTGAGAGTCTGTAACAGCAGAAGTCATTTCCAGTCAAACCTTTATAGCTTTTGCCGGGATCTGAATTTTGTCCACAATATAGCAAGTGTCTAGGATGTCAAGCAAGGCGAGAGTTGGCTGGGGAAGTGCCATACCCAAAAACATAGACTATGAGCAGCCCCTATTTTTTCACAGTCTGTCGAGCGTGAAGTGAAAAAACAAATGACCGCGCGAAAATTCTGCTCGCCTCGTCCCCAATTTTTTTGTGCGGCCATTTTTTTTTTTGCTTCATGCTTCATGAGCTGCAAAAAAACAGGGGCTGCTTGTAGTCTACCAAAAACAGACAGCATGATGCCAAAACATTTGCCATGACGTGCCATGGTGACTATTTAATAGCATGTGTAAATGGGGTTTAAATTTTGGCAAATGAAATTAATTAGCTTATTTTTGCCTCTTTGTCATATCTTATATCCCATAGCCTGTTCCTGACATTTAGTTAGAATTTGGGCAAAATTTACATGAGCCAGGGCAATTGTCAAATTTGAATGATTTCCCTTATTTGGTGTTAGAGTAAGGCCTTTTATTTTAATGTCAATGAAATTTACCTTATTTCTTACAGAAGATGAACTTTTTCAAGCGAAAAAGAAGTATAAAAGATGATGAAAAGGATCAGGAGGCTGAGGAAAGAGAGGCCAAAAAGCCAAGGTCTATTGTGTCCCTTGTTCGCAAGGCGGGCAATAATTTGAAAGAAAAAATTTCTGTTGCGGTCAAGGCGCTGACATCACGAACATACACACAGGATGTTAAATCATATCTTTTCACGACACCAGCTGGTCCCTTGCGGTCAGCGAGATACCTGATGACTCCACTGGTGCCATTCAGTGCTGTTAAATCATCCCTTGAGTGGAGGTATATGTTTATTTTGTGCTACTGAAAACAAATCCAGCTAGTAACAGGGTGGAAGACTTAAACTAGGGGAGCTCTGGATTACAAGACCTTTATATCCTAAACGACTCTGAGTCATGTTACCTCTTTATAAAGAAAAAGTTAAATCTGCATTCAGCAACTTTTATAAGTCTGTAGTTTAAAAAAATTGTTTTCAGTTTATGGCATGTTTTTTAAAATCAATATTAGAAATAACTTTTTTGTCACAGGGGACCATGGAGTTATGATTTTAATCATTTAGTAACTTGAGAGAAAGAGGATTGTCAGTGACACAAACTACTCAGAAGGAAATATTCTGAAGTTTCCCCCAGGGGTGGTACCTTTTGAAAATTTGGGTGGGGGTGTGCATCATGTGTCAAAAACCCTATTTCAGCCCAAAATATGTGACTTTTTCTACCCTACTGTATTTCAGACCTGACCCCAAAATCAACACCCCTCATCAGACCAGATTGTACCCAGAAACTGCCTCGGTTTGTCTTAAAATTTGACATGGTCCTCAAATTTCCAACATTTTTAAATCACACTTCCCAAGGGGTGCACAATAACAACATTACAAATAGAATAGTTTCTTCCAAAAGTGCACGAACCATACTATTTCAGACAAAAATGGTCAAAATCTACACTGTTTTAGACAATAATGGCTCAAAAACCATTTCCTCTTTGGCTACACATACCTAATATAGATTATATTTATAAGGGAGTACCCCCCCCCCCCCCCCCCCTCCTTCCTGGGAATTTTTCCAGCAGGAGTGGAGCATATGACCTTCTGTCTGCCCACAGTTCAGTGTGTGGCAGATCATACTTTCAATTGTGGTTGGCAAGGAAAACTCAGAATTTTTTTCAGACTAGCCTGTCTCACTGACTGATATAAATCCTTCCCATATTTCTACAAAGCTTAAAATATACCCTGACATATCCAGGAATTTTTTCCTCTTTTTGTCTTGCAGAGACCATTCTTACTATGTACTGGGTTCTACAGTGGCAGTAACTGAAAGTCACCAACATGAATTCAAGACCGGTGGAGGAAATTATCCTATAAGCATACTACCTGAGGTTAAAGGAATATTAACTAACAACTTCTGTACAGCTAGTTATAAAATTTGTTTAACTTACATGTGGTAACGAAACATTTTTGTAGTCAAATCAAACCATGAAGTATATCAAATTGTAACCTTTTCTGTCAGAAAAGGTAACAATATTTTTATTTATAGTGTTAGCTGCTTAGGGCGTCAGGGCAGAGGTTTCCCATGTAAAACATTGTAGGGCCCTTACCCTCTGAGCTTTTAATAAGACCAGACACCACTGGAGCTCTGGTGGATTACAGTCAAACGCCTCCAACCGTAGCCACCCGACAAAGTTTTTGACATCTTTTTGACAAGTTTTTGATTACTTTGATGAGTTTTACGGCTTCCGGTTGCTTCAAACTACCAATCAGATGCCTTAAAAATGGAAGGCGGGGTAACAGCCGTTGCATGATTCATCTTGAAACGTCAGAGTTTGAAAGGGTTTCAAACAACGTTCCGCATGAGCAATTATGCCAAATTCAACTGGCAATAAATAAATTTTATGCGGATAAAAATTTGGTCAAACTTAACTTTACGTACAGGAAATGTCTTCCGGGTTTGTAAATCCGGTTGAAATTGAACGTTTCATAGATTGTTCATATGAACTGTGGTGCAAGCGGAAGCCATCAAACTAATCAAAAACTTGTCAAAAAGATGTCAAAAACTTAGTCGGGTGGCTACGGTTCGACACGCTTGACTGTAATTCTGGTGTAATTTATCAGCTAAAAATTAATACTCCCTTAAAGTGGAGTCTCATACTGCTCTTGACAGGTCTCCAACTGTTACCACATTAGGGCAGTCACCTATTTCAAATCTTATTAAAAGTCCTGCAAGCCTTGAGCAGCAATTAAGGGGTTTTTTGATACAGTCGAACGTCATGTAAGTTGGCACCCTTGGGACCTTAACTAGAAGCTGCTTATAAATTAAAGTTCTCTGCTAACAGGAGGTTGGTAACTGTCATGGATCTGTATTGCAGCTTGAGGACAAAATCAAGGATTGTATAACGCATCTGCAAACCGCACTCACCATAGGGGGTTAATGTGTGGGGCATTAATTGTCAGGCTGAAGAATTATTTCCATGATAAATCGATGTCACTAAACATGACTGTTGGTAAAATCTTTGTCCACCTGTTTACAGCATGTGAGGAAATATGGCTCTGCATTTTTGAATTCCGATGGTGGGGTTCTAATGGCGGGTATTCTAGATGATGGTAGGTACTGGTAGTCGTAATGTTAAAAATTCTCTTTGGTTGGAAGCAGTATTTCCCTAGGTATTTAAGGCCAGGCAAGCCCTGGAAAATTGTTGCTGCCTGCCTTTAAACAAGATTTAACCAAGCTTAATTCCTTCCGTCAGGCCACAGGAGGTTTCCTACACACACAGTTGAAAATCCCAATCAAAATACCCCATGGATCTAATCCCCCCTGGATGGGATGCTAGTCCATCACAGGGTTGCCCCCAGCATAATTTCACTGGTACCCATTCTCATCCACATAGCGCTTTTCACTTCTCCTAGCCGGCGTGTCCTTGGGCACGAGAAACAAAGGGCTCTGGGGACTAAGGGTTTCCAGTCCTAGATTCTGGTACTTCCGGTATTCATGTATGTAGTCGTGATGTTTCTATATACTGCATGGGAGAGTCATGGCATATTTTACTTCCGCTCAAGTTTTCTTTGTTCCAAACAGCCAATCAAAAAAAATTATAATAATTCAAAAATCCTATGTCCCCAGAGCCCTTTGTTTCTCGTGCCAAGGCCCCACTGGCTGAGAGGAGCAAAAAGGGTTATGAAGACGAGAATGCCATTTATCCACCTGGGTGGAGAGAGGCACTAAGAAGTAATAAAATACAAGCAAAAAAGAAATTACAAGTGAGAGTAAAGTACCTTGTCCAAGAACACAATGCAGTTACTCCAGTCTGGGCTCAAACCCGGACCGTTCGATCTGAGGTTCAGGCCACTAACCATTAGGCCACCATGCCTTCCATTAAATGGATACATTTAAAGCATACAGTACTCGTGGTGTTATACGCCGCATGATGTTCAACCAAAGTAGCTAATAATGACATGGAGCTTCCATAATTTCCATCGTAGGCACGGTGCGTGGGATCCGCTGCTCCCCAGCTATGAGAAGGAGAATCACAGACACTGTACATGAAGAGTTCTCTCAGTTTCTTCCCAAAGTGGCTCCATCATTTTACAGGCGAGTTAATATTACACATCAATTTTGAAATGAGGCTGTATTTGGGAGACCCATTCTTAATGAAGGTACTGATAATTATTTTGTGAGAAAGGATGAAATATTAAATCAATGGTTATAATTTTGAATGATTATTTATCATTTTACCGAGAGCTTGTTAAGATTGGAGTACTTTTGGACAGACTCTTTCTCCTAAGCAGTGAAGTGATTCAAGAGCTGAGATGTGACGTTAAATAGAAATACCCCCCCCCCCCCCTTACCCAGACAGTGATATAAAGTGACAGTCAGTTCTTTTACGGACGTTTGTTTCTTTCCAACAGAGTAAAGTTTGTCCCGATATTTTATCGACAAACTTGTAAAGAAAGACGTGAGGGTTGGCAAAGCGTTGTGGATGATACCTTTGTGGTGGAGATTACAGTTAAAGCTGGAGTGAAAGGAGAGTTATACGAAACCAGCAAGCACCAGGTAATTGTGAAAATAACTATTAATAGTTTGAAATATATTTAACAATTATTCCACGTGCGCGCGTTGGATATAAGGTGGTAGATAGCCAACGACGCGCGTAGCGCCGAGTTGGCTATAACGATCTCATACCCAACAAGCGCGAGTGCAGTAATTGTTTTATTAAAAACGCCGAAAAGAATTGCAATATTTGAGCTCCCTTACTTCTTTCGTTGATGCGTATTGGCTACAATATTTGTGGTGAAAGGTATATGAGCTCATATACCATTGCCTATTAACCAATCAAAAATCAGGAATTGCAATATACCATTGCTAGTTTTTAATAAGTATGTATATTTTTTAAGGTTGGTTTTTACTAGAGACGTATTTGGATTCGTGAGAATTGTTACGACCTAGTGAAAATCGACAATCGGAGTCCTAAGCGGAGTCATTCTCAAGGTCGACGGAGTTGGACTGAGAGTCGGTGCGGCTGTAAGAGCGCTTGCAGCCGAGTGAAAATAGGAATCGTTAGTGGAGTAATGAGGTCGACCTAATCGGAGTCTGAAGATTCAGAACGTTTCGATTCTGCAAAAGCAGAAGAACAAACCAATCACCATGCTAGTTCTCGCGCCTCCAAGTGCTTCTGTTCTGCTTGCTCCTCCGTCAGTCTAGTTTTTACCAGATCATTAGTGGAGTCATAAGCGGAATCGGAACTCAGCTTGCGACTCCGTCGGTTTGATTTCACGAGATCGTATAACGCTCTGCGCTTCTGACGTCTAACAGCCTTTAGAGATTTGATTTTTTTATTGGAGTTTGTTCTTATTATTGTTTTTGAAATTAAAGGTTTTCATTCGACGCGAATCAAGCGTCCAAGGGCCGCTAAATCCCTTGCAGATTAGGGATATTGTCATTCAGAAGTACCGCGAGGTAGGTGCCATTCTGCATCTGAAAACTTTGTATTGTTGTAATCTTATCCTGTTTTCCTAAAAAAAAATGTTTCAGCAAGTGGAAATCCTGTTACAATCTGAATGTAAAATGGATTAACAATAGGATTAGAGAAATAGATCTCGTATTGGCTATTTTGTATTTCTATTGTACAACAGCAGCAACAAGCTCATTTTATTATACAGCAGCTCGTGCATTTAGTCCATGTAGCCTGAATCTCTGGTGGCGCGCGAATGGAGACGTCTGACGTAAGCGAGATGTCTGAAATGTTCTTTGGCTGTCACTTGCGCGGGAAAATTCAAAGTTCAACCAATCAGAGACATTCCACAGGTCATTGTAGCACTAATGGTCGGTCTCTGACTTCTCTCGTGCCGGGTTGGGGGTGTGGGGGGGGGGGGGGGGGGGGAGGTAGGTAGGTGAATCGATGATGTGAAAAAAGCGTCCGATATTTCCTCAGTCTTCAAATTGTTTCTGTAGGTAATAGAAGAGAGGAGGATCAAGGCAATGGCTCTGGATTCGCCTACACAAGCCGAAGACAAGAGAGAGACCACAACTGGGAAGGGTGAAAGCGCCAGCAGGCAAGAGAAGATGCGTACTCCTTCGGCCAAATCGAAATCACGCAAAGTTATTGTGATTTCACCATGAATTACCATTTCCTTGCGTAATGTTTGTTACAGTCAACTCTTTCTAAGAAGGACACCGGCGGGACCGGCCCCAACTGTCCGTGTTAGAGAGGTGTCCAGTTTATGGAGAGTCAAGGTAACGTAACACCAATACTTCTGAGATCATAAAGCTGAACCTAGGCACGATAAATGCACGTCTGTTTTTACTTTTAGGCCTGTTTAAAGCTGCTTACTTTAAAAAATAACCTGCAAACTGTGACAAGAATATTAGGAAATTGACTCGTTTGTTCATAAAATCCATAGTTTTTGCTAAAACTGAAAATTGAGCAGTACATCTTGCAAACTGGAACACACATGTCTATATGTATTTGCTTGTTCAAGCTAGCGTTCACGGCTTTTAGTCTAAACGTAAATTAACGCTTTCAAAACTGGAACACGACTAAAATAATTTTGAAAAAAACTTCGTTTATTCAGGGAAAAAATTGAGAGTTTCTACAAATTGCAATACTCTGAATAAAGTATAAATCGACATCTTTGGTGCCCTATATCAGCAGAAGTAATCCGTTATAGCAGATCGGTCTTGGTAAAAAGTTTGGTTTCGTGAAGTATTAAAGTATTATTCACTAACAAAAACACTTCCTTCTCGAGTGTACGTTGACGGTTTCAAAGTGTCGGTTGTCCGTCTTAGAGAGCCTCAGAGGTGTCCGTCTTATAGGGAGTTTAGTTAATACAGTACATGACTGATACACGGCAGGAACCAACACCAGGTGTCTGTCTTTATGGAGGTGTCCGTTAAGAGGGAGTTAACTGTATTCAAACTTATTAATTACAATAGATAAATATTTTTAAGAGTAATAGGCCTTAAAAGCACGATGACGTCTTATTCACCGCCAAGCCTCGTTTACGCGAAATATTCTCAGCCCTCTGCCACCTTCATGCAATTTTCACGTGGGTATTCTTTTCATCTTTGCTGCTTTGGGAATTCGTTCATGATAACATTTACAAGTTTGAACTTCGACAGCGAGGCTTGGTGGTTAAACCAGCCAGTCTGACGTAAACATGCATAAGGGCTGTTATAAATAATGCATTTGCTTATTGTACATATTTCACAGAAAGTTTAAGAGTTTAAAACAATTTGTAATATCTTAAGTAACGCGAAGCCTTCATTTCGCAATAATGTCCCGGATTTGAAAAGGATTCAACATATACGAGGGATGGTGGTTAATTTAAAGAGATAAAAACATTTAAAATATTAAAATTGTTTATTTTTGTAACGGAATTTACTCATCCGATTTGGTTAAACACTGAAATACAGCCTGGTCAAAGAGAAGAGAGATTTGTTATGATAAGACAAGATATAGATATCAATGTGTTTATAGGAGAGAGGTTATTAATAAAAAGGAAAATTTATTAAAGGCTACAGGTTATGTGCGCATGTGTGTTTATTACAGACTATATGGTCTCATCAGACCGGCGTATTCAAACCCCGGGCACAGGGACTCGCTCTATCCCTTGAAATCATACAAAGCTTAACACCGGGTGTTGACATCTAGATCTGACGGAGACGTCCATGTTTTGAATGTTTTGTACCGTCACCAAAAATAAAACTCTACCCAAAGTTCGCACGTTCGTCCCCGCGATGAATAAGGATGATGGAGGTGTAGAACACGCAATTATACGCTAGCGCAACATTTTCAGAATCACTGACAAGAAAAATGTTGTGAAAAACTGCGCTTATCAGTTGAGTATGCAACGCGGAAAGTTTCACACCCAAGTTTTACCGTTAAAACCCTTGAAACGTTCCTCGTTGCATACTCAACTGTGACGTCTCGGTCCATATAAACGCAAAAGAGAACTTGGGCAATTTCCCGCCATCTTGACCTCACGCTTGGTCAATAACGCATATATCTTGAACACTTTGTTTCAGTTTGCGTCATTATGTACTCGTTTCGCACTTTATTTGTACTCCACGAAGAGGAGTTGGATAATTAAGAGCGATGCTACAAGCCAAAATGTCCAAGATATATTAATCCAACATCTAGCTCAGTAGAATACAAATAACCGGGAAACTAGCGAAATATTCCAAGGTACATTTTATACTTTTCGGGAAAGAGAAACGCGGGATGATGAATCCCATTAAAGATTTTCGTGCGTAATATCTCAAAATACTGCAAGACTCGTGAAGATATATAACGTTGCTACACACTATTATCACATGCCTTTAAGAATAAAACCAATCAGGGGTCTGGAAAGCCGCGTATCCTGCGGTATCTCATGCACAGGCAGACCATATAACGAAAGCTTACCTCTAAGTTTTGCCGCCAAAGGTCAACCTGGCAGCGCGCGCAGCATACGTATGAATCCCAGAGCCGCCATTCCTCCCCAGTCCCTGCCTCAGCTCCCTGATGCTGATGACCAGAGTTGAACAGTAGACTATCGGGTACAAATTTGTGTGGCACGTGATCATCATATCGAAAACATGAGCCTGACTAGTTGTGAAGTCGCAATCTTCTCCAATTTTTAAAAACCACTATTTTTCATTCAGCTCAAATCAGATCCATTTGCGAGAAAACGATCAAACATGAATGGCGGACCAAATTTTTTCTCAATAGCTTCTATAGACAGCATGTAAAGAACCGGCTTATCGCTCTACACGCTAGTACGGCCAGTGGAGTGGAAAGGGAAGAAAAGAAACAAAGCACAAATACCTAAAAAGAGCAAAAACGGTGGTAGAGTTAGATGTGAAGGGACCAGGAAATTTTATCATATTTTATATCATGCAGTCGAGTCTGCACAAAATCTGTAAACTGCGAGAGCGTAGAAATGTCGCACACACTCACATAACAACATCGGAACGGCTGTAGATAGCCACGGCGACAGTTAACAGATTTCTCACAAGCCCCTGGCAGTTTGCACGAATTGATCGATCAGCACAGATCGGGCCAGATAATTGGTAGAAAGGCGCTGATGTAGAGTAAAAAAGGCAAGGCTTTAACTCTTTTATTTTTTATTTCTAAACCCAATGTAATGTGCAGTGAAATCAAAAAGAGTTCAATCCCTTGTAAAGTGCCAATAAACAGCTTATCTTCAAGTTACAACTTTTGTGCATGTCACTCAAAAATGAGGAAATCCCATTGCACTACCCTACTGTGCGATCCTTCCTCGAAACAGTGCAAGAAAGCGAAATCTTGTTTATTCATTTGCAATAACCTTTTTCTTCATTTGCATACGGCTTCCAATGACTGTAAAAAGGAAAGAAATTGAAATGATTAACTTATTGACCAAAGTTTTCATAGTTGAAAGTACAAAGGGCAATACCAACCGAGAAATTAGCATAGTTTGATGAAGAGAGAAGAGAAAGAAACTGAGGAACGAAGTGAGGTGCAAACAAAGATGTTTAGCAATTTAAGGAAGGGAAAAGGCGAGAAAGCGGAGCTGGCGGGCAGGCACTTATGTCCTGGATTGAACGCAGGTATTGTTAGAAAGTACCTTATATATGACTGGGTTATTGACCATTTTCATACTACTTCTTATTAAATTCTCAACCTCGGATATTGCATTACTAGCTTTGTGATTGGTTTACTGAATCCCGGTTATCAGCCAATATACCTATGTTTGACCTTATATGGGAAACGAGTGCGGCAAGTGCCGCTCAGCTTAAAATTTTCCTGCGGGAAGCGAAAGTTCCATAAGAAAAATGGCAAATTTGGCGAGCTTTATAATCTTATACAAGAAATAATCGACCTAGCCTCCCACGCAGTCGTTTTTAGGGGAGATCGGATTGCACTCGCTCCCCACAAACGCCTGCTCAACCGAGAGCAACATTCCTTTCCGCCGCTAAGCCAATCAAATTTTACCTGCTAATATCTGGTAGGTTGACCTTGACCGCACGACGCTGTTCGCGGGGCGAGATCAAAACAACATATGTATGCATGGTTTCGACAGAGCTATAAACTCACAAGTTTAGGATTTATCACTAAATTCATTTCCGATACACAATTTCAGAATTTGCAAATGGGAAAAGAAAAGCAATGTTTTCGTTAATAGCAGTAAATCGCTTGTGCATGTTTGTCAAGCTTTGCCTTCAATGTTCGTCGACAGTCTCATCGATTCTTTGGATCGCGTTGTGCGTTTTCTCCTCTTGTAAATTTGATGAGGGAAAAAGTCAAGTCTTTGTCAAGTATTGGTTTATCTGTAGTAAGTCTGAGCGATTTGAAGAAAGTAGAGGCGGAAAAAGTACTGGGAAAAGCAGCACATTCGGTTGTGTTTGACAAGCGACAGCCGGAAATATGCCTGCGTTCGCAGGCTATAGTGAACAGTGAAACGGAAACATTTTTTTCGGACGCGAACGTTTCGAATGTTTATCGAAAAGGATGTGAGCTTTAAGGTAAACTACTTCTTTGGAGAGGCCATGAATTGTATTTAAGCGCGAAAGGAGCAAATAAATTCGGTTTCTCCGTTTCACAAGAGCGAAGTCGTTTGCGCGGATAAACTACCGCTTCCAACGTCTTCCTAATTTGTTTTTCGCTGCCCAAAAATCAAAAGACCGTCCTAGGTACTATAAATGATGGTAGCTCAGAAAAACGCGAAAAGCTACCCTTTGAATCAAAACTCGGCTTTTATATTTTAGACTTTTCAGACCGAATGCAAAATCATTATAATTCACCGCATGCAGTTGATTTGTTATTGTGGTCGTCGCTATTTCCAAGTTCTACGCTTTCGTCAACTTAATCGGTTCTTTGCCGTTTTATCTCTCGATTTATTGACTTGTAAATACCATATATCTCCTCTTTGATGTTTCCTAACTCTCCTTTTCTTTTTCAAGTCGCTGAAGTATCTTCCAGCTTTTTGAGTTGCATCCAGTGATATTTGTTGACCTTTGTTGATGCCAATGATTGCCATTCGATCAGGCGAATTAGATGAATTAACTGCACTTTTCGCAAAAATTTAACCCTTTCAGCAAATGACCGATTCAAAGCGTTGTGCATTTGAATTCCATTCAATAATTTTTTTACCGGTGTTTTAGCTATCGTGAACTGATGTGAAATATTTACTTGCGGATTGAAGTCGCGGGAAATTTGATAAAATCATTTTGATTGGTCATCACAGACAATGTGTCAGTGCTAACTGGTTTGGTTGTCTGGCAAATCAAACAATGGGAAAGGAATGTTGCTCTCGGTTGAGCAGGCGTTTGTGGGGAGCGAGTGCAATCCGATCTCCCCTAAAAACGACTGCGTGGGAGGCTATAATCGACTGTGCCTTCCCTAAAACCACACAAATACCACAAAAATGCCAATCATAGTTGACTCAACTACGTAAAACTGAAAGGATTGATGCAAAATGTTTAATTACTTGTAAATGTACAACAATAGCGACTGAACAAAGAAGAAAAGCAGAAAATAATTTACGGGAAGACCAGAAAACTGACACAATTTCACTCAGTGTTCGACGTAAAATTAGGCTCAGCACTTCAGTTAAGTTTGTTACCTTTCAATTTTGATCTTGTCCTTTTATACTTCAATAAACTTCATCTACTCTGAGTGCAATTATTTCGTTTATTAAGCATAATGTAGTAGTCTAGTTCAATCCTGGACATAACTGAGCCATCTACAGCTGCCGCGAATTGCACGAATTACAACTGTGGATTCTCATTGAATTAAAAATACACTCACCATCTCATAGGATCGCAGCATTCTTCATCTGACAAGCATCGACCATATGTACACCGCTTTTCAAAGCTTTTATAGTCCTAACCAATAGAAGTATAACAACACATAATGTCAAAAATCGATATGCTTGGCAGCTATTACAGGTCGTACGTAGAACGCGATGAAAGTCGACTCGAGAACGAATGGCTATCAAAAGCAATATATACCTGATTCACACCAACAAAACAAGTTTAGTTAAACCAGGTTTAAGAAAATAAAAATCAGCAACAGACAACTCACATACTAAATTTTACATAGGGTTCAAGTGTGCTCTAACTTGTGCTTTCATTGTGCCAAATTTGAAGTCGATAAACATCACTCTGTCAGCAAATTCCATGAAGAAAACAATTTTAAACCGTGTTTAACTAAACAACATTTAAACATGTTTAAGCTTTGGTGTGAATGGGGCAATATCGTCTGTTTAGTTGAGAACTTGGGGCTGGAAGGAATAACTTAACCTCGCAATTATTTATGGAACATGTTATAAAGCTTAAGATAGATAGATAGATGCTTTATCAAAACTAAATTGCAACCCGAGGGTTGAATTATATAGTTTTTTACAAAAAAATTACAATGGTTAAAAAAGGTTAAAATTACATATACAAAAAAATATACAACTATGAAATGTCAAATATTTAAAATTTGAGCGCATTGCTAAGAATGAATGAGTTCTTCAATCTATTTGTCTTAAAATTAGCATTAAATTTTCGTTTCTTCCTCAAATTGTAATGACAGGTGTTCCTCTCTGGGAGTAAATTATGGAGTTTGTTATTCGTGTCTTCTACAATCTTTGAAAAAAGCTTGTTCGTTAGGGACTGTCTTCTTGCTGAAAGAGTTTCAAGACCAGCCTGAGCCAAAGCTTCTTGGTAGGGCTTGAAAGGAAAAATGATGCGCATTGCCCTCCTTTGGATCCTCTCTAACTCTTCTGAAAGGTACTTTGGAAGACTATCATGGAATACTGGACAAGCATATTCAGTAAGAGGACGAATACAAGTTCGATAAAATTGAATTAGCTCCTGTGTTCCGAGACCAGAGCGTTTGAGCTGCGACAGACAATACATTCGTTTCCTAGATTTCTTTCCGATTTCTTCAATGTGACAATTCCATTTAAGGTTACATGTAATGTGCATACCTAGAATCTTAGCCTTGGGAACGCATTCGATTTCACTACCATTAATTACAATGGGGTCAAAGGAATTGTTTGCTGTACTAAAAGTTATTCGAAGTTCCTTGCACTTTGCCTCATTGAGCTGGAACTTGTCTTCAGCTGCTCTGGTTACGAAGGTATCAACGGCGGTTTGGATGGTACTTGGCCGGTTCTTGGCTACGGTTTCTGAGATGGTGGTGTCGTCAACGTATTTCCATAGCTTGTTATCAGGAATGTCGAGTTCATTAATCATAATGATGAACAGCCACGGGCCAAGCTTAGTCCCTTGGGGGACCCCTGCTGGGATTGCCCCCCACTCAGAGAAGCAGTCGGAGCCGAGCTTCACTCGTTGCTTGCGGTCGGTAAGAAAATCGATAATCCAGAACAGAATAGCCTCAGGGAGATCATAGTTGTGCAGTTTATTGATCAATATGTGATGATCAATAAGATCAAAGGCTTTCTTGAAGTCGAACAGGACCGCCCTTACTGTGGCTCCATCACCGTCGGTTGCACTGTTCCATTCGTGAATCATGCTGATAAGCGCTTCAGTTGTACTTGAAGAGGGGACAGTACCAAACTGCCTTGGATCCACTTTTGCGAGTACAGCTGGTTTAATATAACGGTCAACGATAAACTCCTCTGCCAGTTTCGAGAGGATAGGTGTAAGCGAAATTGGTCTCAAATGCTTATTCACATCCTGGACTGGAATTTGTTTGGGAATAGGAGTAATGTCAGCATGTTTCCAGGAATGTGGTAATGTAGCCTCCTTGTAGGAGCAGTTGAGAATGTCCGTGATGACTGGAGCAAGGAGGTCTGCGTTCTCTTTCAGTAACCATGCAGGCATGTTGTCTGGCCCAGAAGCCTTCGCTGGATTCAAGGACGCAAGTTTTCGGAAAACACAGGTCTCGGAAATGGGGGGTAGGTCGGTATAATGTGCGTCACATGAAGTACGGGGAGCCAGTGGTGTAAAGGTGCTCATTGGGGCCAGGAATGCTTTATTAATAGTGTTGGCGAGAGCGGTGGAGTTTAGAAAGGGCCCTTGGTCGATATTACGCAAGACTGATATTGTGTCTGTGCGGGTGGCAGCCTGCATCCCGGCGAGTTTCTTCACCTCCTTCCACCACCTGCGAGGCTCACCTCCGTATAATTATCGTAACGTCAAACATTCTTTGTAGAGTAAAAACAGGATAAAAGTGTATGTTTCTTTCTTATTTTCGTAATTTCGTAATCAATTTTGATTTCTTCAAATACTATTTGTAGCGTAATAACAGGATAAAAGAGTACTTATTTTCGTGATTCGGGAAAATGAAATTTCAATATCCGTGATCCGTGATTCGTTAGTTTTTTCGTCCGTGAATCGTGCTAGAGACCCCCCCTGTACGACCCTCTTCTGTGAATAGTGCGAGTCGATGCGAACTTGCTGAGCACAAAGAAAGTTCCACGTCTTTGAATGAAATAGAAAATCTCCCTTGAAAGCCAGTGAGTGACGGAACATGCCATTTATTTATGCATTTATTTGCTGTTAACTTTGTAGCCAATACATTCCTTTATGAATTCTAAGAAAATTGCCTTGTTGGGTGCCCCTGTGAAAACTAATCTTAAATAAACCTAGAGCAAATCGGGTGGATTGTCATGCAAACCAACCTCGTCAGTGTTCTCCAAGGAAACATCTTGTTTCCGATGCACATTAGTCTTCGGCGCTGCATGGGTAAATTCCACGAAGATAATGGAGATGAAAACAATTGCAAATAAACACTTCATGCTTCTCTGGAATCGATTCTGAAAAATAAATGTAGCGTTTTGAATTTAAATTGCTAAAATAGTTAAGTTCTATAGGGGTGTTTCTGGGGTGTTAATCGAATGTATGTACGAGCCATTTGCTTCGGACATTCCTAGAAAGTCATTACTAGGTCTAGAAATACTTAAGAGAATGAATTATAAAGGAGTACGCTCAAAGGCGCCTAAAGAACGCTCTTGTTCCAAACTTGCGAATGCTTAATTTTGACATTACCGATGTGCGTATATATGATTGCTCGAACAGGAGAGATTTCTTACCGTAGTTTTCTTTTCTCAATAGGCGTTCAAAATACGGAGAAAGATCTTCGCTCTGCTCGCGCCGGAGTACAAGTCAATTATGGGTGTAGGCTCCTCGCCTCATGATTTTCAAGCTGTGTTTTTATCCGTGCTTGTTACGCTTCAATGTACCCGACGAGTTGCTGGAGCATTCAACGTCACAACTGTTTCCACAACAGCCGACTTCTGTATTCAACACTCTACGCAATTTGGAGGGGGGAAATTAAATGTATGACTGAGGTCCTTAGGATTAAAACTTTATTTAATATCTTGAATTCTATGTTTCAGTTTCCATGTCTCCTAAAACGCCCCGGGGTTAGAAAATAGCACGACAATTAAAAAGTTTTGTGTTGCAGTCATGCATCGCAGTTCGGTAATGGGAGCACGGTCGATCGAGGCGAGAACACTTGAAATGTAAATCCCGGATGTAAATAAGGCTACAGACGGATATCTGTTTGTAGTTTTCATGGTTTTAGCGGTCAGTATTCGGTTTTTCTATTAGCTAGGTTAGTTCCAGGTAATGTTAGGTTAGGGTTACAGAGTAAGGACTAGTCTAACTGAAGACACCATTCTTCAAGCGCAAATCATGTCACATACCGAAAACTATTCCCCCGTTGGGTGGTCTGTTTGCTTCAGTGATTGTCACTTGGTAGCTCATATGGCGATTCGATGAACGCTAATTTGGTCGGCGAGGGAAATGATTTCCTTAAAATTGAAACATCATTGAGTATCTTGAACACCATTTTTCAGTTTCAGCAGTTTAGATCATTGTGTTTCAACGTTAATTCCACACACGTCATGCTTCGCAGTTCCTCAAAGGGATCGATCAAGGCTTCACTTTATAATTAATTACCCGCCCGTTGTCATTCAAAATGATTTATAGACTCTTTATAGAGTTCGAGATAATTAAGATTTACCCGTGGGCAATCACACGGAGAGGCGAGGGGCTATTTCAGATAATCCATCTATTGAGTTGGAGAACTAAAATCACCGTGAAATAAAGCTATTCCTAGAGAAACTGGGAAACTGTTCCCCACGCCTGGTACGATTCACAATAGCCAGGTTTCACAAAAGCGCGGAGATTGCTAAAGTACGATGAAAGCAAATAAGACAATTCTTGGACATTTTGTTATCAGTTTGTATATGCCTTTTCGTTTTGAAGTATGATCTTGAAAATCAAAAGCGCAAAATGCAGTCAAGTGGACAATCCATAATACACTTGGCATTAGCACTGACCTCTATTGTTTTGAACTGTTTTTAATGAAAGGATCTAAGTGAAAATCTTGCATATGTAAAATAATTCAATGTGTTCATATAGCTTCATTTCTGAAAGGGAGGTAATATTTAACAATTATTCCCCGAACGCGCGTTGGATATGAGATGGTAGATAACCAACGAGGCGCGTAGCGCCGAGTTGGCTATAACGTTCTCATATCCAACAAGCGCGAGTGGAATAATTGTTTTATTAAAAACGCCCAAAAGACTTGCAATATTTGAGCTCCTCAGCTGTTTTCGTTGACGCGTTTAATAAGCTGTTATATCCCTTGAGGTTATAATTTTCCAATTTTCCCGCGGCCAGTTTAAATGATTTTAGATTTGATCACACACAGTCTTCTGCAAGGGCTTGGGCACTAGTTGTAGTGACGTGACGTGTTCGTTTGGCGTTGTAAAAGCTGCCATCATATATATCGCTTAAAATATGGCACAAAACTCTCCAACTGGACCCAGCCGGCTTCGAGCCATTTACTTCGGGCATTCCTAGAAAGTCTAGAAATACTTAAAATTACAAAGGAGTACGATCAAAGGCGCCTAAAGAACGCTCTTGTTCCAAACTTGCGAATGCTTAATTTTGGCATTACTGATTTACGTATATATGCTTCCTCGAATAGGAGAGATTTCTTTCCGTGGTTTTCTTTTCTCAACAGGCGTTCAAAATACGGAGAAAGATCTTCGCTCTGCTCGCGCCGGATTACAAGTGAATAATCGGTGCAGGCTCCTCGCCTCATGATTTTCAAGCTGTATTTTTATCCGTGGTTGTTACGCTTCAATGTACCCAACGAGTTGCTGGACTCACAACGTCACAACTGTTTCCACAACAGGCCGACTTATGTATTCAACGCTCTACGCAGTTTGGAGGTGGAAAATGTATGACTGAGGTCCTTAAAATTAAAACTTTATTTAATATCGTACTCTATGTTTCTCTATGGAGGCGCTATGGGGACTTATGATGATGATGATGAGCCTATGTTTCAGTTTCCATGTCTCCTAAAACGCTCCGGGGTTAGAAAATAGCACGACAATTCAAGTTTTGTGTTGTTCATGCATTGCAGTTTTGCAATGGGAGCACGGTCAATCGAAGACCGAACAACTGGAAATGCAAATAAGAGGGTGTGCATAGGGTTAACTAATAGCTGAAAATTGGCCAAAATTTTAACTGTCAGCTGAGAAATGACAGGTTTTTTTTAACTGATAGCTGAGAAACGTTCAGATAACTCTTAGCTGAGATGGTTGAGCTTTCTGGTCTGGATAAAGGTGGAAACAGCGCAGTCTAAAACATAATTTAAGCCCATTTTTACCTTAATTTGGACTAATAGGATAGACAGAGTTAAACTCCATGACTATCCGTTACCCGCTGTAGGTAACGCTAGCATTACTTAAGTTGCGTGACTACGCAGACTACGCTCCTGAGAGGCTCGCTTTTAATGCTACTGTTGTGTATTCGCAGATACAGAGGACAAATAAAAGACTAAACCAAGATGGCGGAACGAACTTTATTCAACTGAACGCGAGGACCTCGTGGGAGGCCAAATATGGAAAACAGATCACGTGACAAACAGGGAGCCCAACCGGGAAAACCTAACAGCTACAAAGTAAAATGGCACGAAAATTCGTGCTATTTGACGAGCCTTTCACAATATGGCTGCTTTGTGCAATGTTCTGAAAGTATTTTTTTTTAATTCTTTCGCCATGATGAAGAAGGAAGAGTCGAAAAACCTAAAAGTCGACTAAGAGTAAACTTCGACGAACAACGAAATATTCCCTTTTAAACAACATATGTGCGATTTTTTTTATACAAAGGAGCAGGTAGCCATGTACGGCCACTCCTGCGGCCAAAAAGATCGCAAAATGGGAAGTTCTTGTTTTGTTCCAGCAAACAGAGCTCAGCCAAAGCAACACACACTGGTATTTTGAATAAGTATTAGTTATGATTAATTTAGAAGAAACAAGATACATAAAGGAGCAGGTAGCCATGTACGGCTTTGGAACGTATGAGCTAAAGCTCTACCGCTTGGCGAAGAGCGGCGGTAAGACTATGCGATTATTATTTGAAAATTTAGGCTCTTAAAAATGAGTAACCAGTAGGCTAAGTTTGGACAAGAAGCGAGCTGAAATGAATTATGCTAATAAACTATCAACCGGCTTCTCTAGTTTGTAGCGCCTTGAAATAATTAGAGGATGTCCTCCTAGGAAGCGACCACTTTCGATTTATTTCAAAATTTCTCCACAAAACAAGGCTGATATAAAAAGAATAAAACACACTTCTTTGGTTTTTATTATTGGTTGTACTCCAGATTTTACGGTGAATATCACAGATAACCAAAACCCTGGAAACGCCCTTTAACGAAGGCGAAATAAGCACTATTTAGGATGCCTATTACCATACCAGGCGTATATTTAGCAGACGAAAATAGGAATCACATCAGTAATACAAATTTAGGTTATAATTAAGATCGTTCGATATCTTTTAAATAATTAGAGGCTGTCCTCCTAGGAAGCGTCCACTTTCGATTTATTTCAAAAGTTCTCCACACTGAAACAAGGCTTATATAAGAAAGAATAAAACAAACTTCTTTGGTTTTTATTATTGGTTGTAGTCCAGATTTTACGGTGAATATCACAGATAACCGGCGAAACCCTGGATACGCCCTTTAACGAAGCCGAAATAAGCACTATTTAAGATGCCTATTACCGGTCATACATTTGGCAGACGAAAATAAGAATAACATCAGAAATACACATTTAGGTTATAATTAAGATCGTTCGATATCTTTTAGATTCGGACTTTCTCTTTTACAAGCATGAGGCAAAACCTTTTAACCAGTATCGGTTGGTTTTGAATGAAGTGAAATTGTTTCAGGAAAAAATTCAAATTGGCTTTCTTCTATTCTATATTCATTAATCAGTTTAACTGTCATTTGCAGTGTTTGCATGGAGCATGCACACAGAATATAATTGCCTAATGGTTAAAACGCCAGTCAAAAGGATTTAACACATGTTCCTACCTTTCTCTGTTAAATTTGCTATAGGACAGGAACAAAAGAGATGCCGTCTTTAACATCAAAGAATCGCTATAGCCATCGCATAGTAATTTATGGGCAACACGTATGTTTTGAAATAACTGCGGAACATATTGGTTGTCTTGGACTACCCAACAACATCTTCACTCTTTGATTGGTTTGAACAAGTTATTCAAGTTTTCAACCAATAAAAAGGAATCGGTCATCATTTCCTCTCTTTTTTTTAATGGCAAGGCGAGACTCGTCTTTGGCATGTTATGTGTACAATTCGTAGACAAACACTGATTTTATGCTGTATGTGTATATTTGTTTTCCAACATACGGGTCTAATCGAGTAGGAAGTAATGCAGCAGTTATTGCTAGAAACATTTGCCACAAATCAGTTCGCTTGGGTAAGCATTGTTAAATTTACGAGTTGGACAGTCCTTACTGTGCATAATTTTTCGCGTTTTAGCATGCAAACATTAAGGAAATGGCGGCGTTTTCGTTAAGGCTTGGCTAGCGATAGTCTCCTTCGCAGCCGTTTTTAGTGTCGTCACGCAACGCTCCTGGGGAGGAGCGTTGCGTGACGACACTAAAAACGGCTGCGAAGGAGACTAGGCTAGCGAAATAATTCGTCGTTTTTATTCACCGGAAAACGTGAACTAAGCCAGTCCTTACGGAAATATAATACTAGCTTGGAGATCACTACATGCTAAGAACAAGTTAAATCAGTTTCGATTAAAAATGCGTAAATAAAATTGTGTCCCTTGAAATCGATGCAATGCCATTGCATCTGATCGGATCTGTTGTTATATTTTACGTTTTGCATACACCCTATTGTTCTGCTCCCACGAAACACAAAGTTAACGGTTTGATATTTTAAGGAATTATTGGGTATATTCAAGGTCCTTAATTCTGCTCCTGAATGTATACGTGGACCCTTCTTTATTTATTTCAAAATTTAGGCTTCTTAAAATTAGCAACCAATACCAGGCAAAGTTTGAATAAAACTCTCCTGTCAGTTCTGTTTCGATGGAATGACCTTAAGCAAGCTGAACTGAATTATCAGGATCTTAAAAGATTAGTATTTTCCTGCGTTTGACTGTGGAATTAGCAGGAAAATATGCTCTCGTCGGTATCTTATGTTTGCATAGGCATGTGCGCTGGTATGTGGGTAATTAGCCGGAGTATTTATATTTGGGTGTGATGAATAGGTCTTTCATCTCGGTCTCGCTAACTCAGCGTTCGGGTATTTTTGTTTTGTTTTTGTTTTTGGTTTAGTTTGGTTATTCTCTTGTGTGTGTCTTTCTTTTTCTTCTGTTATTTTGCAGATGTTTTCAACTCTTCTATGTGGACGGTCCTTCAGGCAGCTGTTCCCCAAGATGATGATCTTTTATCTTCTCTTGCAAATTCTCTTCCTGACGTGGCTTTGGCTGGCAGAGCCCCTAGTACTTCATCTAAGTATTCATCCACCTACATAAGACGGAAGTCTTGGGCGCAAGATCATGGCTTCTCTGCTTTTCCTGCATCGCCTTTTCACTTTGCCCTCTATTTGCGTCATTTGATGACTGAGGCGAAGACAGCGTCCCCCCTGGAGTCAGCGGTTCATAGCATTGCTTGGATTCATCAGTTGGGTGGCGGGCCGTCTCCTACGGAGCATCCGTTGGTGAAGAGTGTTCTTGCTGGTGCACAGCGTTTGTTGGCCCACCACACAAACAAGAAGGAGCCAATCACTGTCTCTCAGCTAGAACAATTAGTTACTTGCAAGGCCGATGCGATGGCCTCTTTGTATAACATTCGTTCTGTTGTAATTTGTTTACTAGCCTTTGCTGCATTTCTTCGTTTTGATGAGCTTGCTAAGTTAATTCGTTCTGTTGTTGAGACCAAGAGAGACATGTTTCAATTATTTATTGTATCTAGTAAGACGGAGCAGTACAGGGATGGAGCTTGGGTTGTTGTAGCTTCATCTGGTAAAGCTACTTGTCCTGTAGCTTTGATGAGACGCTATTTACACAGGGCAAAGCTTTCCGATGACAGCCCTCTTTTTTGTCAGTTATTGAAAACCAAGTTTGGTTATAAACCTAGGTCGAAAGGTTTAAGTTATACTAGATTAAGGGAATTAGTGTTAGAAGCATTTAAAGACATTGTGCCGGACTTTTCCGCCATTGGTACTCATAGCCTCAGGAGTGGCGGGGCTACTGCCGCCGCTAATGCTGGTATTCCAGATCGTCTTTTTAAGCGTCATGGCCGCTGGTCTAGTGATTCGGCTAAGAATGGTTATGTTAAAGATTCTTTGTCATCGCGCTTGTCAGTATCTAAGGCCTTAGGTGTTTAGTTTTATCTATTTCGTTCTATCATGTATTCTTCTATCTCGTTAGTTGGTCTTGCCCGGGGGACCGTTGAATATGGGGTACAGCTGGCCTGGGGTTTTCCTCCTAGGAGCAAGTGGACGTACGGGGAGGTTTTTCACCCAGCTGTTGTTCCACAACCCCTTTTCAGTATGATCGCGTTTGAGAATTTTGTTATTGTCTATAACTTGGTTTATTTTGTAGCTTACGTTTTTCTTTTGCACTATTACATTCTGTATTCTTTAGAAATAAACCGAACGCTTGGCTTGAAGCGAGCCACACCCAAGGGTTGTGTGTGTTTTGTGTTTGGTCAAACTGAGATTTAGAGGAGATCTTTTAGGTATTAAGATCGTTCGATATCTTTTAAATAATTAGAGGCTGTCCTCCTAGGAAGCGACCACTTTTGATTTATTTCAAAAGTTCTCCACACTGAAACAAGGCTCATATAAGAAAGAATAAAACACACTTCTTTGGTTTTTATTATTGGTTGTACTCCAGATTTTACGGTGAATATCACAGATACCCGAAACCCTCGATACGCCCTTCAACGAAGCCGAAATAAGCACTATTTAAGATGCCTATTACCGGTCGTACATTTGGCAGACGAAAATAAGAATAACATCAGAAATACACATTTAGGTTATAATTAAGATCGTTCGATATCTTTTAGATTCGGACTTTCTCTTTTACAAGCATGAGGCAAAACCTTTTAATCAGTATCGGTTGGTTTTGAATGAAGTGAAATTGTTTCTGGAAAAAATTCAAATTGGCTTTCTTCTATTCTATATTCATTAATCAGTTTAACTGTCATTTGCAGTGTTTGCATAGAGCATGCACACAGAATATAATTGCCTAATGGTTAAAACGCCAGTCAAAAGGATTTAACACAAGTTCCTACCTTTCTCTGTTAAATTTGCTATAGGACAGGAACAAAAGAGATGCCGTCTTTAACATCAAAGAATCGCTATAGCCATCGCATAGTAATTTATGAGCAACACGTATGTTTTGAAATAACTGCGTGAACATATTGGTTGTCTTGAACTACACAACAACATCTTCACTCTTTGATTGGTTTAATTTGAACAAGTTAAACAAGTTTTCAACCAATAGAAACGCATCGGTCATCATTTCTTCCCTTTTGTTTAATGGCAAGGCGAGACTCGTCTTTGGCCCGTTATGTGTACAATTCGTAGACAAACAGTGATTTTGCGCTGTATGTGTTTATTTGTTTTCCAACATACGGGTCTAATCGAGTAATAAGGAATGCAGCAGTTATTGCTAAAAACATTTGCCACCACACAATGCTGACCCCACAGTTTGTGGGGTCAGCATTGTTAAATTCACGAGTTCGACAGTCCTTACTGTGCAGGGGGAAGCTATTCTACGAGCCTTCGAGCCCGAGCTTCTTTTTGCGAGCCGCGAGCCTCTTTTGCGAGCCACGAAAAATTACCGCCGAAAAATCCAAAAAAGGACGTAATGCCCTACTGTGGTCTTTATTTATACATTCAGAAAAGATGGCATTGCAATATGTTCAACTGTGAGCCGAAATCTTTCTGCCGTTATCTGTTGGTGAAGCACCCGTCTGTAAACAATATACATGTGTATAGTCGCGGTGATGTATTACTGCTCTCAGTCCAAAACTCTGCTCCTTTTGTTTTACATGTAGGGAAAATTCACCTTGAAGGACAACTTTACAGACACTAGTGACGGCGTAGATAAAAAGTTAACAATCGTGTAAGGCTTGCGTTTATTAGAAAAGTACGGGTAATTCGATGCGTGATGGCCACGCTTTTGCTATACCGAATTCTTGCGAGTGGACATTTGTCACGCTTTTGTGGAATCAGTTGTTACATGTAAAACATAGTTCCTACAAATAGCCGGACCATTTCAAGATTTAAATCGCCTATAAAATAGTTAATCAAGCCTAAAAGCGGAGCTCCCAGCAATTTGCCAGTCGCGTGATGATCACGCTTTTGCCATGCTTTTCGAATGCACTCTCGACTGTTATCACGAACTCAATTTTGTTTGTTCTGACTATTTAACAAATAGATTCCATTTTGCCGTGCGTCTGTTCTGTTATAGATCACAGATGACGTCAAAATGTGGTAAGAACAAAAAAGTGGCCCACGAGCCGCTAGACGAGTGGGTCACTGATGTTCTTACCACATTTTGACGTCTTCTGTGATCTGTAATGCACCTGTCAATGGAAACCCCCGGTTAGGAGAGTGAGTAATGTGCGAGCCGCGACCCGCGAGCCGCAAGCCGCAAGCCTCTTTTTGCGAGCCACCGGTTTTTTGTTTTGTTTTTATTTTTTCATATTTTGTATTTTACCTAAGTTTAAATGTACACTAACCGATAAACAACCCTGCTGAGGAAAAGGAAGTCGCCTAATCACACGTACACCGTGCAATCTACTGCGAAGATTGCGTGACACACTAATCGCTACAGAGTGATCATAAAGATGACGGCGTCGCTATCAGGCCGGTCAAAGCTGGAAACCGGCAACGCAATAAATAAAGTTGAGAAGCAAGGTGCTTGTCATACAGTCATAGCCAGCAATTATTCCAAAAATTAAGGTGTCCACAGAACAGCCTTTCAGCGTCCATACCCTCACATGCAAGGCCAGGTTCTCAGCCCAAGATGGCTTCCAAAACAAAGGAGAGAAAAGTTTACGGCAGTGACGATGATCTTTTTTTCTCTTGGAAAACAATTTGGATAGTTAGGCAAAATTTTGGGAAGAAGAGCCTGATTTTTCCTGTCTGATGGAGCTTAACACGACACAACAGACGTCGGCACCTCGACTGAAGGTACGTTACTCAATATTTGGTGAAGTGCCATCTCGGCTAAAATGCTGATGCAGAAAAAATGAATACGTGAATTTTTTGGCGGGAATCTTTCGAGGCTCGCATTAATGGGCTCGAAGCTCGAGGCTCCGGCTCGCAGACTTGCAGAATAGCCTCCCCCCTCTTATCTACAAATTTAAAAAATCTGGCCAAAACAAATGATTTTTAACAATTTTTGGCCAAGATAAACAAGCATTAGGGGCCACTGTTCCGTCATTTATCATGCATTTACACGCCATCATATATATACACTCACCATTAGCAGTTTTAACCAAGAGAATCCGGGCGTAGAAGCCGAAGATTTCCTGGATAACGCGCTTGTGAATAACACTGACGATAAGATCAAGAGCCTCATAATACATCCTTCTAAAGTGATCTTTGGCAGTATGGTAGGTACGGTGGGAACGACTGCGAAAGAAACTGCCGAGACTTTGACTTTGTGCATATGCAAGAGTAGACGCGTTTTGTTGCTTTCAAATGGTAAAATTCATAAAATATCCATGTGATCTGGAGCCCTAGAAAATCAACCCAAGTAGAAAAGTGGTAGGGGTATACCAGCCCCTCCCCCTCCGCGGTCCCTGTGAATATTCTGCCTTTTTCGACCGTATTCCCATTCGAAAGTTCACGCGTTCATCACGACCTCTAAAGCCTGGTTTTCAGCGACGGAATCCGAGTCGTGTTAAAAAGCGCTTAGGACCTAGGGTGCTTACCATTTAGCCAAAAAATCCGGAAATTTCAGTTGAAAGTCAAATGGAACAGTAATTCTCCGGACAATCCGTTTGAAAATTGTGCACTGCCTCCAGAGGTAGTCCTCTTTTTCCATTTAGAACGGAACGTCAGAAATTTCCTTACCAATTGCACGATTTCCCAGTTCCAGTCTCTCATCAACGGAAAACAATAACAGGAAACCAAATTTCAAATTGTAAGCGCCATCTTGTTCGGTTGGTTTGCTGATTTTGGAAAATCCCTTACCATTATTCAATGATCATCCTAACAGGTTCGTTCTGACAAATGGCAAGCACCCCTAGTGAAACTCGGAGTCGTTAGCGGATGTTTCCATTCTTTTCCGATTCCGCTTATACACCGTCGTAGCGGGCATCGACCCGTATCACCCTGGGAGACGTACCGCTAGTGAGGTAGACAACGGTGAAGGAGAACCAAGACACAACAGAACACACAAACTTGAATAGCGCAGGCCACAGGTTCCTGTACAGTAAACTAGTAGTATATAGAGGCTCGTACAGGGGTATTCTCGTGACGCGTGATTAGCTGATTTTATTTTTCGTGAAACGTGAATTTAATAAATTTATTCTTCGTGACCCGTGACCAGAAGGTTTTGCGTGACACGTGAAGAGCTTGAATTAATAACCGATATTCGTGATTTCACCACTTTATTGACTTTATTTTGCGTGATTTTGAGACGCAAGACCTCAAATGTGAACTCCGTATAATTATCGTAACGTCAAACACTCTTTGTAGAGTAAGAACAGGATAAAAGAGTATGTTTCTTTCTTATTTTCGTAATTTCTTAATCAATTTTGATTTCTTCAAACACTATTTGTAGCGTAAGAACAGGATAAAAGAGTACTTATTTTCGTGATTCGGGAAAATGAAATTTCAATATCCGTGATCCGTGATTCGTTATTTTTTTCGTCCGTGAATCGTGCCAGAGACCCCCCCCCCCCCCCCCCCCCCCCCTGTACGACCCTCTATATATGGCTGATGTAGAGTAAATACATAAGGAAGACTTCAATTCCTTTTCTTTATTTTGTCTTTACACTCAAGGCCATGTGTAGTCATTTCTCTAGTTTATTTATTCGCAATTCCTAATTTCTGCAGCTACACTTTCCCATTTAATGAAAAAAAAAATACAGTTCATTTCCAAGATCCTTAAAATATTAACCAGCCAATATATGTCCTCGGAAATGACAGAATGATCCATTGTCGTGTTACTTGAATCGACGGCTTGGATGGTCGCTCTTTTTCACACATCTCCCATCATCAAATGGCCTGGTAGGTGGTAAACTGAAAAAAAAAGACGGGCAAGCATTTGAAATGTGTTCACCAAAGTTTTGAAACAAATTATTGCTTCAAAATTCAAGGCCAGTATGAAACAAAGCGAGAAAGAAATCGTGTCAGGGGAAGAGAGAAAGGAAGTAGAAGCAGGCAAGAGAATATGAAAGCAGGAAAATATGAGAAAGAGCATGCAAATCTACCACAAACAAAGCAAATCACGTTACATACAGAAATTACTTATTCATCAAAACTACATGGATCCTTTTCTCGACTTATTCTACTTTCCAGGACTTCAAAGGCCATAATCATCGGTGGACTCTCAGGACTCAACTAAAACAACTCCGTTTTCAATGTATTTGCTACACTGAGAATCATTGCCGGTTTAATATTTTCTAGCAACAGTTTCAAGTAAAAAGGCCGTCATTTTCACATTATTGTATAAGCCCTGAAGAAGACTAGCTCTTCTTGTAAAACGACAGTAAATTTGCAATTGAAAAAGAGAAGTTTACCAAGAAGAAAGAAAGAAAAAAGAAGCTGGAGAAACAAACAACACCACTACGAAAGGAATACAACAAAAAATGTAAATAATAAAATGAACGAAATGTAAGAGACGTTACCAGTCCAAGTCATTGCAGCAATCTCTTGTCGTCCTACAAGTTCCTCTTTCACCTTTACAGAATCTTTCATACCGTTTATAATCCTAAACCACAAAATAACCACGAAATCACTACAAGAAAGCTTTGCTTCGTAACAAGAGGTTCCTAATTTATTAACCAGTGATATCTCTGAGTCTAGATCTGTGGTGCTGCTAAGATATCCTATCTCGTTAATACTGCTTGAAGAAATATTGAAATTAAAAACGAAACTTACTCTTTTGAACAACTAGGCCCTGTTCAGACGTCGTGCTTCTGCCGTGCCGAACTAAATTCAGGAATTAAGTTCGACAAAAGCACGGCAGAAGTACGGTGTCTGAATCAAACTTAAAATTAAGTTCGGCAAATTAAAAGCAATTAAGTTCGACAAGCTCTGCCGTGCTACACGACTCTGGCACGGCAGTGATTCAAACGTCGCGCTTCTGCCGTGCCAAACAAAATTCATAAATTATATTAAATGTATTTTGACGGGGGTAGTTTCGGCGCCATTTTTGTTTGATCAACGCTGGCTAATTGTTACGTGACTTCAGTAAGTCCTGAATTTGGCACGACGTCTGGATCAGAGTCGTGTTTGTGCCGTGCTACAGTTGAACCCATTACAATTAAGTTCGGCACGGCAGAAGCACGACGACTGAACTGGGCCTTAGTTAAAAGAAAAATCAACATTGCCCGCGACCCCAGACAAGAAGTATTCTACTTACAGATCAAAAGTGTTAATTTTCAAAAACGATCAGGCGGAACTTATTTCATTGGTGTTGGTTGCAAACAATAAACTTCACAGGAATATCGCAGAATTCGTATCGTAATAAATTAAATAACAATATAGTTTAAGAATCAGTAATTATTGTGAGAAAGTGCCCCCCTGAGAAAATGACGATTTTACTTGGCTCATTGAAATACTGAACTCACAGGGACGGCGGAGCCGGGGGGGCTGGGGGGGGGGGGGGGGGGGGGGCTTTATCCCCCCCAAGCCAAAAAACAACCAAAAGGAGCAAGAAACAAAACAAACCTACTTCGGCAAATTTGACACTGCTGACTTCAGTCATTGCAAATGACTTCAACCAATGAACTTACCTTGGCTTAAAACGAGAGACGTACGACTTGGGACGAGTCAGGCAGAACCTTATTAGAGCTGCTACATCCCCTTTTCTCAGATTTTCCGTTAGCCCTTCACAGTTTCTCGAAACTTTGCAAATTGTTTTAATGTTGAAATTTGTCGTAGTCCATTACGAATTTTGCGTCGTAATGTAAACAAAAGCAATTTTACACCATTGATTTTTAACATTTCCCCAGCAGGCTACACACGTCGAGCTTTTATCAAGTTAAAAAATCTCGGCAATATCGGATGTGAGAATTGAAAATACATGCCATTTTATACTTGATTCAGATCTATTTTTTGACGAAATATCTCGTGGAGAATGCTGAAAATAGCATTTGCGAGACTCCAGATTTCAAAATTCTCTGGGGAGCATGCATCCAGACCCCTCTAGAGGCTCGCCCCTTCAGCGCTCGCTTCTGTGAACATCATCTTAAAAAATCTATTTTTTTAGCCGCCCCCCCCCCCCCCCCCCCCACTTCAAATTATGCTCCGCCGTCCCTGACTCAGTAACCGAAATGCATGCATAGGAAGGATGAGTGTATAGACCTTTAATTTGCCAATGCCGTCGATGAGAACTAAGGTATCATCGCTGTCACCAGTGTCCCCTCTCCCAGCCATGAATATTGGCGCTGCATGGATGCATTCCACGAGGATAATTGAGACGAAAACAATTGCAAATAAGCACTTCATTATTTCTCCGGAATCGACTCTGAAAAAAATAAGGTGTAAAAAATGTATGTGGTATGTCATTACACGTGCACGCCGTTACACTGAAATAAATTAGTATTTATACAACTGAATTGAGTTACTGCGCCCGTTGTGATTGGTTGATACCTGTCATCTATTAGAGTACAGTCACACAGATGATGTCATTGCGTGGTGTGACTCGCGCGCGTGATCAGAGTTCATAGTCCAAGTCAGTCTTATTGGCAAAGTTTTTTCAAAACTTGCAGCCAAAAGTATCGTATTAAAATATAGGCAACCTCGGCTTTTCAAGAATAAATTCGTATTCTGGAGACATAATCCACTTACATATTGCTCAAGAATAAGGTTTTAGTCAAGCACATACCACATATAAGACCATATGAAGTCAAAAGAGCAAACGGAACTTTTAGTTTTGAATTTTGTCGCTTCAATCCATTTTTGGATTGTTGGCTAGTTAGCTTCCCAAGCATCGCTAATACATATGAAATTCTGAGTTGAATCTATTATTTTGACTGAATGAAATGACCGCGATCTGAACCGTCCGTGCGCTTCAGCCCGAGCTGTGCAAATTATTTTTTTAATTGTAAAATGACTTTTATAATTAATTAATTAATTTATTTATTTATTTATTTATTTATTTATTTATTTATTTATTTATTTATTTATTTATTTATTTATTTATTTATTTATTTATTTATTTATTTATTTATGTGTTTTATTATTTTTCAATCCATTTTAAAATTTTATTTATTTCATTTCTATATTTTGATATTTTATTATTTTTTATTATTACTTTCTTTTTACGCACTCCGCACTCCTCATTTTTAGAACAGCCGTCGTTTGAATTACATCAATGTTTGTTTTTTTAGTTCACAAAAACAGAACAAAAAAACTTGAGGCTCAAAGTTATCTACCAAACTGAGGGTGTGGGATATACTTCTATTGGTTGTTGATCACGTTTACAGTAAGGTGATTGGCTGCATTAACAAAGGTAGCTTCTGCTCTTGTTTATGGACGGACCATTATTATTGTTATTATTTTTTTTTGGGGGGGGGGGGGGTGGGGGTTAAGCAACTTTTCTGGGAAAGATTGTTTTTTCCACCTTCAGATTGTGCAAGATTTTTTTCTTGGGCCATGAGCTTGTGCAAGAATGTTTTGCAGCACCAAAATCACAATAATAGTACAAAGCGCTCGCTCGATTTTTTTCCCTATGGCTCCCTTCACAGGATTTTTGTTCAGTCGCTTTTCGGTGCAGGAATTTTTGTTTGGAAAGAGCCTAACACCCCCCCCCCCCCCCCTCCCTCCCTCCCTCCCCTTCCCTAAATAAATAATGGTCTGTCCCTAAGCCTTGGGGTATGCGTAAACTCTTCCCTATCCATGTCAACGACGATTGTTTTGCGAAGAATTTAAGATCGACCAAGAACCAAAAAGTGCTTTTATTCCTTTGTTACGCTTAACTTCCTTTAGTGATATTCTACGTTTGTGATTTGTCGTAAATAAATTGTAAAACTACCAAGTAACACTTAGCTGTTACTTTCATTTGAGACTTTAGGTTGGCTGTTTTTAATGAGATAACTACCCCAAATACTGAAATTTGAATAATTGGTACTGGTATAGAAGTTTGCAAGTTAGGTATGTGGATTTGTCTTCGTTTTCGAAATTTCAAAAGCAAGTGAAGTATATGATTGTGCATGAAATTCTATTGTAAGTTATCAAGCGTAATACTTAAGTAAGTCATCGTACCAAAATGTTGTAAAATCTTAGTGAGCACGAGCATAGGCGTACGGGCCGGGGAGAGGGGGGGGGGGGGCTGGGAGGGCTGCACCCCCCCCCCCCCCCCACCCAAAAAAAAAGTTTTGGGCAACTCAGATTTTTTGAGCAGCAAAAGAAATTTCCATGTTTTGTTTTTTGAAGAGAAAGATATTTTCTATTTTAACCTGAAGTCGGCGTGGTAAAGCCAGTTAAATTCACACGAGACAGTGGTCGCCCAGCACTTGATGAGTTTCTAGTTATTAATGTAGTACATATCCTTGCAGTGATACCTGCTACATCGTGTTCAGCAGAACGATCATTCAGTGCGTTGCGCAGATTGAAAACTTACCTGCGCAACACCATGGGGAAACAACGTGTCAGTAATGTTCATCGCACTTATTAACATTGAAAGGGCATATGCCAACTCTATAGTCAACAATGACATGGATCGTATCATTGATATCTTTGGCCGTCGAAATGACCGAGACAGCTATTTTATGAGCTCATATGATAGATTCATTTGTAAGAATGTTTTCACTTCGTAAGTAGGCCTATGTTAGAGCATCGTAAACTATATGACCCTCGTTTTTCTTTTCGACTTTTCCGTAAAAATTTGGGCAACTTGCGAGAACTTTTTGGGCAAATAGTTCACTGCCCCCCCTGGTAAAAAATTGCCCGTACGCCTATGAGCACGAGGTGGCCACTGGTGGTCTTTACAACGTAATCGGAGTAAGTAAAGGGACGTTACCTTGAAGTTACATCCCCTCACATGGTTTGTTTGCGCCAGAAAATATGCACGTGAATTTAACGTCGTCGCTTAATAGACCCTTCCACGGTTCTGACGCCATCTTGGCTGGGGGCAAACACGGCAAAAATTACAGTGAATGTAAGGGGAAAATCGGGAGTTTGATGCTCGACAATTCGAGGACCGTTGACATTCTGAAACTTTTGTGAATTGCAAACTAAAGATACTAGCTAAAAGAGTTAACCGATTAAATTTGAAGGGGATCGGTTTACTTTGAAACGAGAAATCTTACTTTAAGTTTTTCATACAAATGCTTCTAAATTTTCCCGCGAACGGCGGCTCCATTTTACAGACAAATATATGAAAAATGAAAATTTTAATTTGCGGCTTTCTTCGTGAGTGTAAAATTCTCAAATTTGATCGGTTAACTCTTTTAGCTAGTATTTTAAGTTTGTAATTCATAGAAATTACAGAATGTCAACCTTTCTCGAATTATCGAGCGCCAAACTCCCGATTTTTCCCATACATTTACTGTAAATTTTGCCGTGTTTGCCCCCCAACCAAGATGGCGTCAGAAACCGTGGAAGGGTCTAATTGCCTAAATTTTATGTTTGCTTTTTAAAAAATTTAAAAGAACAAAAATTAAAAACTATGTGCGAGCACAGGATGAGAACAGCATACGCCACTAGGTTACTAAGAAGATAAACCTGATTCGCTGAAAAACATTAAATGTTAGAACTGCATCAACCATGAACCGAGCATTTCAAAACACGCGGTTTCGTATAATTTGCTAAGTTCGCCAAGAAAATTTGACCATGAACTTGGTCCTTACAGTATCCGTAGACTGGCTGAAATCAGTCAATTCTCATTACCTACCTTGGATATTTGTGAAGTATCTTTACTACAGATGTCGTCTTTACTCAAGTGATCCGCAAAACCTGCAAATAATACAGGCGGTGTGCGCACTACGATCGCACTGCATCATGGTCGAAAATAAAAAATTGGCTCATTTACATCGAGAAGCGGTCGAGTAAACATCTTGCAAGTACTCAGCATAGCGCGCGGGGGAGTCGAATTTACTCGGAATTAAGCCATTTATAGTTGGAAATGTAAATCTTTTTTCGTATTTATATTTATAATTTACAAGATTCAAACCATACCGTGGAAGTAGAAGTAAAAGTAGATGTAAAATTTCGAGTGTGAGATTCACTTCAGATTTGCCGATAGCGAGCTTCTTTGCTGTTTTGATTGTTCTCAGCTGTGCTGTGAGCTTGTAAACAATTTTCCTCCCATGTTCTGTACAAATATAAACAAAACTACCGTCGAAGAGTTAGTCAAGATGGAAGAGTAAATTCGCTGACGCCGGGCTGCAGTGGTCTTAGGAGTTCTTGGGAATTTATATAATTAAAATTTTTTTGATTTTAGCCGTTAATTTACGGCTAAATTTGTGTTTATATATTATAATATCTACAAGCCTGCTTTATGGCTAAATCTGTGTCCTTTTTATAAGAGCGTTTATTGAAAATTTCGCCATTATCTAAACTCCGGGAGTTCTTTTATCGGAGGAAATTCGGTTCTAATTTGTTGCGTCCGAACGCGAATTCCTTCCTATCTGCATTTTGCCGAAACTGATATTGGTGCTTTCTAAGATATGTACTCATTTATGGATTAATTTATACCAGTCCTTTTTTTTCTAGGTTTTCATACAAGTGGGAGCTTATTTTAAATCATACTAAAGTAGTGCAGCAGGAAATAGGTGACCGAAGGAGACAAACTTGCTGTTCATTTAATGCTAAGTAAAACTTCTTCCTAAGATACATGAGAAATTATACAAATAAATGTGATGGAGGAATAAATTTCGTTTATTTTGACAGAAATATATTCCCTCCATTAAAAAGCGTGAACTGATTTCTGATGATAAAGGATCTGTGGATCATATTCTTGTTTAATTGTGTGTATGAATGACTATACTGTTCATTTGCATTGAAACCTTTGTCATTCATGCAGAACAAATTGCTTGGCGTGCTTCTTTACAATTGTAAATTGTTGATTTCCTTGTGAAATATCTTTGTTTTTATAGAATACTATGTCTACACAACTAGTATACAATTTTCTTTGCAGTTCTTGAGTTGGTTTCTTTCCCATTTCTCCATCAGACATTAAAATAACAATTATTGTTGTATCTTATCAGTGCCAAACAGTTTTAATTAATGGCAGAAAAAGGAAACATTTTTTTTTTTAAATTAAAGTTATATCACTTTTCTCAGAGTTTATTGTCTAAGGCTGGCTTGCTTTCATTTCTTCATTTCTCATGATCAGTTAATAATTACTGTAAACATGACAGTGTTTCATCACATTTTCAAATACTAAGAAGAAAGATTAAAAACAAAATGTGTAGCAAAATATTTTTGACAAAACTTGAGGTATTTGGAAATGTGATTAAACACTCTCTCAAGTGTTTGATAGATATCTTCTCAATTGAGACTAAAACTAAAGAGCAATCAAGGAAATAAAATTGCAGAATATGTACTGTATGAGGTTATAAAACCAAACCACTTTGAATTCATAGTTATGATTGACCTCTTAAAGTCAACTCTCTCAAAAGGGATATTTCATGAGGACACCCCACTGAATTGTTGAAAAGAAGCATCCTTTCAAATGACAATGCGGTGATGTGTTTGAAAGTGTCTTGATGCACATTACAACCTGAAAGCAATGCACTCTGCAAATTTTTGGAAAGGTATGTGCCACTTGGCCTGGAATGAACGGACAAACGGAAACAGCCGCCAAACTTGTTACAAAATGTGCTAAAGCAACTCTGATTGTACACACATTCTAGGGCGCACAAAACATGTCGTGTGATCCTCCTCCTACAAGCCCTTACCCCGTTTGCTGCCTTTAAAACCCTCATGCTGGGCAAGATGCCAAAATTGCCTTCCCTACCCTGACATGCTTTTTTCAGAAATTATTGCTGTGGCAGTCAGTAATGTGTGGTTCCAAGAAATATCCATACCTACCCCAAGGATGGTTTATTGGTTTAAACCCTCACCCCCCCGCCCCCCAACCTGGAAATTCCAGTTTAGCTTCATACTTTCCCTAAAAATTTTTGGCTATTGAGACCCCCTCCCCCTCAGAATTTCCAATGACCATCCTTGGGTGGGTGCAGTTATTTTCTGGAACTGCGCAATATTGTTTTTAAAATTCATGCGAGGTTCTTTAATTTCAAATGCTACTTTCTTGTCTACATTCTTTTCCAATCCAACAACACCTACCCAGACAAAGCTGCTTAAAAACCATACCCGTCACATGCAGCAGTACATGATCACCATAAAAATAATCAAAGATCTCTTCGAGATTCGACTATTTTGCATGGAGTATGCGTTGGGGAAATGTCAGTGTTGAAAGCGATTTGCGATGCATTAACCCATTGACTCACAGTTCAGAAGGCTTTTATTAGCGCGCACCCACCTCCACCCCCCCCCCCCCCCCCCAAAAAAAAAAAAATTCCTGGCTCTTTTACGGCATTTAACACAAACGTGCGAGTGGGAAAAATATACCATATGCGCACTAAATTCAGACAAATAATTCCTTTCTGGAGTAAACGTTTATTACAACTAGAGACGCTGAAAGACCAATTCATGATTTGAAATGTTAATTATCAACCTTGATAAATTGATCCGAAACCAAATTTGAAGACGGTGAAAAAAATTTCTTCACCTCCGCGCGTCATTTTAACAACTCGCAAAAACACGAACTCTTTCTACAAAATATAACACTAGTTCAAAACACTCTGGTGAAAGGTAGGTTTTCATTCTGTACAACTGTCACTGACATTTATTTAACCACCAGTGGTATTATCTTGGTACAGAAAAGCGGTAATTGGGAATAATAATTTGGGAATCATGGTGCCGTGAGATAGCGGAAAACTACTGAATTCCTTCCACAAAATTAACACTCAGATTGCTTTTTATGCTATCCCTCCCTATAACTAATAATAAAAAAAATACTTGTTTGCATTTTCCGAAGTACTGTAGTAAATCTTTGCATGTAAAAGGTCGTAAACTGAACACAATTATTAAATAAACAACAACGCGATGGTAAGTCGGCCGCACGCTGCATATCAGATGTCACCATGCGCTTTTCAAATCAATATGCTTCAGAAGCCTAAAATTCCAAACGTAAACTGGGCAAATGAAAGAAACTTGAAGGAAGTTTTGTTTTAGATTAATTCTCATTTCAAGATGTAGCTACTAATGTATCAAAGCTTCAAAATTCTGCATATTTTTGAAGCCGTGAGATTCTGCATTATTCACGCTAAAGCGTAAGTTTAATTTTAGCCCGACGGCTTTTTGTAGTCAATTTTTCACTAAGTGGCTTTACCGATCCTTCTAAAAATTCCAGTTAATGCACGTTTATGTTAAATGCCGTTTATGTTAAATGCCGTTAAAGAGCCAGGAATGTTTGAGGGGGTGGGTGCGCGCTAATAAAAGCCTCCTAGACTGGGAGTCAATGGGTTAATGCATCGCAAATCGCTTTCAATAGTAACATTTTCCCAACGCATACTCTAAGCACTTAAACCACGTTCTAACAAGGTGCTAAATTAAGGGCCAAGGAACTTTATATGTGGGTGGGTGTGTTTGTTGTGTGGGGGGAGGGAGAGTCGAAATTTGAAAATTGAAAAAAAGTTCCTGCAAAGTTCGAGATGAAGAAAGAAATGGTAAAAAAGAGCCATGCAGGACTACCCAAAGAAAACTCAACATAGGAAAATTTTTGCTTTATTTGGCACCCTGATATACTATGAAGACAATCCTTTTCAAAACCTTCAAGTGCCCCTCCTCCACCTCGCCAAAAATAGAATTGCTTTAATTTCACCAGGTCAAGTGAAGCGCATGTGACAAACCACAGGGGACTCTCGGAGGAAAACGTCTACACGAAAAGATAATTATCGCTGCCAGCTGTTTGCTGCCAGTTGTTTACCGGAAGACAACCCAGAATAAAAGTGAGATAACCAAGATGGAATAATTTGGCCACGAGAGTGGCGATTTATTAACTAAAACTAGGAATTTCATAATGAAAGTGAGTGCTGGTTATAGGAATTAAAGATTACACTACACTATTTGTGAAGTTTGGAGCGTAACGCAGCGTTCAAAACCATATTCCATGTTCAACACCAGTTTAAGTAACAATCGTAGAAAAAAAAGCAGATGAATCCACCATATCTCCCTTAAAAATCAAACAATGGTCTACAGTACGAGTAAATAAAACACAATTTACACAATCATACGCAGCAAGCTGTGACTCAGAGCAGCTTGCAAAAGTAGCAAAATCCCGGCATTAACTTTCGCTCGTTCTTGATCTGTTGACGCGGATTGTAATTTTCAGATCTATATGTCATTTCAGTTTTAGGTTTCTTTTTTCTATTCCTGTCAAGTGACTTGTCAAATATGGCTATGATTTGAAACTCTTGAAAGACTCTTCTAAAAACTAAACAACGTATATGTCATCTCTGCTCATCTGTCAATGTTTGATATTTTACGACGTATCAACAATGATTCCTTGTTATTGTCACGAGAGGAATAAGACCCCTACCTAAGTATAAGGAACCGAGTTCAGAAAATACCTCAGTGCCAGAAGAATAAAGATACTGATTATAACAATACTTCTACAATAGTTACATTAGATACAGTTACGTAGGTTTTTCATTTGGGACTGCCCGTACTTAGCAAATAGACTAGTATAATAGCTCGATTTATTCATAAGCATAATAGATTTCTGCATTTCAAAGTAATCTTTTATTCTTGTTTTATATTCCTCATGGTTAACGTTCAAAAGCAAATCTGAGACCGGTCATTTTTGACGGCCTGGGGAAGTGGCGTATTTAGGGGGGATCACATGGTTTTCTTAAGTATGCAGGGGGGATCAGCCGTAATTGACAAGCATTGAGGGGGGACTAGAAAAAAATGAGAATTTCAGGTGGCGGTGGGATCACCAAACGCACTGCCCCTTCCCCCTTAACCTGAGGCGATAAACAATGACTGGTTCCTTAGTTATTACCTTAAAGATTGCCTTGATGATTGCCTTGCAATGATCTGTGGAAGGAGACTTCACTATATTCGGAGAAATTAGCTCGGGCCTCTGTCTTCTATAATTAAGGACAGAACTTCTTGCTGGCAACAATTTCTTATTGTCTGAATTTAACACCTTTTTACTGCACGAGCTGTTTACAACGTCTAGTGACCATGGTGACATCTGACTCAAACATCTTGCTTGAGCTCTTTTATTGGGACCACGTATAAGCTGTCAATCATCCGTCAAAACGTCAAAATTCGTCATTTATGCTTACGCAATGACCTGCGCAGTCCATTCTACGAACAGGTGCAGCTGCGAAGAAGACTGCTTTCATGTACGTTCCTTCCCGTGAGTAAACATTGCCAAAATATTTTTCTTTCCACTGTTTTACTACGATCCCGAAAATGCCTGGTCACAACAAAACAACACGAGAAATATAAAAATTTCAGAGAACATTTTTACAGAATAACATTAAACTTTAGTAACAAGATAATACAAAAAAGTTAAACTAAAGATTGTTATGAAATCAATTCAAACAAACTACTTTACAAGATACTTTGGAGAAGAAAAGGCGCGTCACTACACTAGCTCTGGTCCAGCCCACATCCATATTTTAATACTAAATTGTTTACAGTTTTCAAGTCAAACCAAAAGCGTTACCATCTGTCTCGGCTGTACAAACAGAATTCTGTAGAATACTTATCTGTTAATTTACACAAAGTACCAATAATTTATTCCTAGCAAGTTCAACAAAAGGTTTAAAGTGTATATGACATGAAAAATATTTTCTGCTTATTTGAAAGGCCTTTCGAAATACAGAAGAATGGCATTATTCTTTTCGAAATATATTTTTTCGTTTCAGAGATATTGTCATTTTTGTATTATGCAAATTAGATAAGTGACGACGTCATAAGATTTGCAACTAGAAATGGTAAAATACTGAATAAACAATATCTCTTGAAATATTGAAGCAGTGTTCTTGAAACTTGGCACCACAAATGTGCAACACAAAAGGAACAAGATGACACCCTTAGGGCTGTTGCCATGACAACAGTTTTGCCGCTGGTGCGGTCTCAATAAAAACTGAAATTCATAGTTTTTGTCTTAAACCAAGAACCATCTAGTGCAGCCAATCCGATGATGGGAATTAAGACAACATGGGAACTATGTCTGTTCCAAGCAGGACCCTTTGTCTCACTTTAGAGGTTACAAATGGGGATATTTGGTTTTTTGACAGAGAGAGACTGGAGCTGAAAGAGTTGCTATGGCAACAATACTTAGGCTGTCATTTTGTTCCTTTTGTGATGCACATTTGTGGTGCCAAGTTTCAAGAACACTGCTTCAATATTTCCAGAGATATTTTTTATTCAGTATTTTACCATTTTTAGTTGCAAATCTTATGACGTCATCACTTCTCTAATTTGCATAATACAAAAATGACAATATCTCTGGAACGAAAAAGATATTTCAAAAAGAAAAACGCCATTCTTCTGTATTTCGAAAGGCCTTTCAAATAAGCAGAAAATATTTTTCATGTCATATACACTTTAAGGATACTCGTGAATTATTTTGAATATTGCAAGTAACAAAGCTCGCCTCGGATAAAGCATTATTTGAACTCAGAAAAAGTACTAACGTTCAAAAGTTAATCTGGATTTTTAATTGAAAACTACATCAATCTGCCGCATGGAAAAGTAACTTTTTTCATGTACAATAGATCCCTTTTGTTACATGTTTTGTACTAGAAATCAATAGTGAAAGACAAGTATATAAGCCGAACGCGCAAACTGTTGCAAATCGATTACCGTAGTGATTACCTTAAATCATCACTAAACAGGGAGACCGAAAGTCGCAAAGTTACGCTTTCAGTAAGAGCTCAGCGGTCAGCTGGTGCACATGCGCATTGAATACCATTTCATAGCTAATTTACATATCACACTTCATCACAAGACGCGAGAGCGATGAACGGAAACTGAAAAGCGTATCAACAAACCTTGTCGAATCGAAGTATTTGCGAATCAAAGTAGTGGTTATATACATGTTACATTATTAGAACACTGATTTTATTGAAACCATGGAGAATTTACCGATGAACTTGTACAGGGAAAGGCTAGTGTCAACGAATGCCTCTGAAGTCGAAGAAATATCAGAAGAGGTGAGAAACACAAGTAATCGCGGTCATTTCTGCTTTCGATCGAATATTTTGCTTTTACATGTATGATTTCCTTTTATAACTTTCACTCTTTCTGTGAGTTAGCATGTTGTTTGTGCGAATCTCAGGATCTTTTTTCTAGCGCCGTACGATGCATCAAAGTATGTATCGTTACGTTGGCATAATTGTTTTTATTTCGCCGCGCCGCGTTTGTATTTGCTCGTGTAGTTGAAATTATTCAAATTAAAATGCAGGCATTGAAACTTGACTCAGTTGTAATGTGAAATTGAACAGGCAGGTCATCATTCCTAATGATGTTGAAGAATTAAAGTAGAGCTTATAGCATTATTTGTTGTGTTGTTGTATTCGTTTGAGCTCCAAATCGAGCAGCCTGATGACGCCAAGTTCGAATCGTTTACAAACTGCACGGACCTTTTCCCAGGTAGAGAAACGCGATGGTGATTTGCTGTCCAATGTTTTTGGTTAATTTCTCTCATTATTTTGGTCAACGCATGCTATTCTTTCCGCCCGGCGCTTTCACGCTTCCCACCTCTTCTTTTCATGTTCTTTTGAAGACGCGATCCATACTGTTTTTAACCAAATATGATAAAGTAATAGCATAGGATGACCAAAAGGACACTCAGAAACAGGTTTTCAGTAAAGGATGGAAAATCGAGTAAGACACTGGGAAGATTGAAGCGGATTTTGAGATGTACTCGAAGCGTATTTTTGACTTCGGGTTGAGGTGGACTTTTTTCAAAGTGAGAAAACTAGGGTCCAGGTCAGCGCGGCCACAAAGCTGACCATGTCCCTTTAAGAGCTCTCTTTGAGTACTGTTAAAAGTGGTACTTTTGAGTACTGTTAAAAGTGGCACTTTTGAGTACGCTTAAAAGTGGCACTTTTGAGTACGCTTAAAAGTGGCAATTTAAGAATCTTGTAATATGGTAATTTTAAGGATGAACTGTTTTTATTATTTGGCAATTTTAAAAACAGTTTAAAGTGGCACTTTAAAGGACTCTTAAGAGTGCAAAAAGTGGCAAGTCCAAGTTAAATTTACGACTTTTGTTACCCTGCATTATATAGGGTACTTTTGGTAACTTTTTAAGTGATTTTTGCATAGAGGACTTCGCCCACATGCAGATAGTGATCCAAAGATTGCCTTAATGATTACCTCATTCGAACCTCATTATGTTTACTTCGATGAACCTGCCGTTCAGCTACGATTACCTCAGTAGTTTGTACTATGAGCTAGTGTGAAGTATCGTCGAGATTTGCTGGGTTCCAAAGAAGTTTCCTCGTTTTCTCCTGAGCTGCACAAGGTAAAGCAGAGAAACAAGTTCCCTGTACCGCTGGCATACTGAAACGAGTGCCGGGTGCCACTAAAGCCCGTGTCTCTACCGACTTATTTTCCCTGCTACGCAACGGATCGCATTGTTTGCCGCTCACCCGTCAAGAGCTTACCCTTTTAAGACCTTTTAACCAAGATATTTGCCGAGTTTACGAGACGGAGGCAAATAAGCGTCCAATAGCCATTAAACTTATCGTTACATTTTTGTTTCAGCAACTGTTTATATTGCTCTTTGTGAATTTAAACAGTTATGTATGTAATTTAGCTCAATTTGTTGCTGAAGAGAGATATTTATTCGGATGTGACTTACACTGACTACACTGTTGCGCAGTGATTTTAACCCATAAAACGAATAAAGTGCTACGCAAACGAAGTCTTGAGGTACCTATAGGGAGGCTACCCTATGGTCGCTTTTAATACGACGAGTTAAAACGGCGCCAAAATTCGCGCTATTTGATGATTCTAGACTTTAAGAACCTTTAACAATATGGCTGCCTTGTGTGGTGTTATCAAAGTAATTTTCTTAAAATTCTTTCGCCATGGCGAAGAAGGAACAGTTGAAGGACATATCACATGAAAACAGAGAAGCTAAAACCCACTGGAATCGCTCTGAACCGTCTCCAAACGCCATAAAAACACAAGTTATACACACAACAGGGCAAGTACTAATATTTCCCCCCTTATTTTGAACTGTTTTGAACGATCGTTATATTCCCATAAAAGCTCTTATAATAACGCTGTTGCAAATGGCGTATCCTGACGCGTACGTCACGTGGTTTCAAACACAGAGGATTGTCTGCTTGTGGTTAAATCTCCAAAACAGTTCGGAGTCGCTGGAAAGCAAGTTCGCTGGAAAGTGAACGGAAATCATCGGATGCTACTCGACACAGTTCGGCTAATGAAATGGACAACGTTGCTAGGATACAATACAGCAAAAGCAAATGAGAATTGAAAGTTAACTGAGATCTTTCAAAATTAACTGATAGCTGAGAAATAGCTCAAATTTTAACTGATAGCTGAAAAATGGGCTGAAATTTTAACTGATAACTGAGAATCCAGCACCCCCATGCACACCCTCTATTTCGGTCGAGGAAGGGCTAGGGGCGCCTGGGTAGGTATTTCGTCGCTAGACATTTTTTACGGTTCACATTTTTTACGGCTAACTGTTAAAAGTTTCTAATTTTTACGCCAAACGGCTAAGTTTTTGGTCGGTTTTACGGCTAACGGTTAACCCCATTTAGACCCTCGTACAATGCAGCAGATGACGTTCAATGTGCACACGTGTGTTTATTACAGACTACAGACTCTATTAAAGTGTTTTGTATATAGTCTCATCAGACCGGCGTATTCAAACCCGGGCTCAACGACTCGCTCTATCCCTTGAAATCCTACAAAGCTAAACACCGGGTGATGACGTCTAGATCTGACGGAGGTTTCGTCCATGTTTTGTACCGTCACCAGAAATAAAACTCTACACAAACCTCGCATGTTCGACCTCGCGAGGAATAAGCATGAAGGAGGAGCAGAACACGTCATTTATTCTTCACTGTAGTATTCTGTATTCACGCTCAATGACAACAAATATGTTGTGGAATAATAAACAACCTCGTTCGATGGTTTTACAGATTGAGCGGTTCTCAATTGAATACCGTAAAACCAAAACCAAGTAAATCACTCTGGTTAATCACAAAGGACACAGACAATCCCGTCCACGAATTTTAAGGTCTTTGAGCCGGCGCAAAGATCTGGAAAATGCATTTGATAGCTGATGTGGGCCAGTAACGACTGGCTTGGGATTTACTGCTATTAAATTCGATGAAAAGTGGCGAGAGATTTTTAAACCCATCGCTAAGCGTAGAAATATAAAACCAAAGCTACTCAAGTGAAACCGCTCTAGTCATACCCGCGAACATTTTTATCATTCCCCGCATTTAACTGCGGGGTTCAGAAAAATGCTACGAAACGCGAACAAATATTGAGTTATCTGTAAAATGGTTGATTATTAGGCGTATTTATCTGATTTCTAGCTCAAAGCAGTTAGCAGAGTACAAGTTGCGCGTGTATATAGTGCAAATCAGGGATATCGTAACCAAGAGGAGTCTAGAAAGCCATTGAATGTTCTGCCTTTTTCGACCGTATTCACATTCGAAAGCTTTACACGCGTTCATCACGACCTCTAAAGCCTGATTTTCAGCGACGGAATCCGAGTCGTGTTAAAAAGCGCTTACGACCGAGGGTGCTTTCCATTTAGCCAAAAAATCCGGAAATTTCAGTTGAAAGTCAAATGGAACAGTAATTTTCCGGAAAATCCGTTTGAAAATTGTGGACTACCTCCAGAGGTAGTCCTCTTTTTCCATTCGGAACGGAACGTCGGAAATTTCCTTACTATTTGCATGATTTCCCAGTTCCAATCTCTCATCAACGGAAAACAATAACAGGAAACCAAATTTCAAATGGCAAGCGCCATCTCGTTCGGTTGGTTTGCTGATTTTGGAAAATCCTTTACCATTATTCAATGTTCATCCTAACCGGTTCCTTCTGACAAATGGTAAGCACCCCTAGTGAAACTCGGAGTCGTTCGCGGATGTTTCCATTCTTTTCCGATTCCGCCTACACACCGTCGTAGCGGGCATCGACCCGTATCACCCTGGGAGACGTACCGCTAGTGAGGTAGACAACGGTGAAGTACAACCAAGACACAACAGAACACAAAAACTTGAATAGCGCAGGCCACAGGTTCCTGTACAGTAAACTAGTAGTATATATGGCTGATGTAGAGTAAATACATAACGAAGACTTTAATTCCTTTTCTTTATTTTGTCTTTACACTCAAGGCCATGTGTAGTGAATTAATACGCTACAACTTAAATTGCCCCTAAATTGTGCATTTCATAAAACAAACAAAAAAAATTATCGCTCTACCCTACTGGAATTGGCAATCATTTCTCTAAACAGCGCAAAAAGGTACAATCTTGTTTATTTATTCGCAATTCCTTATTTCTGCAGCTACACTTTCCCATTTAATGAAAAAAAAAAATACAGTTCATTTCCAAGATCCTTAAAATATTAACCAGCCAATATATGTTCTCGGAAATGACAGAATGATCCATTGTCGTGTTACTTGAATCGACGGTTTGGATGGTCGCTCTTTTTCACACATCTCCCATCATCAAATGGACTGATAGGTGGTAAACTGAAAAAAAAAGACGGGCAAGCATTTGAAATGTGTTCGCCAAAGTTTTGAAACAAATTATTGCTTCAAAATTCAAGGCCAGTATGAAACAAAACGAGAAAGAAATCGTGTCAGGGGAAGAGAGAAAGGAATTAGAAGCAGGCAAGAGAGTATGAAAGCAGGAAAATATGAGAAAGAGCAAATCGACCACAAACAAAGCAAAAAACGTTACATACAGAAATTGCTCTATTAATCAAAACTACATGGATCCTTTTCTCGACTTATTCTACTTTCCAGGACTTCAATCATCGGTGGACTCTCAGGACTCAACTAAAACAACTCCGTTTTCAATGTATTTGCTACACTGAGAATCATTGCCGGTTTAATATTTTCTAGCAACAGTTTCAAGTAAAAAGGCCGTCATTTTCACATTATTGTATAAGCCCTGAAGAAGACTAGCTCTGCTAGTTAAAAAAAATTATTTGCCAATAAATTTTGCCCTTCTGCCGTAGTGCCGGCCTTGCAATCAATTTGGTTTTATCTGCACTTAACATGACGTCTGGTACGAGCATTTCTTTTACAAGAGATCCGCCAACAGACAAGCCAAGACATGCTCTGAAGTTGATATCGAATCGAAGGAGTTCTGTAAAGTGAACATCATCGAAGATTTGCGGTGAAAATCGTTACAGAGGAGTGAAGAAGCGATTAATTATATACTAACTGAGAAGAACACCTTAAAAGTAACCGAAACGAGATGTGAAGAAATACACCGTAAATTACGATGTAATGTGGAGAGATTACTCATAAAATCCAAGAATAAACTTCACTAAAATGATATTGCAAGTATGGGGACTTCCTTGTGAAAGCTGCTGGGTTGCTCATAGTCTCGTTTGGGGATATTCGTCTCAATTAGTGTGTTCAGGACAGAACGCAAAACGCTTTTAGCCATCAAAGTATCTTTCAGGCTGCACGCGAAAAGGAAAAAGCACGCCGTCATGATGTGTTGATGATTTAGATCGACCTGGCATAAAATCTTTAAAATTTCTTCAGATAACATTATCTTTTTTGTCATTCAAGTTACCATGAGCTTAAATTTGTGTCAGTGTCTGTTTCAGAATGGTATCTTTTAGGGCTATATAAAACTTGAGTCATCTCCATATCGCATGGTTTCAGTTCTCACCATTTGGGTTCAATCAAATCTTTTAAAGAGCATTCCCGCGGCCCTTAAACATCGGGGAACTATGAATTGTGCCGGCATTTTTGTCCCTACACACTGAGTTGGCCCTTGTTTCCAACCAGAGCTAATTACGGTAAAAGAAAAAGTTTGAAACCAGTTTAAACACGACTTACTTGTAAAACGACAGTAAATTTGCAATTAAAAGAGAGAAGTTTACCGAGAAGAAAGAAAGAAAAAAAGAAAGCAAGAGAAACAAACAACGCCACTATCGTACGAAAGGAATACAACAAAAAATAAAATGAACGAAATGTAAGAGACGTTACCAGCCCAAGTCATTGCAGCAATCTTTTGTCGTCCAACAAGTTCCTCTTTCACCTTTACAGAATCTTTCGTACCGTTTATAATTCTAAACCACAAAATAACCACAAAATCACTACAAGAAAGCTTTGCTTCCTAACAAGAGGTTCCTAATTTATTAACCAATGATATCTCTGAGTCTGTGATGCTGGTAAGATTTTAGGATCCTATCTCGTTAATACTGCTTGAAGAAATATTGAAATTAAAAACGAAACTTACTCGTTTGAAGAATTAATTAAAAGAAAAATCAACATAGCGCGCGACCCCAAACAAGAAGTGTTCTACTTAATTACAGTTCAAAAATGTTCTAGATCTGTCATATTACCCCCTTCATTTTCAAAAGCGATCAGGCGGAACTTATTTCATTGGTTACCAACTGCTCGCCATAACAACTTCACAGGAATATCGCAGAATTCGTATCGTAATAAATTTAATAACAATATAGTTACTGAGAATCAGTATTAAATTATTGCGAGAAAGTGCCTCCTGAGAAAATGACGATTTTACTTAGTTCACTGAAATACTGAACTCAGTAACTGAGATATTTAGGAAAGGAATCAGTAATGAGTGTACAGACCTTTAGTTTATCGATGCTGTCGTTGAGAACTAAAGTATTGTCGCCGTGACCAGACTTCGAATAAGTGCGGTCTCTTGGTTTCCCAGCCATGACCATTGGCACTGCATGGATGCATTCCATGAGGATAATTGAGACGAAAACAATTGCAAATAAGCACTTCATTATTTCTCCGGAATCGACTCTGAAAAAAATAAGGTGTAAAAAATGTATGTGGTGTGTCATTACACGTGCGGGTCCTTACACTGAAATAGAACGAAATTGAGTTATTACGCGCGTTGTGATTGGTTGATACCTGTCATCTATTAGAGTACAGACACACTGATGATTTCATTGCGTGTGTAACTCGCGCGTGTGATCAGAGTTTATAGTCCAAGTCAGTGTTATCGGCAAAGTTTTTCAAAACGTACGGCCAATAGTATCGTAAATACAGGCAACCTCGACTCTCTAAGGAAAATATTCGTTTTCTGGAGTCATAATCCACTTACATACTAGTCAAGCACATACCACATACTAAGTCAAAAGAGCAAACAGAACTTTTAGTTTTGAATTGTGTCGCTTTAATCGATTTTTTTTTTAAAAATTGTGGATTGTTCCCATTTCACGATGATGTAATAACATGCCACATTCGAATTGCGCATACTCTCCTGGTTCGCCTGCAATTGGTAATAGATTCAACTCAGAATTTCATATGACCAATTGCAGGCGAACCAGGAGAATATGCGCATTTCAAGTGTGGCATGTTAAGGCTGGTTTTCACTAGCGCATAATCATAAGCATAAGAAATTAAGAAGCAAGTGAGAACATCAGGACATAAGCATAAGAGCATACGCAGGCGCAGTAATAACAAAATTCCTCGATACCAGCTTTCCTCAACTACAATCAAGATGGCGGATTATAACCCTTATGCTTATGGTTATTTCACTCGCGTTCGCACTACGACATAAGCATAACATAAGCATAACATAAGCACAAGAAGAACGAACAATGTTCGTTCTTCTTGTGCTTATGTTATGCTTATGTTATGCTGTCGTGGGTGTTCTCACTTGCTTATGCGAGTGTTTGTGCTTATGCTTATGCTTGTGCTTATGCGCTAGTGGAAACCAGCCTTTATACATGAAATGACCGCGATCTTAACCGTCCGTGCGCTTCAGTCGGAGCTGTGCAAATGATTTTTTTAATTGTAAAATGACTTTTTTAACGTTTAATTAATCAATCCATTTTAAAATTTTATTTATTTTATTTCGATATTTTGTTATCTTTTATTATTATTTTCTTTTTACGCACTCCGCACTCCTCATTTTCAGAACAGGCCGTCCTTTGAGTTACATCAATGCTCGTTTTTTTTAATTCACAAAAACAAAACAAAAAAACTTATTTGAAAATAAGACGCCTAAAAATTAACCCGAATGAGTAACTTTATTCAACGTTAGCTTCCCCAACGACTATTGCGATTTAGAACTGAAGATGATCTGTCAAAACAGGTCTTACAAAATGAAAACTGTTGTAATCTCTAGTAGTAACAAAGTCCAACTAGGAAAGCTAAAGATAAACATTTATTCGTTTGCCTCATGATGGAATCGCTTCATCGCGTAATGAAGACTAGCAGTAATGCAGTCGAAACGTCGCGATCAACAACTTAAAGCAATTTCATCGTGAGACAAACGAAAGTACGGTAATCTTTCCTATCTTACACTACGGCGAACAAAAAACACATCTATAAAGTCCAACTATGTTGCGTGAAAATTATCGCCGAAAATTCCGCGAAATCAGACCTCGTTTTAGTTTGAATTGGGCGCTATAGGGTCAATTCACTTCCTGTTTTGATACCACAACATGACGTATATACGCGACCGGGGGTACTCCCTAAAATTTCTCTTGGGAGTGTGCGGCATAAACCTTAAAACTCTTGTCCTGTTTCAGACCAAAATCTGCGATTTTTCATCCCTTATTTCATGACCTGATTAAGACCTCTAAAATTAGTCCACGGCTCGACTTATAAATGACCTCAGCTAACCAGGATGTAAACATTTCAGAAGGGCTTCAAATTTGCCAATTGTTTGGGTAAAACTGGCCCCCTTGTAAACAACATTCCCAATGCCAGGCCTGAATGAAAAGAACATACCCTATTCCAGATCAAAATGTTAAAATCTTTATCCTATCTCCGACTGAGACGGCTTCAAAACTATAACCTTTGGGGCTGCAGATACCTATATAGCTCGTATAAGGGGGTACCTCCCCCCCCCCCCCCCCCCGCCCGGGATACGTAACATGTAACGACTACTTGCGTTTGCAAAACACTTCAAGTTGAAAGCTAGCGCACGGTTTGTGTACGACGGTAAGTAAAAATACCACATATTAAGGGAGCATATTAATTTAAAGTCGTTGGGTTTAGCTAACGTTGAATAATTCTGTGTGTTACTCATTCCAATCCATTGGATTGAGGCCTTTGGCTTCTTCCCGGCTTCTTGAATCCGTGAAACGGCGCAATGGCGGCGCATGCAAAATATTGAATACGACACTCGCCATTCAACATGCCTGAACTTGAGGAAGTCGCTTAGTCTCAAAAGTGCGACAAGTGCTGAATCGAAGAGTAGCATACTCAGTCGTAGAATCGCAGAATCTGAAGATTCGGAGAGCACTTTCACTTTCATGTCGCCGACAGTATCAATTTCAACAATGGTGTCCATCGGTGCCTCGTTCTTCAAAAGCCTCCGACACATGTGCTAAACAAGGTGGCTGAATAACAGAATCGCAGAGTCGGAGAGTCGCATATCTTTTTTTTAAAGGGCCACCATCAACCATAATACTTAACATAATTTCTGTATTACAGAAACTACGGATCTTTTGTGGAAGGGATAACTTTCATCAAAATGCATGTTGTGTTTTTAACGCCCAATATCTCCAGAATGTAAAATTGTTTCTTTAGCTGATTTAAATGTCTCATTTTTGGTGTGATTGAGCTGATATCAGTCGTGCAACATCAAAACCAACAACAACGGAGGCTACGGTTTTTCTTATTCCTGTCTGTCCGCAGTAGCGTAGGATTGTGAATAAATATGCCATCAAATTAAACCAGCCAATCAATCAAAGGGCTTCTTTCCGAACGAACTCGTGAATTTCATGAATTTAACAATGCCAACAGTTTTATTTTATATGGTTATGATTCCTTTGTAAGAAAAAGTTACTCAAAGGTGCAAGCTCGAGAGAAGAGTGAAACTTGCGTTACACTTAAAGCAAGATATAAGTCCTTAGTAGTGGGGATAATAATGTAATTTGGCGCGTTTCCGGGTCGCGGATGGCGCGTCGCGGGTCTGAACATTTTCTTGCAGGCTCAAATTATAAGTGTAAAAGCCCTCGTGGAAACAAGTAGGGTATTTCAATCTGTCCCCTTCATCTAAAGTAAGTGAGCAGTTGTTTGATAGTCATACAACTATAAATGATTGGTACTACTAATCAGTCAACGTAAAATTGCCAAAAATGCTGAATAAATGAAAAACCTATACCGTAATACTGTAGACATCACTTGAGAAAATGTCTGATATTTGACTGGAATATAAATAACAGAACTTGTCAGACCAAACAAATTGTTATCGATGAATATTTAGCGCGTTGTTGTATCGTGAAAAGGTATCATTAACAAAAACCTAGTCTGTGGAGCATGTTTTTTAACTTATAGACAATTAACAAAACAGTTTCTCGTTTCTCGAGCTTTCTGGTTATGAAGCTAGACTTTTTAACCAACAATTTGGGATCAAAATTATAACCAATCGTAATCAATGGCAGTTTGCCACAAGCAGCCCAAGCTCTCTCTATGAACTGCACAAAACGGTCTGTATGGGATTTCTTACAAGACATCCATGGAGATAATTGAAAATAGAAATTCTCAATAAAAATGGCTATTCCATTAGTGTGCTGCATGTTTCTGGTGCGGTTATTTTACCGATCAGTAACGTGATTTAAGCGATTTTGTTTCTCGCTTTTTCCTTGAAGGAAGCCATTTTTTTATTGAGAATTTCCACTTATAATCACCTCCATGGATGTCATGTTGGAAATCGAATACAAACCCGTATAATTCGATGCGATGTTGTTTGTGAGGTTCATAGAGAGAGAGAGCTTGGGCTGCCTGTACGAAACTTGGAGGTCCGCAAGTACAAGTGCTTTCAGGCAATGCATTGTTTTCATAAACTTACACGTTGATGATCGCTGAAACAAATGGTCGTTTGCAACTTGTAGGTACGAAATGGTGAAGTCTTACAATTGCCTCGTGAAAATTCACAATGGGACAAAATCCGATATGACGTATGTTGAAGCTTGGTACAATAGTGGGCGAGTGGCTGACGGCTTCTCTTGGCCAGAGATAATTAAGGCAGGCCAGGAAATAACCATCCTCAACTATGAAAAAGACTACAGTTTGGCAGGATGTTCCGGGTACGTTATCTTTAAGATGTTCGGCACCGACATCACCATTGCCTTCTCTAATGCAGTTTTTGAAACAAACAAGCTAGGAGTGGGGACCGGCGGGATGAGAGTGTGGGATGACATGCGCACCCATCATTACAGCAAGTATACCGAGAAGATAGATTCCTTGCAGTTCGATTGTAGGTGCACGCCCGGAACGACCAACACGTGTGAAGTAAAAGTTACAGAATTTACAACGTAACTGCATTGGGCAACCTTTTCTCCTTACGTCACTTTGTAGACATGTACTTTGAGAGGTTTCCTTTATTCGTTTATTTCCTTTTCGCTCGAATATGATTTATTTGCTTTATCGTGTCAGTTTTTGTAGCAGTTCGATAGTAAGTGTTCTTGTGGATCAGCCAACACGTGTACATGTACTCGCATTAGGTTTCAGAGGAAGAGGCAGCCTGGCCTAGTGGTTAGAGCGCCGGACTTGGAATCCGGAGGTCCCGGGCTCAAGTCCCGTTCTGACCACTATTGGTTGCTGATCACGTTTCGAGCAAGGTGATTCTCTGCATAATATGTCATGTCGCGAGCGTGGGACAAAGAAATAAATTTGAGTCCCTGACGGGAATCGAACCCATGACCTCCCAAACACCTGGTGGGCGCTCTATCTTCTGAGCTACGAGAACTCATGGTGAGCAAGGTCATTTGCGTTCTGCATACTGCTAGGATCGGCAGTGTCGATAGCATCCTGTATGGTGTTAAATAAATTTTAGGCTTGATAGCGAAACATGAAAGATGGAATATTCAAATGTCGCGAGCGTGCGGTACACGGTAAAAAGTTTAAAGCTACTAAGCTTGTGGGGCCGTGTACAACTAAGAAACGTCTACCCCATGCAAATTCAATTTAGATATTATAACATTTTAGTTTGAAATATTATTCTATATTCGCTCCTTTTTTTAAAATTTAAATTTGATGGCATGTGCAGAAATTTGCAAGTGAGGTATATCAATGCCTTTGTTTTCGTAAGGGTAGACATAAGATTGCACAAAATCTTGTATTTTCACAATTAACGAAAATCTTTATTGTAAGCAATCTAGAGTAATACTTAAGTGAACCATCGTATTAAAATGTTGTTAAATCCTAGCAAGCATGAAGTGGAACACGCAATCAGAATAAACAGAGAAATCACTTTATAGGTCCTCTCTCGGTTTGTTTGCGCCAAGAAATATGCACATTCGTAATCAATAATCACGTCGTGAGATTATTCGAATTTTAAAGCGGTGAGTAATTTAATTGCAATGACTAAGTTTCTCGGCCATTTTGTGTTTAATAACTGGCGCAGTTAACACTGTTTTATTTAGAGTCAATTCTCGTGCGATCAAAATTCCTCGACTGACAAAAAGTTCTCAACTGATGAGAAATTTTGCACACGCAACGAAACAGCTGTTTCCATAAAGGCTAACTTAACTTGAAACCTTAAAACGGCAGAAATACTTTTCGCTTCATATGCACTTTAAACGACGAAAAAAGGTATAACCGCAGTCCATAAGATGTGAACAAACCATAATTAATGAGTTTTTAGTAATTTTCCTCCTCTCTACCTTGCCGAGGTGGGGGGCTTGCGTGCCTCTGTGACCCGGAGAGCTATGCTAGCGGGAGCTTAGGCTCCTGGTAGGGTTTCCCATGCTGTACAGGTCAATGGGCAGAGGCCTGACGAACAGGATCACCTCTCCGCCGAGGCTAACAGATCGGAAAGTCAACCGCTAAATCGATATCAATCGATAGAATTAGCTAATTGATATCGATGACCAATCGATAGTCACAAAAAAAATCATCGATTGGCATCGATTGATGTTCCAAGAGAAATTGAGCCGCGAAACGACGACAAACGAGTCGCTAACTGAGAGGAGAGGCGAGTTTTCGCCACTTCGTGCGTGTCTCACTTTTGGCCGCTTCGCAACTCACTTTCACTTGAATTTAGAAGCAAGAAGAAACTGAGAAAACCTCAGTGGAGAGAAATCACTTATGCATTGTAATTTCTTTCTGATGTATGTTGTTTGTTAATTTACTGTTCATCCTCTAGTACAGTGACACCCGGGCGTGATAGGAGCTACCGTGGTAGATCAAAAGGGCCCGGAAAGGGGAGATGGAGAGGCGAAGACAGGGAAAGGACAATCCAGAAACATTAGACATTTAAGGTCATTCCCCCGAAATAGAACTGAACATAGATTTTCAACCGAACTTTGCCTACTGGTTGATCACCTAAAGGGAACTTAAATTTTGAAATAAAAAAGGGGGGTCGCCACATTCGTTTAGGAGCGGGAAGACCTTGTATTTACCACATAATTCCTTATAATTCCATTGCAAATACTGGCAAAGTACACGTTTTCGGTGATAATCTTTTTGTCAAACATAGAAATTGATATGTATTCATTTTATAGAAAGAGTTTGATCGTTACACCCAAAATACGTGAAAAAATTGATAGGTCCACATACTCGTTTACGAGAAATCGACGATTTATTTCTCTCGCGGACTAAGTTGCATAGAAAAAAGTCGCCATTTTGTTTATGTGCGCGCGCTTATGGCACAAGAAATCGTGCGCAGTAAGGATGCGCAATGCAAAACAGAGGAATGACCTTAACATAAAAATGCTGTCTTTATAATTTGTAAAATTGTTGAAAATGGCATAGTAATCTCCTTCTTGTATTTTGGAAAGATCACTGAATCATAAAACTTCCTACAAAAACTGCATTGTGATAATCGATAACAATCGATGACAATCGATAGCTAGCCTGCGCTGGCCCAAAGGTGAGCCTGCTCGCAGGCTAATCGATAGCAATCGATGACAATCGATGTCAATCGATAACAATCGATAATAATCGATGCCAATCGATAATTATAAGGTCACAAAAATCTTCGTCATCGATTGGTCATCGATTATCAATATCAATCGATTAATTGATATCGATTGCCATCGATTGATATCGATTTTAATCGATCTTCGACTTCATCGATTGGTAACGCCGGGGTTTTAGTAAAAAGCGTAAGGCAGAAGTGATTTTCTGTTTTTGTGGCTGATTTCCTTCGCGCGCGCGGCGATATCCGCGATAGCTATCAATTCGCAAGAGTCAAGTAAATCAAGTCACTATGAATACAAAATAAATACCTTTTAACATGCGAATGCTTAATTTTGACATTGCCGATGTGCGTATATATGCTTGCTTGAATAGGAGAGATTACTTCGGGCATTCCTAGAAAGTCTAGAAATACTTAAGAGAATGAATTATAAAGGAGTACGCTCAAAGGCGCCTAAAGAACGCTCTTGTTCCAAACTTGCGAATGCTTAATTTTGACATTACTGATTTGGGTATACAGCTATTTCAATTAACGTTGTCGGATCGAAGCTCAAAGCTTAAAGACAAGACCGAAAGGTAGTATGGGCGAAGAAAGAGTGTTCCACGCGTGCTGAATACTAATGAGATACAGCGATATAGCAAACGAGACGTTTTTCGTTTCCTTTCTCTTCAGACATGTGTAGAAAAGATCCTTTTTCGCCTCATTTCATTTAAAAGGAATAATCCAAACCACATAACGGCGAAAGAAAAGATACAAGAAAGGTTTCACGGAAAGAAAAACAAAATATTCCACGTGCAAAAATACAAACTTGTAGATTTCCTCAATGGTGATATGCAAATTGCAGTAAATACCCATGGCACCATTCGGTCTTGACTCGTAGGTTTGAAGATTTACTCCGACAACGTTAATTGAAATAGCTGTATATGCTTCCTCGAATAGGAGAGATTTCTTACCGTAGTTTTCTTGTCTCAAAAGGCGTTCAAAATACCGAGAAAGATCTTCGCTCTGCTCGCGCCTGAGTACAACTCAATTATGGGTGTAGGCTCCTGGCCTCATGATTTTCAAGCTGTATTTTATCAGTGGTTATTACACTTCAATGTACCCGACGAGTTGCTGAAGCATGCAACGTCACAACTGTTTCCACGACAGCCAGCTTATGTATTCAACACTCTACGCAATTCGGAGGTGGAAAATGTATGACTGAGGTCCTTAAAATAAAAACTTTATTTAATATATTGAACTCTATGTTTCAGTTTCCATGTCTCCTAAAACGCCCCTTGGTTAGAAAATAGCACGACAATTAAAGTTTTGTGTTGTTCACGCATCGCAGTTCTGTAATGGGAGCACGGTCAATCGAGGCGAGAACACTGGAAATGTAAATAAGGCTACAGACTGCAATTTGTTTGTAGTTTTAGCGGTCAATATTCATTTTTTTTTAGCTAGGTTAGTTCTAGGTAATGTTAGGTTAGGGTTACAGAGTTGAGTCAGAGTTAGGGTTGGTCTGACTGAAGACACCATTCTTCAAGCGCAAATCCAGTCACATACCGAAAACTATTTCCCCGTTGGGTGGTCTGTTTGCTTCAGTGATTGTCAATAGTTCATATGGCGATGGCCTGTGCTCCTTCTCAGTAGCATAGACCATCAACAGTCTCTCTCCATAGCCTCCTGTCCTGTGCACCCCTCTCTAGCTGGTACCAACTCTTCAGTTCCCATGAACTTGATCTCTGCTTCTAGCGAACGTCTCCAGGTGTTCCGTGGACGACCTCTTTTTGAAAGATTGAAACTGAAGATTGCTACTTTTTCAACCTTGGCGTTTCGCGAGTCGAGGGGACAACCTTGTTTCACCGATTTGAACATTTTACTTCTTAGCTAGATGCTTCAAGCATTTGCATCAAACATTTATAGCTATGACTGAATCCAGAGCCGCCTGTAACAGCTCCGCGAGTGTAGTTTCACTAAAACGCATAAGGCAGAAGTGATTTTCTGTTTTTGTGGCTGATTTCCTTCGCGCGCGCGGCGATAGCTATCAATTCGCAAGAGTCAAGTAAATCAAGTCACTATGAATACACAATAAATACCTTTTAACATGCGAATGCTTAATTTTGACATTACCGATGTGTATATATGCTTGCTCGAATAGGAGAGATTTCTTACCGTAGTTTTCTTGTCTCAAAAGGCGTTCAAAATACGGAGAAAGATCTTCGCTCTTCTCGCGCCTGAGTACAACTCAATTATGGGTGTAGGCTCCTCGCCTCATGATTTTCAAGCTGTATTTTTATCAGTGGTTATTACACTTCAATGTACCCGACGAGTTGCTGAAGCATGCAATGTCACAACTGTTTCCACAGCAGCCAACTTATGTATTCAAGACTCTACGCAATTCGGAGGAGAAAAATGTATGACCGAGGTCCTTAAAATTAAAACTTTATTTAATACTTTGAATTCTATGTTTCAGTTTCCATGTACGAAAATAGTACGACAATTCATGCATCGTATTTCAGGAATGTCAGAAGGAATGGGTGCACGGTCAGTCGAGGCGAGAACACTTGAAATGTAAATAAGGCTACAGACTGCAATCTGTTTGTAGTTTTAGCGGTCAGTATTCGGTTATTCTATTAGCTAGGTTAGTTCTAGGTAATGTTAGGTTAGGGTTACAGAGTTGAGTCAGAGTTAGGGCTGGTCTGACTGAAGATCCCATTCTTCAAGCGCAAATCCTGTCACATACCGAAAACTATTCCCCCGTTGGGTGGTCTGTTTGCTTCAGTGATTGTCACTAGCTCATATGTCGATTCAATTAAAGCTAATTTGGTCAGCGAGGGAAATGATTACTTAAAATCAAAACATAATTGAGTATCTTGAACACCATGTTTCAGTTTCAGCAGTTTACATCATTGTGTTTCGACGTTAATTCCACACACGTCATGCTTCGCAGTTCCTCAAAGGGATCGATCGAAGGCTTCACTTTATAATTACCCGCCCGTTGTCATTGAAAATGAGAGTTGGAGATAATTAACGTTAACCCGTAGGCAGTAACACGGAGAGGCGAGAGGCTATTTCCATAATCCATCCATTGAGTTCGAGAACTGAAATCACTGTGAAATAAAGCTATTCCTAGGGAAACTGTTCCACGCCTGGTATGATTCACAATACGGTACAGTTTACAAAAGCGCAGAGATTGCTAAAGTACGATGAAAGCAAATAAGACAATTCTTGGACATTTTGCTATCAGTTTGTATGTGCCTTTTCGTTTTGAAGTATGATCTTGAAAATCAAAAGCGTAAAATGCAGTCAGGCAGACAATTCGCCATACATTTGGCATTAGCACTGACCTCTATTGTTTTGAACTGTTTTTAATGAAAGGATCAAAGTGAAAATCTTGCATATGTAAAATAATTCAATGTGTTCATATAGCTTCATTTCTGAAAGGGAGGTAATATGCTCTTATATCCCTTGAGGTTATAATTTTCCAATTTTCCCGCGGCCAGTTCAAATGATTTTACATTTGATCACATACAGTCTTCTGCATGGGCTTGGGCACTAGTGGTAGTGACGTCACGTGTTCGTTTGGCGCGGAATTTATAAAATTTACCCTTTCGAGTCCTCGATTCAATTTTCACCGTTGTAAAAGCTGCCATCATATATATCGCTATAAATATGGCACAGAACTCCCCAACTGGACCCATCCGCCTTACAAAACCTACAGGTGTTATAAAGTTGAAGATTAAGAAGAAAAAGTCCGCACAAAAGCCATCTATCCGGATTTCAAACGCTCTAAAACCGATCAATGGCCCCGTTCAAGATGGCCGCCCTCAGGCATTGAAGCGAGCGAATCCTTTTAGGTGTTCTCCAAGAAAAAAGCCGAATCTCACTACAGATGCACAGACATCAGAATGCAGGCTTTTCAATGTCCTCGATGGTTTAGACGAAAATCTCGAAAACATTTCGGCAAACACACTACAACCAACAGAGAGCGTTGTACAGGAAAATTCAAGCAAAAAGATCTTCGATACGGACGGCAGTTTTGCTTCTGAACGAAGCGAAGTTGAGACCCCGATAGACGACATTGAAGGTTCAACAATGTTTCCTTTAGATTGGAGTTTAAAATCTAAAGTGAGGTTTACATCGTCTGTGTCGTTCAATTGGTGTGGAACTCTCAAAACACGGGATGAAGGGGAAGGCTTGTTGAATTTCGTTCGTTGCCAAACAACGGAAAATTCAATCGACGGTTATCCTTCGTCGTTTTGTTCCTTTACTAAAGTATGGATGCATCCTGCTCTTCCATGGCTTGAACTTTTCCCACGAAAATCTGCTGATGGAAAAAGTGGTTCGAAAAGAAGCATTCAACTCACAGATGAAATGTCTTCATCCCTTCACCGTGATTGGGTGTCCAGTTTTCGTTCTGTTTTCAATCTTGTGCGAGCTGGTTTCTGTCCGTATTTTTATCTGGTGGCAAGTCAAAACACTATGCTCTTTCAGGCTGCAGGGATAAATAGAGACGAAACAGTTCAAGTGCTTATTACGCCAACGACTAAGGGATTTCGGGATGCATTGCGGAACGAAGGTAATAGAAATTTAAAAGTGAGGTCGGGCTAGTGAAATGTAACGTTTACTAGCCCGCTGGCTAGAAGAAAATTTAAAAGAATTAAAATTTAATTCGATTCTTTTAAGTCCATAGTTGTGAAAAGGCCACAAAGTTGTGTAATGGGCTAGTAAATTTCAAGGAACACTGGCCCAGTGGCTAGTGACTTAGCTGACCAGATGTTGAACCCTGTAAACATGCGAGAAGCAGAGTCCAGTTTACAGTTCCCCTGAAGTCTGCAAAAGGCTGTGTTTACACAGAACCACTTCCAAATGGATCTGGTCCAAAAATAGGTCTTCTGTTACACAAAACCATTCTGGAACTGGTCCAGAATGAATCCAAAACTGGACCTATTGTTTTGCAGGTCTAGTTTTGGATCCGTAGCTGACTGGTTCCAGGAACAACCAATGAGGTACCAGGTGTTTTCATGGAACCGCTTGTAACCGATCCAGTTTGGTTTAGAATATAGTTGAATCCTGCTGTCCCGGACTCTCAAGGGAAATGAAGCACATCAAAAGCAAAAATGCAAATCCGAGGGAAATGGATTTGAGTTTGAGATAGTGAGTTGTTCAAGATAGCAAGGTTCAACTGTAATTCCAGTCTAGTTCCTTGAAAAAGTAGCCCAAGGCTACGTTTACATGGAACCAATCTGGATTCATGTCTGTTGACATAGAACTGTTTGGAACTGTCTGGACTGGCTCCTTGAAGACACCTGGTACTCAGTTTGGCCTTACATCTTACCCTGATGCATATATTGTATTACAGGTATAAATTTTACCATGCCACATTTGGAAGACAGAGGAAAGAAAGAACCTGGATCTGGGTCTCAGGAGGGGGAGTCGGATGATGAGGAAGAGACGGAGCCCAGGGATGACTCCGATGATGAGTATGGCGACAAGCGAGAGTGGCTAGAAAGCATGGGCCTTGATAAAGAACAGTTTCCGCTACTAAATCCAAAGACTGTTACTCCACACCAAAGAAACAATCTCAGAACCATTGATCAACAACCATCCTCCACGGTGCTGGTGAAAGGAGCTGACACACATGCTCTGTTTAATTTCCTTCTCAATTGCAAAAGCTTAACAGCCAATAATGGACCACAAGCGCAAGTGCCGCCAACATTACTGGCTCCTGTCGCATTTGATGGTGCTACCTTAAAAAGTCTGAGGGTCAACCAAGGGATCCTGAAACACCAACAAGCTAAGGGAATGAAGCAGGTAAAAAGTTATAATCAATTTCCATTTTCTCTTTACCCTCATTTAGCAAATTCAAATAAGCTACTCTTATTAACATACCAAAACAACTTTTGACTTAGCCTGCAAATACTAACAGGTATTTTCTTCCTTTTTCATAAGCTGTCAGTCGAAAAAATATTGGAACAATGTACACAAAAATTTATGTGCTTTCCTGAGTAGCATGACCTGAATAACATTAGGCAGGTGGACAAGTGGAAGTATTCGAGCCAGATTTTTTTCTACTGGTGTCTTCTAAATATGCAACAAATACATCAAATAAGTAGAAATTAAGTTGTTGCAATTCACAAGTTACTTTTGATTAAGGAAGTTAGTATTATTGTTTTCACTAGGAGGAACTGTTTGCTGTTTGTAGCCTAAAAGCACCTATCATAACTGCAAGTGAACATCTATTTTTAAAACAAATTGTTACGGGTTTTTTTTTCAGTTATATAGTCTAGAAATATCTGGACCTTTACTGCCTGGCTGCACGTTTGAACTGTGTCACCTGCTGAAGGCCTCACAAAAAGGGAACTTTAAGGCCACCTTCTCTGCACACCAGCCATCAGTGGCCTTCAATGTCCCAGCCCTTGAGAGCAAATGTTCCTCTAGTGGATGTAATTTAGAGTGTAGCATTTCATCTGGACAATGGAAACACTACCGAGAAGCAGAACATTTGAAAGAAAACTCTTTAAAAGAACTCAACTGCAAAGACAGCCTTTTTACTTGGACAATTTGAATATGATTATGACACCAAGAGAAACGCTAAGTCGCAGGGCTGCCTTAACTATTTATTTCACACCCATCACTTTCATAATTTGTAAAAAAAGGTTTGAAGCAGTTTTTATGGCTATGTACTAAAACCTGAAATGAAATGAAATGAAATGACTGAAAGTATGCTTAATTATTGCAGCTTTGATTGCAGTTAGCTTTCATTTGTTGGTTAGGCTTCATTTTGGGTTTTAGCACATGCCGTGTCTATGCTTATGGTCAAACCATAGCAAAACTTCCTCCAAAAAACAAAGGAATGAAATTCGTCATTGGAAATTTACGTACTTTCTTACACTTGGGAAGGACATTATGTATGATAAATTTTATGCCGAGCATTATTTCAGTTTACAATGCAGCAGAAAACCTTTCCTGGAATACCTTGCCGTTATGTTCATACGCTGTATGTACATTTTCACCAGTCTCATTTTCGGCGGCCTATTCCATGTTTGCCAGGCAACTGTCAGCACTCGAGGAGTTATGAGAAGGGAGTATTCACTGAGTGCAGCATGTACAAGCACAAGTGTTGAAAAAATGTGGGGAAGAGATAGGCAAGGTTGTTCAGCTTGGTCAGGTTATCTAGGACCCCTGTATGGAACTGCAACTTTTATTTTGTAATAACTCTTTTACATTGTATTATGTACAGTCAGACAATGATATTAATGTATGCACAGATATTGAAAACATTTTTGACATTCTGGTTCTCAGAGATTAAAAAAGCTCTTTTCTGTTGACCACAGCTAACCTATCCAGTATCCACTGTTTTTACTGATATTTATAAATAATATTTAAAACTGTAGTTGTTTGAAAGCAGATACATCAAAAGTCATTATTAAAAGAGTGACTGGCAATGGGAAAGAAAGCTAACAACATCTTCACAAAGGCTTCTTTGTCCTGCTCAGTCATATCTGGATTAAAAACAAAACAAAATGTGTATTAAATTCATAAAAAACACCCTGTGGGGAGGAGGGAGGTATGGATATTTTCTGGAGAAATACAGTATTGTTCAAAGTGAGTATATGAAAAGCAGAAGAAAGATCATCACAGTTGCATGTGTATGCAACTTTAAGCAGTGGCGAAAAGAAAGTCCGAAAACAAGACTTGGCAAGGATTCAAACCCATAACCTCTGTGATATCACAGTACAGTGCTCTTATGGTTCCTCGTGATTGATTCCTTTATCTCATTGCCTGAACGTGACGCATATATCTGGCATTTTGAGGAGAAATAAGAAGCTGGTCACTACTGTAATTACATTAATGACAATAATAACTGATAGATAGATCATACTTGAACACAGTTGAATGTTGATCCTTCCTCGGTTCCTGAGGTGGCCTTATTGTAGCCATGATCCTTCTTGCGTAATCAGTGTTATGAATCCCTGCTTCTCTCAGAGCGTTCTCAACTCTTAGTCTTCTGTCGCCAGCCACCTGCAACAGAAATAACACTGCAGTGTAATCTCATTACAATACCTTGTACAATATTAGACACTGCTCAGGGTAGACTCAGTTAAGAATTTCTTCCATTATCGAGCAAGAGGCAAAGCCAAAATAAAAAAGATTTGTACTGTCTCCAGTTTCCAAGTACTACGGTCTTCCTTATAGGTGTCTTGGTTCAGGGCTGCCTGAGAGGGGAGCTTGGGAATCCCAGAAGGAAAGGTCCCATCTTTCCTACCAACCCCCCTCCCCTCTCGATCCACTACTGGGGGAAAAAATTATGTGAAAGGTTGTCTCCTTTGTGGCTCATCACACAATCTTTCCTTCCCAACAAATGTCGGGGAGGAAAGATCATGTGATGACAGAACCAAAACAACATCTGCATAGGAGGCTAGGTGGAAGGAGAAAGAACTAAAAAAAAGTCAAGGAATGATTTCCACATTTGAGGAAATATATCATATATCCCTACGAAAGTTGGAAAGGAATGCGATGTAAGCACGTCTTACCTGTTTTTCATCATAGCCATGAACAGCATAGAGTGGATGTTGGAGGTCAAGTTCTTCCTCATACATACTGGCCACACGAGCTTGGGATGCCTGTGGAACACAATGATACAAAGAGGCAATCATATGACATAAGAATCATGTGATGCTAGTTCTACGTGTATGTGTATATCAATATGAAAGACATATATAACAGAGTTCCTAAGTGCCAGAAAATTGTCTTTCACTTATGTGTCAGATGCTATGAATGCATATCGAAGTATATGAGAAAAAACTCCTGGTACACACTGTCTTTACAAGCTGCTGCCTAGAAAGGAATATTATATTGGATCTGACCAGTAGTCTGTTAGTTATACCTACCTCAGTTGGTTTAAAAACCCTCTCAGGATCATCCTCTATGTGAACTTGGACCTAAACTCAAAATATAAGTCAGAACAGAGGTGTAAGCAAGTACTAAAGAAATACACATAATCTGTATTTGACAAAAAATTCACTCTTCAGTGTTATTGGGCATAGGGTAGCCTGTGAATGCAGACATATTTCATGCTGTTGCTTGTCTCCAAGCAACAGAGCTCTGGAAATACGTCTGTTTGCAGGCTTAGCATAGGGTGGGCTGCTAATAAAAAAGATTGTTGACTGTTTTTCACACAAGAACAGCATTGTCACACCTGTTCCCTAAGTTTGTCAAGTCGTCTCTGTTTTTCATTTTCCTGTTCAAGAGCCAGTTCCTTAGCTTGTTGCTTTGCTTCTTGGTGTAACTGTAACTGTTCCTTGCGGTATTGCACCCTACAAAAGAAGTTAACAAACTATGAGAAGTTTCAAATCACAGTTTTTGTGAGTAATATTATTGTCACTTTAAAAATACAACATTGAATATGCATTAATAGCTTCACAGTCTTTTTGAGCCCGTTTCCACATGTAGCGTGAAGCAACTGGTAGTGCTTGGTCTAGCCTGCGAATACAGCTGCCTTTCCACGCCCAACCCGCTTGTTGCGTTCGGAGGGGAACGCAACAAGCAAACAAGCAGGTCGGGGTGTGGAGAGGCAGCTTTTTTCACAGGCTATCTTTGGTCAGCCTGTAATTTTATGTTTACTTAATGAATGTCAACAGTCATTTCAAGATATACCTTTCCTTATCTAACACAGCTTGCTCCGCCATTTTTTCTTGTAATTCTGCCAGTCTTCTTCTTTCCTCCTGAGCTGAAAGTTCTCTCTCCTTCTCCTTCTGTTCCCTAAAATCTTGGATCTATAAAATTTGAATTAGCATTTGAGATAAAAACGTTAAATACAAAATAAACAAAGGGGGTGCACAGAGATGCAAATAATAACCACTTGAGGATTTAACTTCTCTTGATTTTTATGGCTGAAAGACCAAAATTTACTGCCTGTGATCAACAAAATTTTACCAGTTGTAAATCTTAGCTACGTCCCTAGGTGCAGACTTTCACTGGCAATTGAACCAGTCAGCTCAGTCTTCTTGGCTGAACATTGTCAGTAATAAGTAACAGTAGTTAAGTGTCTTACCTGTTTGTGTTGGTGATCTCTACGTTTCCTTTCTTTTTCCTCAGCAGCTCTCAGCTGTTCTTCTTCCTCTTCTTGCTGTTTTGCAGCAATAGCAGCTTGAAGCTTTAGTGCCTCAAGTTTCTGCTCACGGAATGCAAGTACCTGAAGAAAACAATTAAAGTATTTGTTTGCAAGTCCCTTCAGTAAGCTTGTCTTACCAAGTCTTTTAATGTGTAGTTCCTGACAAGAAAATATCCAAACTCTGCCCACAGAAAGGATTGGAAATTCCAGGTAGGAGGGAGAGGTGGGTCTCAAAGATCCCCACATTTGAAGCAATGTAAAAAGCTAAATTGGAATTTCCAGAGGGGTCGACAGGAGAGAGGGGGGGAGGGGGGTCATAGGGCAAATCCCTTCTGTTGTGGAGGGGATATGGATACTTTCTGAAAATGCACCTAATCATTGTAAACTACATTGAATTCAGACAAACCTTCTCATAGAGCTCTTGGCAGATGTGTTCCTGTTTCTTTCTTGTTTTGGCTTTTTCTTCAGCTTCTTCATAAGCTGTCCATGCATCGACAAATGTAGCCTTCACTTTCATGAGCAAGTCATCCCTGTCATGGGCCCAGGCACGCAGAGTACTATTAAACTGCTCTTGGTAAAATTTGTGAGCAAGAAACCATTCTTCATGTTCAACCTAAAAGAGATAATACCGGTAATAATTAAACAGGTGTTCTAAAAGTACTGTTGCTTCATCCAAAAGATCATATTTATGCCACCATCTTGGATGGTTGACAGGTAGAGAGTTGGGAACAGGTAGGCAGGGCTTTAATTAACACAGACTGGCAATTTGCTGATGCTCATTTAGACTCTGTATCCTGTGTTGTGTTCTTGGGCAAGACACTACACTCAAAGTACCAGTCTCCATTTAGAAATTGTACCTGCAAACTGTAAAGCCTGGGTCAAACAAAGATGAGAGATGATGATCAGTGAGAGTTCAAACTCTCGCTCTTGTTTGGCCTGACACTCTCATGCAATCTCATGTGTGCTGACTCATGGACTTTGAAGGAACTCAAATTTTTCATGAGAGTCAATAAGAGTTTTCTCCCATCTCTAGTTGCTCTTGATGGACTCTTACAACTCTTGTTCTCATTTGGCCTGAGTTGATGGTCATGATCAACGAGAGTTGACGATAACTCTCATGAGCGTCAACTCTCATCAACTCACATCCTTGTTTGGCCCGAGCTTAAAGCCCAACATAACAAAATATTGAGGGAAAGGGACCTGTGATGAACAAGCGCCCCATCCAGAGGGGAATATTAGTAGCAATACATTTGTATGGCTAACCTAGAGTAGTACGGAAAGGAGCACGAAAGAAACTGGGGTTAAGCACTGGCAGTTAGATCAGTATGGTACCGAGGCTTGTGAAGACTTAAAAATTTTCTGAAAAGGGGGTTTTATTAAGTGCACTGTTAGTAATATTCACAAGAAATTCCTTACCAGCTGGGAGCGAGTTTTATGTGACAGTTCTCTGATCATTCTGTCGATGTAAAGCATCCTTCTGTTTGGTAGCTCAGGTGGGTATTGTTCCATGAGGTGGACAAAGTGTAGATGATCATATTTTGACCAACCCCCTGTACTGGATCTGAAGATATTTCAAATTAATGTTTAGTAATTACTCTAAAAATATTATTTTTCTATGCTTTTCAAAATCATGGGAACTCTAAAATTATCAACCAACATCGCATTTTTTGCTACTGCCAATCCTGTTAGCATGTGATTGACAGCAAAAGCACAATTATTCTTCTTATTATTTGGTTGGCAACTTCAGAGTTTGCAAGATTTTAAAAGTGCAGTAAGGATAAGAGAAGCAAGGATCAATACCGCTCAAGTGCGACATACTTACTGTTTGACATGTTGATATTTGACATTCAGGTATTCTAATTGAGCTTCATATTTCCTGTCCAACAGAAGAAACTCTTCCAACACAGTCACCTTTAACTGTTCATCTGGGCACTCTAGATCATACGCTTCATCAGGAATTCCTGTCTCAGTAACAACAGCTGATATCACACCCAATCCAGTTATTTCATGCCATGTTATACCGTCGAGTTCTTGCTCAAGCTGTTCTTGTTCCATTTGTAGTTTTTCCATTACAACTCGCTGCTGCATCTTGACTGACTCCACAACTTTTAGAACATCTGAGTGTTCTTTGTCAGCGACTCCTAAAGGAAACACTGGAACCAGTTAAAGTTGCTAAACGGAGATCTTGACCGAAGGCTGGAAGCTCGGGGGGGGGGGGGGGGGGGGGTGGGGGGGTACTCCCATATATGGGCTATACAAGTATGTGTTGCAGGATAGGGTATGGTTTTTGAGGTCCTTAGTCCTTAAATAGGGTATCATTTTCGCTCCTTTTGGCGTAGTGTTTCCAGTGCGATACTTAGAGAGGGTACCTAAACTCTATTAGCTAAAATAAACCCCCAGCTACGTGAAAAAAAGAATGGTCTGTTAAAACTGAACTATCCTTCAAGTATTAGTAAAGTGACTTCATAAAGATTTGTGTTTTGCCATGTGGGTTAAGTCAATATTTGGGTAAATTCACATAACGCTTCTCCTCCCCTTGAATAAGGTGTCATTTTTGGGTTTGGGCCTTAAAAAGGGTATCAATTTTCGTTTTCTTAATCATTAAATAGGGTCAGGGTTTGAGAACCTTTGCGGCACACCCCTATCTGAAATTTATGGGAACCCCCCACCCTGGGGCTGGAGAA